>CM076579.1:1103517837-1104117837 GCA_034641835.2 Pinus albicaulis
ATCCGGGAATCGTAAACTGATGAAGTGCGGCGCACTATATGTGCAAGACAACCTATTTCTTAACTTTTTGTCGTTTTTGGTTTTCTAAGGTGAAATGGAAATTCTAAGATGAAAACAAGTTTGGTTATGTTTGTTCAAGGAAATGATCTCCCCTATAATGATTTACCAACTTGAAACTTTAAAAAGAAATTTGAAATTTACAATGATAAGACTTGAAAGAAAATGAAAATGTATTGCTGAAATGAAAAGGTGCTGCTAATCTAATAAATCAAAACAGTAAACTAGTGAGTATGAAAACCAAACTATTCTTGCTGCCGACTAAACACAAAAGAAACTATGCTTAAGGAAATTCAAAATTGCAACAAAATAAATCTAAATCAGATTACATCAATTTATCTTCTGACCCTTCATCATTAGTCCAGCTATGATTTTCGGAAGTAATCATAAACAACTTGAGTAACTGATATTTAACTTACAGAAAGTAAACTAATATCAAACCATACATTCATGATTCAATCCCTCACCATCAGTCCAGCTGTGGCTTTCGGAGGCAACTAAAGATGTCATGCACGATTTAATATATCTAAATTTGCGGAAAAGAAACTAATATTAAACTACAAATTTCATGATACAATCCCTCACCATCAGTCCAGCTGTGGCTTTCGGAGGCAACTGAAGATGCTATGAGCAGCTTAATATATCTAGATTTGCAGAAAAGAAACTAATACTAAACTACACATTTCATAATACAATCCCTCACCATCAGTCCAGCTGTGGCTTTCGGAGGCAACTGAAGATGCTATGAGCAGCTTAATATATCTAAATTTGCATAAAAGAAACTAATACTAAACTACACATTTCATAATACAATCCCTCACCATCAGTCCAGCTGTGGCTTTCGGAGGCAACTGAAGATGCTATGAGCAGCTTAGTATATCTAAATTTAATTACTGAAGCAGATAAGCAATACTGAAATTAAACAAAAGCTATGAAAAGCAAATTAGCAGCAGAACAATGTTAGTTCCATGTCATTAGTCAAAAAGCTATGAAAATGCCCGGGCTGCCTATCTATAACCTGAAACAAGAACACTGATCAATGATTAACAACATAAAACATGAAAGACAGAAATGAAATGGAAATTATGGAAGTGTATAAACAGAAATGAAACAAATGCAATGTATGAACATATGAATGGATTATGACACAATGATTTCTAAAGAAACGAAATGAAAATTATACACTAATGCACAAAACCTTAGCTGAGCAGGGGCCCTCTACACCAGCCTTGGCAACGGTCCTCAAATACAAATTAAGTTGGAAAACAGAGTCTTCTTATATTAAAAAGCAGTCATTACAGAATGGTGATGTTACGGCACAAGTGCAGCGTAATCACACTACAGAGCAGACTAATAAAAGATAACAGAGACTAACATCGACTAACTCTATATGCGTATGCAAACGCATCATATATAACAAAAGAAACATAACTGTCTCCTAAAGTTCATGCTGGTGGAGAGCACGTAGACCACTTCGTCCACGAATCTAGGATCATGGCCGTGTTGGAAAGTAAATCTACGAGAGGTGGATGCTTGAATTCGACTAAGGAGCCCTGTACAGATGTCAATTTATCCTCCGCAGGCTTAGAAACGGCCGTATGAATCTTCATGTGACACAAAACAGAGTCCTGCCGACATGAGACTCCATGGTTGACTTCCATGTGGACGCCTTTGACCGCGGCTTCTTTGGATGAGTTTGCTTGAACCAATAGGAAACGAACCATGTCCACGTCATTCCTGACCTGCCCATGTGGCTCGTTTTCCTTGTAGACACCTGTAGCATAGAGTTTCACAAAATAGCTGCGGAAAGTTGCAGCAGCTGCGGAAAGTGGCTAGATTCCGCAGCTGAATGAACAAAATCTAGATCAAATAGCAAACACAAAAATATAATTAAAAACCATGTTAGATGCTCTTTTGCACATGATATTGACAATTTGGGAGGTTTAGGTGAGTGAAAAAGGTATATAAAAGTGTATGGAAAAGATGCAGATTTGAGACTCAACATACCCCCACTGTGAAGGTGTTGCATGTCCTCATGCAACCAAAATTTTGATAATTTTTCTTCAGTTCATGTGCCTTGATACTTCAGCCAGCACATCCAATCCTCTCCTCTTCTTCCTTGGTACTGCCAACATTCTGGGTTTCTTCATTAAGCACCTAAATTTGATATTGATGAGTGCTCTGCTCAATTTCTGGCATTTCCTTTTCAATTTCTTATTCTTCTTCTGCCATATTCCCAAATGTAGCATGGTATTATCATGGATGATTTTGTCCAGTTTTCCTTGTTCTTTCAATGTCTCATTTTCATTTTTGATATGCTTATTTAAAAGCTCTAACTCAAAAATTTCTTGTTTTAGTGATTGGACCAAATCATCCTGCAATGTATGAGGCTGAATGGAAGAAGTACTTGGACCTGTGGCTGCCTTTTCCAAAGATTCTATATAGTCATATACTTCCTGCTGCTTGGGGTCTATTTTAGGTGTCATTTTTATTGGGCTGTCCCCAAAATTCCGTGAAGGAGAGTTATTTTCAAAATCTGGCTGAGGAGGGCTTACATCAATATCTTGCTGAGAATAGGATGGAGTATGTTCAATGTCTGATTGGGAATGAAATGAACCAGGTTCACTAATTGACTGAGATGGACTATGGTCAGTTGGGGACTGTTCAGATGTCTCCTCACCCAAATCAATGAAATGAGGACCCTTAATTTGTGTTTTCCTCAATTTTCCCTTAAGTCTGCTGCTTCTCCTCACACGTTGTGGTACACTATCCTTTTGTTTTTGTTTTCCTTTCTCTGTCTTCTTGGGTATAGATGACTGTTTTTGAAGATAAACTAATCTTTCAGATAGCACTTGATGATCTTCTTCTTCAGAAGAAGGAGTTTTATGTACAGCCTCAATAGTTTCTCTCTCTTTTGGTGTTATTGGCTTCTTACCCTTGATTTCCTTCTTCTTCCTTTTTACCAGTCTCTCTTCCCTATCAATTCTTTCCATAGTAGTAGTAGGAGTATTTTGGATTTCATCAATTGTTCTTTTCCTCCTACTTCTTCTTGCTGTGCTAGCTGCAGGAATTTCCTGAGTAGAAGTAATTTGGGTTTCAACATTTATTCTTTTTCTTCTACTCCTTCTTGTTGAACTACCTTCAGGAATTTCCTGAGGTTCCTCAAAGAAATTTCTAACCAGACATTGTTCCCATGTATCTTTCTTTTCCTTTAACTCCTTTTCAATCAGAATCTTTACAAGGCCGTGGTGATATAGATGGGGCTCTACATCTCCTAAGTGTTTCTGAACAGTCACAACCATTTTCTTCAAGCTATTGAATAGAAAATATGGGAGATTGAGAGTTTGATTTTCTATAAAATTCATCAATAGCCTGGTATGGTACATATACATGGACCCAAAACGGCCTTCACATGTAATGAATTTCTGAACAACTAGCAGTAAAGTAGCCCATTCTTCTTTCAATGCATGCACAAGAATTCCTCTTTTAAAAACAGTTATGTCCATACCTTGGTTTCGTAAGATTGTTCTCCATGCTTCATCACTGATGCTTTTATTTTTAAACCAACGCTCACCCTCCTGAAGAAGTTCCGTGGCTGTTGCTATAGAGGCTTCATTGACCGCAAACTTGAGGTCTCCAATCTCTGCTTCCAAGCCATTAAATGACCTTGCAAATGCTTTCGTAACTTCTTTGTGATAACCTCTGAATTTCTGGATAAAACGCAGCCAATTTTCTTTCTTCAATATCTCCTTTACTTGTGGATATCCCTCTATAAACTTAGGTCCTTCCGGCTCTGCTCTTAGTAATTTACCCATTTCCCTTTTCTGCTCTTCACAACTTTGCCTGCGTGAGGGTTCAAATGGAAATAGAACGATTGAATGCACAGGATCAAGCACAATGACTGTGGGAATGTATCATAAAATGGGAATGAGCACCATAAACGGAATGGAGTGAGACTCTGGGTAGATATCCGAGAGTGAGAATGAGCACAAGGAATGAAATGGAGTGAGACAGAACAGAGTGGGGTTTCATAAACACGGCAGAGACACGACATTCAGCAGCGTTTTGAATTTTGGTGGTTGCACAATAAATATGAGCACGTTTTAACAACGGTTATGGATTTATGTGGCTGTAAGAGTCCTTGGTCAAATCAAATACGTCTCATTGTCTCCGGTGGGATATTGGAACATGAGTGAAAATCGGAATTTTAATGATGAAACCGTTTGTGAATGAATGCAAGAGGATAATATGGAGATCGTGAAAGGTTACAGAACTGTCAATATAATCATTGCACGTAATGGATAGAGCTCATGGTTCAGAACTATATAAAAATGTGTTTTTCAATGCTATTTGAAATAAATTTTATTCATACCTTTGGAATCTTTTCCTTTTCCCTTGGTCTTCAACTAATTGATCTCCATTGGTGTCTTGAATGCTCCATGTCTTTATTTTTGATCCTCTCACCTGCATTTTATTTTCTAATTATGGAAATAACATCTGACTGTACATTCTCTTTGAAAACAGAGTAGTAGCTGCGGAATCTTCTTCTGGCTGCGGAAACTGGAGTCAGCTGCGGAAACAGATGTCAGCTGCGGAAACTGACACAGCTATTACTTGGATGAATGGAAATGAACAAATGACAAATGACCAGATGGAAATGTTCATGAAAAAGATTTTTATTGATGGAATGGAATGAAATGGATAAAATGAAGTGGAATGAAGTGAAATGGAAATGAAATGAAATGGAATGAAGTGGGATGAAATGGAGTGGGTGGTGACAAAGCTTGTGAAATGAAAGAGAGATTTTTTTTGGAAAATATAGAGTGTCAGGTGTTCCTGATTTTCACCCTATATTTTCTGCATAAGACTGCCAATCAATGATTGGTTTTCAGGCTTATAACAATTTTTTTTTTTTTTTTTTTTTTTTTTAACTGAAAAGAACAAAAGCTAGGCTGGTGGAGAAGAAGAATTCTTCTGTACCAGCCTGATTGCAGAACTTTCTTGAAACATTTTTACAAAATCCTCTTTTGAGAGTGGCTTATGATAAACTTTCAATCTATGGCCATTCACAATAAGAGGAGTTTGAAACTCATCAATGGTCTTGATTCTTACTGCTCCATTGCTAAAGATCTTTTCAATCTCATATGGCCCAAGCCAATGAGTCTGAAATTTTCCTTGAAAATATTTAAACTTGGAATCAAATAACAATGCCCAATCTCCTTCTTGAAACTTCTTCTCTTTGATATACTTGTCATGCCATTTAGCTCTTTGATATTGAACTAGATCAGTTCTTAAAATTGCTTCTTGTCTGATCTCATCTAGCTCATTCAACTGCTCCATTCTATGCTTTTGGGCTTCCGATAAGTCCATCCCCAACTGAACTGCTATCTTGAAGGTCTTGACTTGGAACTCAATGGGGAGCAAGACTTCTTTCCCATAAACAAGTTCATAGGGAGAATGTCCTGTTGTATTCCTCCATGTAGTTCTATAGGCCCACAAGGCTTCTGGAAGCCTTTCTGCCCGGTCTCTTCTATGTAGATGAACAGTTTTGGTGATGATACTTTCAAGAACCTTGTTTGTGGACTCCACTTGACCATTTGCTTGTGGATGGTAAGGAGTAGATCTTCTGTGCTTGATTTTGTATTCTTCCATCAACTTCTCCACCAAATTGGATGTGAATTGGCTCCCCTGATCTGTCACAATTTCCCTTGGAACACCAAAGCGAGTAAAAATATCCTCATAAAGAAAATGAACAACTGAATTTTCAGTAGCAGATACTAATGCTTTGGCTTCTACCCATTTAGTAACATAATCAGTACAAACCAATATATACTTCTTTTGTTTAGATGGTGGATTAATAGGTCCAATGAAATCTAAAGCCCATTTTTCAAGGGTTCAATGAGTACCTGTGGTTGCAATGGCATTTCATTTGAATGGGTAGGTTTCCCTACTCTTTGGCAGCTGTCACACCTTTTGACATATTGTTTTGCATCTTTGAAGAGGGAAGGCCAATAATATCCTAAAGAGAGGATTTTATAGGCCGTCCTTTTGTCTGCAAAGTGTCCGCCACATGGTTCATCATGAAATGCCTTAAGAATATCAGGCATTTCATCTTCCCTGACACATCTTCTGATCACAAGATCTGGCCCTGTTTTAAACAATTCGTTAGAAATCCATGAATATTTTGAACTCTCCTGAATAATTTTTCGTTTTTCATTTGGAAATAAATGTGAAGGTAGTTTCCCTGTAACCAAATAGTTAGCAATATCTACATACCAAGGGGTCTTAATAGTTACTGCAAACAAGTATTCATCAGGAAACTTATCCTCTACAGGAGAATCTTCTTTAGTATTCTGAATCCTAGACAAGAAATCAGCTACTGTATTTTGTTTTCCCGGTCTATCCAACACAGCAATATTGAATTCTTGCAAAATTAAGAGCCATCTTGTCACTCTGCCATTAGTAACAGGTTTGTTCATTAAATATCTAATTTCAGAATGGTCAGTATGAATAAAAGTTTCATAGCCTGTTATGTAATGTCTAAACTTATTAATTGCATGAACAACAGCTAAAAACTCTTTTTCAGTCACAGTATATTTCAACTCTGTGGGAGTCAAATTTTTACTAGTGTAATAAATGGCATAAGGTATTAAATCTTTTTGACCCAACACAGCTCCTAGAGCTGTATCTGAAGCATCTGTAGAAATATGAAAAGGGAGTTTCCAATTTGGTCCTCTCAAGATAGGTGCTTCAGATATTCTTGTTTTCAAAGTTTCAAAAGCTAATTGACAATCAGAATCCCATTTAAATTCACAGTCTTTTGTAAGAAATTTGAAGAGTGGAGATGCTATTTTAGTGAAGTTTTCTATAAATCTTCTATAGTAACCAGTAAATCCTAGAAAACTTCTAACATCTCTTTGACAATTTGGAATAGGAAACTTGGAGATGACTTCAACTTTTGATCTATCAACCTTAATCCCATCTCCCGAAATATGATGTCCTAAAACAATCCCTTCAGTAAACATCATAAAGCATTTTTCATGGCTTAATGAAAGGTTTGTTTCTTTACATCTTATAAGAACTTTTTCCAAATTTTCTAATGCCTCTTCAAATGAATTACCATAAACCGTAAAATCATCCATATAAACCTCTACACAATCATGGATTAGATCAGAAAAAATTCCTAGTACTGCTCTTTGGAATGTTGCTGGTGCATTACATAACCCAAAAAGAAGCACTCGGTAGGCAAAAGTTCCCCATGGACAAGTAAATGTGGTCTTATCTTGATCTTCAGGTGCTACCTGAATTTGATTATAGCCACTAAAACCATCAAAAAATGAAAAGTACTTTTTACCTGCTAATGTATCTAATACCTGATCAATAAAAGGCAAAGGAAAGTGATCCTTCAAAGTTGCTTTGTTCAATTCCCCGTAATCAATGCATACCCTCCATTTACCATTCTTTTTAGGTACTATAACCAAAGGAGAAACCCATCGGCTATCTGAAATTGGATAAATGAAGTTTACATTGAGTAGTTTTTTGAGCTCTTCTTTCACTATCTCCCTAAGATTTGGATTCATCCTTCTTTGAGGTTGTCTGATTGGTCTACTGTTTTCCTCAATATAGATATGATGGATGCAAGTCTTAGGATCAATACCCTTCATGTCAGTATACTCCCATGCAAATGCAATAGAATGTTTTTGCAAGATTCTGGTTAGTTCTTCTTGTTGTGACTTCTCCAAATGTTTGTTGATATTCAATGTTTTTTCTGGAAAAATCTCAATAGCAGAATTACCAAACTCTTCCATAGAGTAAAGAGACATTTGTCTAGATGATAAATATTCTATGTCAGATTCCAACTGAAATTGTGTGGGGTCATATTCTCAAGATGTCTCAAAATTTTCTAATGTGTTCAGAATTTGACTATCCTCACTAATTTCAGAAATGGTAAAGACAGGTTGTATAGTGTTCTCATCATCGACCCATTCATTGTCTCCTATTTCTGTAATTGCTCTTGCGGGAGGATACAAATTGAATTTCTTTGTTGAATTACCATTAGAAATGTACATGTCTCCAGATCTACAACTAATAAAAGCATCAGCTGTGGCCAGCCAAGGTCTTCCTAAGATAATTGGATGTCCTCCTAGATTACTTTTGGGAGTCAAAATCATAAAATCTACTGGATATTCCCAAGAATCTAAGGAGACCGAAATATCTTCTAATACACCATCTGGTTTAATAACCGATCGATCTGCAAGTTGCAATAAAGTAGGTGTAAAAAGAAGGTTAGGAAGTTTTAACTGCTCCATAGTCTGTCTACTCATAATGTTGATAGCAGCCCCTAAGTCAATCAATGTGTTTGGAATTTCTATCCCATTTATATGTGTCTTGACAATTGGACTTCCGGGATCTACATACTTCTGCATGGTAATTTTTCCCATCATAATGTCTGCAATCTTTCCTACCAGGTGGATTCTTCTTGTGTCCTTTAGCTTCCTTCCTGGTCTTTTGAAACTCAACTCCTTTATGGTTTTTGTTAGAATAGGAATTTCTCGAATGGCTTGTAGCAATGGAATCTTGATACAAACATTCTTCAATTCATCTAGAAAGTCATAGTTAGGCAACAAGATTTGTTTTTCCACCCCCTTATCAATTTGTAGTCTTTCCGGAAAAGGAGGTGTAGATGAAGATGCAGGTTGCTCAACTATAGGAGTTGTGGGTGTTAACTTTTCTTTTTCTTTTTGCATGCTTGGATTTTGAAGAGATTCTTCCTCAGAACCCTTATTGAATTGAAGAGAGTCCTCCTCAGAGGTATCTTGCTCTTGAATATCTATAGAAGGTTTTTCTAAAACTCTACCAGATCTGAGTTGTACATCGTTGAGAGGAACAATCATATAGGTAGGAAATTGTTGTCCTTCTACCACATAAGTAGTTTGAGGATTCTTATTGTTAGGATTTGGCAATGGCTGAGCTGGAAGTTGATTTGTCTTTTGTTGGTATGGGAGCATGAGTTGAGGATTTGTATTTTGTTGAGAAGGTTGATGCTGTGGAAATGGCAATGAAAAGTAGCAACATTGCTGAAAGTAGTTTAAATTATTTCTGCTTATTATGAGTGATGAACAATTATCTACCTAGCTAAGAGAGAAAATCAAGATGGTTTTTATAGATGAGGACTTCTCATATAGGTCTATTTCTACTAATCTTCCTAGACAACAATCTAGGAATGTCTTTTAGAATAGGATAAGGATGAGAAAATGAATTCATGTTGATGACCAAATTTCAAGATTTTATATCAAATATTCTATGTTAGACCATAGGCGAATGTAAATATCTTTCCGAGGAAAACTTGGGAGGTATTGGGGAAGCCCAAGTTAGTATTTTATCATATCCAATTATGTATGGCCAACCAATATTGTATTCTTCCCATTTTTCGTCTTGAATATGTTGAAGTTGATATTACAAGATTAAATACATTAGTGAACTTTGAGGTTCTAGACATCATGGGAGATAAAGATCCTTACCCAACCTTGTTACGGATTTAATGGCAATTTGGAAATTATGCTATTATTGACTTGAAAGTAGAGACTATGACATTGAAGTAGATGGAGTCTCTGTTTTACAACTACTAGATCTGTATCAATTCCTAAGGTTTACAGATCCAAAAGATGATGTTGAAGAGCCTAACATTTTGGATCAGTTATATCATCTTACTTTGGCAAAAAGAGAATACTATATCAATCCTATAACATATGGTTCTATTAGCTGGAGGACAATTCAGAGCATGAAAGTTGGTTCAAATGTTATGTTGGAAGATTAGAAACAAGGAGATCATGAGTTTCACTCTAGACTCTACACAATTATTCATTATGCCCACTGGCTTGGTACCAAGGTAAGGGATTTTCCTACTATCAATGGTATAGAATCTGTTGTCAACTTTATTAAGGAAATATATTTGAATATTAAAGAACTGTAAAAGATTCATTTGATGGATGTTTCTCTCCAAGAAACACCTACAAGCCTTGGTGGGGAGCTCATTGCAATCAATGTCAATACTAAGAATTGTTAAAGTTTCCTATGATATGCCAAACGTTTCTTCTAGAGAAATATTCAACTAAAATTCTTGTATATGAAGGTTATAGTAGTCCACAAAAGCATATTCATACTTGAACTGCCATTTGGACAAAAAATGGGTTACCTATTAGAATGTGGGTGCATTATTTTTTTCACACACTAGGGACATTTCCAAAATATTTGTACATGAAAGAAGATATAAAGAGGAAAACAACTAAATTGGAGGTGTTGAAATTTGAGTTTTGTAGTGACTTCTATTTTTCAGATGAGGAAAAAAAATAGTAGAAGCTTTAAAATAAATCAAGAGAGTATTGTTTCCTACAATAATTTCTATTGATGAATGTAGCAGTCATGGATATTTCAAACATCTGTATGAATCTAGATCCCATAAAGTCATTGCTTGTGGTAAGTTTAACCAAGACCCTGATGAAGATGATTTAAAGGATTTGAGTAATTTACCTTTTAAATAATTTGAAGGGGAGAGGAATATAAAGGATGATAATATGAAATATGCTCCACATAAAAAGCCTTCAAAGTTATGGAAACATTGTTATAGCATCATTTTTCACCCTCAGGTGATTCATGATTGTCTTTATGGCTTTGGGCACCCATTCCCACAGACTTGAACAAAATTCACTAAAAAACAGTGTTAAAATTCCCATACGCGGGTATGCCCAGACTTTTTCGCGTGTATACGCGAGTCCACATGTACTTTTCCACGTATGCCATTAAAATCATTAAAAAATATATTAAAATCCCTATTTTCGGGCTAGGTTGATGGTTACTCCAGTAGTTCAACCACCCCAGCACGTGGCCAATTGTTTCCAACTGATTGAAACTACTTTGAGGGAGTATAAAAGCCCCTCATGTGTATGGCCTAAGGGGGAGAGAAATTTTATAGATATTATACTCTGTTGGAATCCCAATTCAAGTCTGAATTCCAGTGCCTCCTGCACTTTCCCAGATTTTTACAGGAAACCCTTGTTTCCTGGAGATGTTCATCCATTTATATGCCATCTCGAGTGCACAAGTCTTGAAAGTATCTTAGCGAGGCAAGGGCGGGACGGATCCGGACGACGGTTTGTTCGAAGATCTTGGAAGGATTCAGGTGATCTCTCCACTTTTTATTTCTGTACATGCTGTTCGCAATAATGAAGAACCATCTTGTTCCTAAACTTATGTGTTAATATCTATTTTCATATGTGAAAAGATTGATTATTAAGCATTTATTATGGTTTATATAATGTTTCACATGGATTACACTAACGTTTAGGAGAAATATATGTTGTACAACTAGGTTTCCGTGCATGTTCTTTCTTGTTTTCCAGGTTAAGGAGGAAGAAGGGTTGCCGGGGGTTTGGACCCTGTGGGATCTACATCGAACGTAGGACTACGGGTGAGTTCTACTATCATTGTTTTCTAGTTTTTAGCATTTAAGTGTGGTTGTGTGTGAGTCCTTCTGAATAGCATGCCCTGATCTGTGGAGGTTTTGACCCAACAAACCTCTAGGGTGTTTTTCCCCGAAACAGAACTGGCGACTCCACTGGGGAACACATTCTTGTGATTCCCCTGTTGGGTGGTTTCAGCTGTTTGAAAGGTTTCCAACAGTTTTAACTTTTATTTCCAGTCCAGTTAACTCTTTCTCAGTCAGACTGAAGACCTGGTTCCTTATCCAGGCTTGACCTTTTTTATTTTTTATTATTTACCTTTTCATACACGGGTTTGTCTGCACACAGATGTGTATACATGTAGTTTTTGTTAAAGGGAGTCACGTATACGCGGGTTTCCTTTAACACAGTCGCGTATACACGCTTGTTTCAAAACTGTCAAGTTGCGTATTTCTGGGTCAATTTTGAAATTTTAGGTTTCTTGACTTTTTAGTCTTGTCTGCCTGTGGAGGCCTATTCCTGCAGTGTCTTTATATCCTCTGGATTGTGTTGAAAGTGGTCTTGGGTATTTTCTCTCTCTTGTTTGGTTGAAAACTAGCTTATTTGGCAAAGTTTGTTTCTTGTGCTTGCATTTTTGGTTCAAGTACCAAGATCTCTTCCTAGGGATTCTTGGCTGTTCCGCTTCATTAGAACAGAGAGATTCTGCTCATTTACTCTTTCCTACCTTTGTGTCTTGCTTTGCACTTCGATTTTTGCCCATTTCTTGGTTGGTTTTCTTGAGTTCAGTTGACTAGGTCTTGTTGCAAATTTTGAAGAGTCTTTCTTGGTTCTTTGAAGTTTTTGTTTGCTGCAAGGTTGTACTACTCTTCTAGGCTGAGTTGCTGAGTTTCTTGTCTTCTATTGCTCATATAAATCTTGCTACTAGCTAGCCCTATAAGATTTGGAGCGTTTTTGAAGTTTTTGCTTGAAATTCAGAGTTGTTTGGCTTGGGATTTGATAGTTTTTCTTGGTCTTTTCGAGCTCTTATTTTTTCAAAAGTTCAAAAAACATTTTGTTTTGTCTTTTGCTTTTGTTTTGCATTTTTTGTTTTCGTTTCATTATATCTTTTGAAGCTTTGTTGAGATTTCTTGCCTTTGGATTTTGACTTGATTTTGGAAAGGAATTGTCATTGGTTTCTTCCTCTTGTTTCAAGCGTTTTTGGTGTCTTTATACTAAGAGTTTCTGATTTTGGGAACTAGCTTTCTGGACAACCAAAAAGAGATAAAACTGAAGGATCTTTGGGAAATTTCTCTCTGCTTTAGGAGATTTTGCATCTTAGAATTTGCATGCTCTTAGTGATTTGCATCAGGTGCACTTAAGCATTTAGTCATTTTCATAGTTTTTGTGAGTGTGAAGTTTGTTATTTGAAAAGAAAAATATTTTTTTTTAGTCTCGTAGAACCTGTGTAGAAGTTTCTTTTCATCGAAAGAAAATTACTGCATTTGCATGTAGTTTGGTTTTTATTAATTTCTTTTCTGCGTCAAAACACCACAAGTTTCATTTTCGTATCCCTTTGACTTAACATAACAGCCGATTAAAATAAGCGCTATAATTTAAAAGCAACTAGCAAGTTTTTTAAGTGTCATACACCAACTAGCTAGGTTGTAGGGCCTTGGATTAGGTGAGTGGAGAGTTAACTCTCCAAGGCCACTCAAACAAAACATAGAAGTTGATTAATTGAGTGAAATCCAACTCCGTTAGGTGGATCGGGAAAGCTCTCCTCCAGAGAGTCAAGCGCGAGGGGAAGTGAAGGATGAGAAGAGAGATACCCCCTCTCTGATTTGCTGAATCTGACCTCAAGACCGTTTCGCCCGGCTTCTGACACAGATTTGTGCCCATAGTTGCCACTCCTAGGTTCCACATAGGTGACTGCGGGGGGGAATACCCGTGGTACCTAAGGCAGACGTCGCATCACTTTCAGCAGTACTTCTGGGGGCGCCATGGAGCGCATGCAGCCAGGCCAAAGGTCAGCTAGGGAGGTCGGCTTGAATCTGTTGCTACCTCGCTAAGGCGCTCGGGCTGTAATTATCCCGACTACTTTCTGGAGGTCTTATATTTCCATATTTCGCTTCTCGTATTTTGTGTCCGGTCCTAATCACTCCGGTGAGCGGAAATACCTCGAAGGTCAAGCTTGCTTGATTGTATCACAAAGGATTATTTTGTAGTGAGTGCTCTTTGCTCCTAGCTTGCCCAGCTTTATACTTTTTGAGTCTAATTAAAATTTGTTAAAGTGGCTGATCAAGCGCCTCGTCGATCGAGGAGAATCCGGGGGTTATCTCCCGAGAGTCCAGAGCCTTCTTCAAGAAGGCGTAGGAGTGATTTATCAGGTGGTTACCACCCTGTGGTGTCTGACGTAGTGGAGAGAGATCCTCCACAAGGTTTTGAAGGTTTCGTAGCTGATTCTGGTGTTGGTTCCGAGAGGAACGCTCTGCTCACCTCGCGAGTATTATTTCCACAGGAAGAAGAAGTACATGTAGAGGAAGTGTCTGAACCCTCAGAGTCACTTCCATCTCCTCTTCCTCCTGATTATCCATTCGTTGTTGAATACATCGGACCCGAGTCAGAGAGACCAGAAGATCCTCCTTATTATACATACCTTTCGATGGCCATGACTGGGAACGCGGTTTCTGCTGTGAGTGCTACAGGCATTCAGACTCCTGCTTCTGTTGAAGGAGGGGGCACTATTGCTATATCTTTGATTGCTTCTAGTGTTGTTGTGTTTGGCTCTAGTTTCACCCAAGCACATGCTTCTCAATCTGGTCCCTTATGTTTTGGAATGCCCACTAGTGGGATTCCTTCTTTTTCATTTTCCGCTGCTACAGCTGGATCTACACCCATGTCTTCCATGGCTAGTGGATCAGCTTCTTTTCAAGGGTCCCTCTTCTGAATCGGACATATTCCTAGTTCTAACTTTCAGGGTCCTTTCCGTCACTTCTAAGACTCGTAGTTTCAACCCTTGGTCCTGGAGGTCGAATCGAGCCACTTTTACAAAGCTGGAACCCTATATTTACTACAAATGGGGGTAGGGAAACCGCTTGAGACCGGTCATCAAGGGAATGCTTCTTTCCCTTCTTCGAGTGCTTATCAGACCTTTTCTCCTTTGTCTAATGCATGGAACCCCTATCAGGGGCTCTCTTCTTCATTTAACACTTCAGCAGGGGGAACTGGTCTGGGTTTTGGTAACTCGGCGTGGGGAGGAGGTTCTTCTCCGTTTTCTACGAGTCCTTTCTGGCAGCCTGGTGCCTCATCAAATCCAGGCTATTCTTTTCAGAATGTTGGAAATCCATCCCATCAAGGATGGAATTCTCAGGCTCCGCCTCGATTACCGTTTCTGGCAACATTAAACTTGCCAGATTTGTCGAAGTTAACTAATGACCCGATTCGTTACAGTCCGGGGTGGCCTCCGGTTCCAACCAAACTTCCTTCAGACATTCCTAAGTTTGAAGGTAAGAATGGTGAAGATCCGGCAGACCACGTCACCACATTCCATTTATGGTGCTCTTCCAACTCTCTGATCGACGACTCGATTAGATTGAGATTATTTCAGCGCACCTTAACTGGGAATGCAGCTAAGTGGTATATAGAGCTCACTGGGGGCAGTTTCGCCACATTTGGAGATCCGGTTCCCACATTTCTAAATTGGGCAAGCTGTCTGTTATGATGCTGGGACTGAACTCCTAGATAATTTTAAGCAGGACGACGCAACCCACATTTCTGATCACATTCAGGAATGGAGGAGAAGGAAGAGGCTTATTAAAGCTCATATTCCAGGAGAATTCCTTTTGGAATGGTTTCTGAAATCTCTGCAGTTAGACATTTCTAAAGATGTATCCCTGTCTGGGGTATTTTCTGAGGAGCAGGCCATTTTTAGGGCCCAGCAGCTTGAATTGATATATTCTCAGTCTGGGGTCCTTCATAAATATTTTCCCAATGCTCCTCGCTCCAAATTAGATTTATCCAAAACTAAGCCTGGTCCTCATGGTGATGGACTTATTGGGTCGATCAATAGTGGTGCAGCCAGCCTGCTTACTCAATTGCAATAGTTGTCTATACAATCTGCTCCTTCTGGTTAGGATGTGCCTGCTGAGTCATCGCCTTCCCAATCTTTGTCGGTAAATGCTGTCCAAACTTCTAATCCCAAAGGAAATCAACAATCCGAAGGGAAGAAGAAGGGACAGAATAATAAGAAAAAGGGCAAGAATGGGAAGGGTAATGCGAATAAAACCAACGAGCATGTTGGTGAGGGTCCAAAGGATAAAAAGAAAGTGAAGTTTCCATGCAAGTTGTGTGCTGGAGACCATCTTACGCACCTTTGCCCTAAAATTCAGGATGCGCAGCGCTTGTTAGCTCAGCAGGGTTCTTCTAGTTCCCAGGCTGTGTTAACAAACCCTTTTCCCCAAGGGAAACAACTAGTTGTTGGCGCGAATCAAAATCCTGGGGCTTCCTCTGGGGGCACCCAGGAAGGGGAAATTCCATCAAACATATTCATGATGAGTGCTCATGTGGATGTCGCTACGAGATCCCGTGATTATGGCGAAGAAGAGTCTTTGAAAGCTAAGGGTGCTCCCGATGCTACTGAGCCGCTTCACATTACAAGGCCTACTGTTGAGCCTATGCCTCGGATGCCCAAAGCATCTACTAAGCGTTCGACGATTAATCCAAAAGCTAGGGATGCCTAGAACTACTCTATTGTGGAAGATCTGGCGCAGAGTCCTTGTGCCATGTCGGCTTTAGAGGTGCTCCAGTATTGTCCGGCTCAGCGCAGTGCTTTGCTCACTACCATTGGGGCTATTGATCCGAAAAATTCTCTTCTGATTACTTTTGATATGTCTAATTTTAAGAAGAGACTCCCCCATCATATGGCTTTTCATATTAAATCATCGTACCGGAAGTGCAACATCTTTCGGACGGTTGTTGATGAGGGTGCTTCCACATGCGTGATGTCTCTCACATGTTGGAAGATGATTGGATCTCCCAAAGTTGTTCCATCTACCACTCTTCTGACTGCGTTTGATGGTCATTCTCACAGACCACATGGTATTGTCCCAGCTTTGCCTATCTGTGTTGGGGGAAAAACTGTGAATATAGAGGTTGAGGTAGTTGATGCAAGCTTGGACTAAAACCTTCTGTTGGGGAGAAACTGGATTTATGAGATGGATGCCATTGCATCCTCATTATTTCGGATTATTTGTTTCCCTCATGAAGGGAGGATTGTTACAGTGGACCAACTGGACTGTCCTCCTGTAGACCCGAATGCGTCTACTGACTCATCTGTTCCAAAGTTGGATAATACTAAGGTGCCTATTGAGAATTTAGGGGTTGGAATGTATTCTTCCTTGATGGGTACTTTCGATATTCCTCCTCCTACGGTTCATATAAATGCAATTTCATCCTCCAGGGCTCCTCTTCGAAGAGAGTTCTTCAGAACTCATTATTTTTCGAACCCGTGGACCTTACCTTCCCCTACCGCCACATTAGCAGAAGGTCAAGTGGGTGGAATGGAATTTCCAATGTCTGCAGCTGAGATTGCTTATCAGTGTATTGTTGACTCTGCAGAGTCCATTCCAGCTCCTCTTTCATCGGAAGAGTTGGATGGAGATGTGGCTTCGGCTTGGATGCTTAGTTCTTCTTCTGCCCGGGATTTCCTTGATAGACAAAGTGGGATGATTTGCATCATCGGTCTTATTTTTTACCTAATTTGAGCGAAGTTGAAATGAGTTTTCCAAGTCCTTCGTCTCCTGGTCCTGTTCGCCTAGTACTGAACCCTTTAGCACCAACACATGTATATGCTGAAGGGAATATGGTTGTAATTTCTCCAACTATCCCGGTGAACATCTCCAGGGATCCCAATGTTATTGAGAATGTCTTCATCGGAGCTGAATGTTCCCCTGAAGAGATTCAGATTTATACCGATCTCTTTAAAGAGTATAGGGATGTATTCGCTTGGTCTTATGAGGAAATGCCTGGTATAGATCCATCTATTGTCCAACATGAGATCAAGACTTACGAAAACACTAAGCCTATGAGGCAAAAAATTCGTCCGGTTAATCCTAGGAAGGCAGCAGCTATCAAAGCCGAGGTGGAGAAGCTGCTCAAGGCGAGATTCATTTTCCCTGTTCCTTTGACTGAATGGGTTTCAAACCCTGTTCCCGTAGATAAAAAACAAGGAACAATTCGAGTTTGCATTGATTTCAGAGACCTCAATAAAGCATGTCCCAAAGATAATTACCCCACACCATTTATCGATCAGATCATTAACGAGTGTGCCGGTAATGAGATTTTCTCCTTCGTGGACATTTTTTCTGGATATAATCAGATTACTATCCGTCCTGAAGATCAGCATAAGACTACCTTTATTTGTCCCTGGGGTACTTTTGCATACAAGAAGATGCCTTTTGGTCTTAAAAATGTTGGGGCTACGTTTCAGCGGGCCATGTCATATGCCTTCCACGACATCAAAAATATTATCGAGGCGTATTTGGATGATTTAGCTGCTCATTCTCGAAAGAGGATGGATCATCCTTCTCACCTCCGTCAAATATTTGAACGATGTCGTTTCTATAAGATTAGGTTGAATCCGAACAAGTGTGTTTTCGCGGTTACATCCGGTCGGTTATTGGGATTCATTGTGTCTAGGGAAGGGATTAGGGTAGATCCCTTCAAGGTTGAGGCAATACTTCGGTTGCCTCCCCCGTCCTCTATCCGTCAACTTCAAAGTCTACAAGGAAAGTCTAATTTTCTTCGGAGATTTATCATAAATTATGCTGAAGTTACCAAGGGATTTATGAGATTGTTGAAGAAGGGAGTTCCATTTTTTTGGGATGACTTCGCTCAACACTCATTCGATGCTTTGAAAAAAGCATTGACCTCTGCTCCTTTATTGAGTCCACCTAATTATAGCAGGGATTTCCTTTTGTATCTTGCAGCAGCAGAATCTACTATTGGTATGGTTCTGGTTCAGGAAGATGATGCTCTTGCAGAGCATGTTATATACTATCTTAGTCGAGGATTGGTAGGACCTGAACTCCAGTACACTCCGATAGAAAAGTTAGCTTTAGCAGTTGTTCATGCTGTAAAGCGACTCCGGCATTACATTATTCTACGAAAAACTTATGTTTTGGCAGCAGCCAATCCATTTCAGTTTGTCCTCAGTAGGCGAGTGATTGGGGGCAAATACAATAGATGGATTGTGATTTTGCAGGAATTTGATCTTGAGTTTATGTCTGCCAAGTCCAAGAAATAATTGGTTTTCGCGAAATTGATCTCCGAGTTGCCCTATGGGGAAGAGATAGTCTATGATAAATCCTTCCCGGATGAACATTTGTTTATTATCTCTCCACAAGATCCTTGGTATGGAGATATCATCGTGTATCTTCAGACTGTGAAGTTTCCCTCTACTTTTTCGAAAGATGAGCGTCGTAAGTTGCATCACTTGGCTAAGAATTACTTGATCATTGGTGATGCTTTATACCGTCGAGGGGTTGGTTCAATCCTGAGACGCTACTTAACTCTCGAATAAGCTGAGGCTGTGCTGAATGATTGCCACAGTGGAGCTTGTGGTGGTCATTTATCTGGGCTTGCTACAGCCCAAAAGATCTTGCGTGTTGGGTACTTTTGGCCTTCGATTTTCAAGGATTGTATGGAGTCGGTCAAAAAGTGTCATCCGTGTCAAGTTTATACTCGAAAAATGCGTGCTCATCCAGCTCCGCTTTTTCCAGTCATTACTGTCGGTCCCTTTACAAAGTGGGGTATTGATTATACTACTTGTAACCCGCCTTCAGCTAAAGGTCACAAGTACATTATTGTAGCAATAGACTACTTTACGAAGTGGGTCGAGGCTATGCCTACTTTTGGGAATGATGGTGAGACTACAGCTCTTTTCCTTTTCAACCAGGTTATCGCTCATTTTGGTATTCCTAGAGAGATTGTCACTGATCATGGCAGTCATTTTCAGAATAGTATGATGGCTAAGTTGGCTCTCAAATTGGGTTTCCGGCAGGAGCATTCATCTCCGTATTATCCTCAAGCCAATGGGCAAGTGGAAGCCGTGAATAAATCCTTGAAGACAATTCTTCAAAGGAAAATTGATAAAGCTAGATCCAACTGGCATATTATGCTATATCCTGCACTTTGGGCATACAGGACGTCAGTGAAAACTGCAACTGGCTTTACTCCGTTTCAGCTAGTGCATGGGTTGGAATCCGTATTTCCCATTGAATGTGAGATTCCTTCTCTTAAGTTAGCTGTTGAACTTCTTCCTGACACTTCTAGTCTTGAAGAATGGCTCCTTCATCTGGAACATCTCGATGAGCAGCGTCGGGATGCCGCCACGATGAATGAGGCGCATAAAAACCGAGTTAAAGTTCAGTATGATAAGGCGGTCAAGCCTAGGGTTTTTTCGGAAGGTGACCTTGTTTTGGTCTATGCCCAAGAAAAATATGCCCTGGGGGCAGGAAAATTTAAGTCTATGTGGTATGGCCCCTTCATCGTTAAAGCAGTCCTTAAGAAAGGGGCATATACCTTGGTTGATTTTGAAGGGAACGAGTTGCCGGAGCCCAGAAATGGGCTCTATTTGAAAAAGTATTATGCCTAGGCTTCAGCCTGGCATGTTGCTTTTGTATATAGTAGTTTTGCTTTGTACATATCTGGTTTTTTTTCGATCTTTGATGGGTTGGTGATGTTTTTGATCTGCTTTGGCAGGTTGTGTCGGATGTCATGAGTCATTTTGGTTTCGCCGATGGTGCTAGTAGACACACCCGGAACTTAGCTTCCGCGGCTTGGGTGCTTCATTATCCATCCGGTCAGCTGTTAGTATCAAGAGGGGTCTGCATTGGTCCTACTTCCAATAACATAGCAGAATACACTGCAGTTGTTTATCTACTCTCGGAGGCAATATCTTTGGGTGTTGATTCGTTGGTATTTTTCTTGGACTCTCAGCTGGTGGTGTCGCAGTTGAACAATACTTATCGGGTTCGAGATCCATTTTTACTCCGGTTGTTCTTGAGGGTACGTTTGTTACAAAGATCATTTCAATTTTTAACTTTCATTCATATTCCTCGAGCTGAAAATTGGATGGAAGACTCATTAGCTAATCAAGAAATTGATTGGCATATTAATCATTCCATGCAATAAAATTTAATCATCAAAAACATCATACATTTTGATACATTTGTCACATCACATCAAACATCGTTGTATATATATCATCAGAGTGTTCAAAAAACTATACAAAATTTGGATCCATAAGTCATACAAAAATTGGGCTTATGCCCGATCATGTTCAGTCTCAAAAAATATACAGTCATCTGATATATCATATCTATCTACTCCTGTGGTCCCTGCCCAGAAGTTGTGTTCCTATAGAACACGATCGCGGTGGCAACTCGGCGGAATAACCGTACCCAGTCACGGGGTACTCCTACCACCCGTCTCTGGATGGCTTCAGGCAGATCTTCCACCGCAGCCATAGGTACTTGGCGGGTTAACCCCTCCAAGTTCCTTTGTACAGCCTGGAGGGTCCTGTCTGAATCTACTGTATCCGCCTCGCCCCTGCGACGCTTATGTCGTGGGTAACCCTCAGGTCGAACTGGTCCAATATCTGTATCATGATCATTATAAAATTGTAAGTCATTTTGAATCCAATCAAAAACATGTTTGTTTTTCACATTTTTTCATACATATTGAAAAAATCCAAAAAAAATTATATAAGTCAAAAAATTGCAAACTTACCGACTGTGCCCCATGCCGCGCCTGGTGGAAGGACAAGATCTGGATCGCCACGAAAGTCCATCCCGACATAGGGATAGTCATCCACAGCGATGATTTGTTCTCTCCACCATTGGAAGAACTCATCATCCCAAGTGGTCCGGGGAACTTCACTTCCCCCCAATCTCTTCATCATGTCTGCCCAGCGGGCAATTCTTAGGTCTCTCGGGCTGCTGATGGTAGAGATCACTCTGGGTCTCAGCGCTGGAATCTTCTTGAAGAAGAATGTCATCAAAATTGTACCATATCCAAAATGTTTTGTCTTTGTTTTTTGGATAGAAGTCAATTTTTGCTTCATGTTCATCAGTAGAGCCGTGCACCAATCATATACATGAGTTAAGCATTCCACTGCTATACTCATTTGTGTCCTGGATGCCTGGTGTAGAGAAGTTGATCCTGCTACTCTCCCAATGGTAAAAAGGAGGATTTTTATGTGCAAGTCTCTTAAATCTTTGATTGCAATTTGAGTTCCAACTTTCTTGGAACCCTCTACGCAGTACACGTGGACGTAATCTTCCACGGTTAGCCCTCCCAAAGGCTTACCATGCAAGTCTACTGGCTCCCCCCTCCGGGAGAGTCCAGTAATAAAATATATATCTTCCACCTCGATGCGTATGGGCATCTGATCTATAATGAAGCAGTCTTCTTCCGGTTCCCAATAGTTCACAAGAATTTTGAGCAACCGGACATTACTCTTCATATTTGGCATTTTGAAAAACTTGAGCAATCCGCAATTCCGGAGAATATTTAGTGATGCTTGGTCCTGCATGACTTCTTGATCAATAGCACTGTGTTCACGCTCTCTCCATGATATGGTCATCCTGCAAAATTTCAATAATTCGTTCATGAGCTACGCATTTTTCATTTTGGGTTGCGCATACGCAACTTTCTTTGTGCACAGTCGCGTATATATGCGACTTGGTTATTATAAACCCGCGTATGCGCAAACCCGTGATTTTTAGCAAGTCATTCTACGGTGAAAATTCCTAAATTTTAATTTATGAACAGACAAAATCAATAGCAGGGATGAATTAAGAGCTTACCTAACAAATTCGGTGAGATTTGACGGTCGGTTGCTCCTGTTTTGACGAAAGAGGCTTTTTTCTCCAGAGCACGTTTTCCCAAATCAGCAATGTAACAATGAACCAAATATGAGGTAATTTGTCTATTTATGCCCAAAAAGTTGAAAATTTTCGCAAAAATTTGTTATGCTTATTTTTTCAATCTATCTTAAGCTGCATAACCCGGATGCTTGGAAGTGCCCAGATTGGTATATTTTTAGGTACATTTTGACGAATTTGAGATTTTTCCTGGTTTTTGATCCATGACTGCTGACCCGTCATGGCAGGTATATGATCTTCACTGGCATATAGGTTAGGGAATCCACTTTCCGTTGCATTTTTCATACTAGCCTCCATTTTGATCACTTGCCATAGGGTCGATCCCATCAGGTCATGAGTATTACACCCATTTCACTCGCCGATTATTTAATCATGACTTGGTGGTAGAGCCTTCCTTTACATGGGCTTCTTAGTTAGTTCCTCGCTATCACTTGTTTCCCATGCTGCGTTTTATGTAGGCTCGGGAGTCCTCTTTAGTCCCACCATGACTTATGTGTTGAAGCTTCATTCTTCTTCTTCCTCACTATCATTTTTCTGGCTATTACCCTAGAGGCTCCTTGGTGTTGTTGAGTTGTATTACTGCATTGCATATTGGCTACTTGTTTATCCTGGCCTTTAGCCGGCTTCATTTGGACTCAATGTTTAAGCCAACTTTTGACCTTGTCTATCTGTACAAGTTAACCATTGCATGCACTTAGCTATTGCGACTTGACACCCTTTTACCCATGGATGGAACATTCCTCTGAGTATCGCTTACCAGTTTCCGCCACCTTGCATTGAGCATAGGATCGTTCCAATCCTAGGAACTAGTGCATCTGTTTCTTGATACTCGTTCTATCCATTGTACCATAGCATTCTTTTATTATTTTTCAGGCTTATTATATGAAAAAGACAAAAAAATCAAATATAACAAAAAGAGCGGGAACGGGATGTAACTTCGTTATTTGATGGCAGTACAGTGTCAGTTTGTCGCCCTTGAACAAAGCATATACACTTATATATCTTTCCTCCATTTGGGATGGTTTTAGTTTTGACCTAGGTTCAGCCTTTACCTTGTTTCACTTGTCATTCCTCCCCCGGTTGGTTATCTCTTCCAATCATATGGAGAGTTTGTTCTGCCTCCTGCATAACAGACTTATACAGTGTCACTTTTTACTGCCATGGTCATCATGAGTCGTGATTTTGTTCAAGGGAAGTCTAACTAGAGTCGGCCATTCTGCGGTGTCTCTTGACTCATTATTCAATCGACCTTCCCGGTCTTGTCAGTATCTTGTTCTATCACATCAGATGTTTTGGTCCTCTGCTCGTGCTGGTTTGAGAAGGTCTCCATTGACTTCTTGCTGGCGGGTTTGTCTCTTATCGGCTACGACACATTTCTTTGAGAGCAAACCTAGAGCTGCACCCTGGCCCTATTTCCATCATTGATAGGTGACCTTGTGCTCAGAATTTGATCATCATTATGGGTCTTTGACTGAGTGGTTTCCCCTGTGTTCGACGTCAGCATACATTATCACACTTGGGATTCGTGCAGTACCTTGATTTCCATTTGACCCTCTTGGTGGATTTCTCATCTCTGTGTCAGCTTTCATTATTGGTTGGTTCAGAGGGTTTCTTCCGTGCACTAGCTTCATCTTGTGCACGTCAGAAACGTACTTCGGTTTTGGTTCCATCACTCTCCTTCGTCCGATTCCTTCCAAATCTTGGCCTGCGGGTTACACTCGCGCTGGACTGATGTGGGATGCCTTAATGCCTTCCTTCCAGCAGATCTTTTCCCATCAACTCCGACTCATTGCTCTGGGAATAAGGTCTAGAGTCTTTTTTTCAGTACCTTAGGGTTTGCAGTCATCAGTGGCAGACTCTTCGCTATCGACAATGGGGATTCATCATTGCCTCCTGATTGGTAGATTCTTTCAAGTGTTCAACTTCAACTCATTCATTCACACTTGTTAGATTGTACTGGGGCACCTTGACACTCATTTTCATTATTGGTGGGTTGTCTCGCATTGGTTAACGGTATACATCATTGACCGGTAATCCAACGATTTCTCACATGGTCGACTTCAGCTCATTTATTCCCATTGTGTATAATTGTGCCATAGTGATCGGTGAAGACCTCGAGTTGCATCAGCATTTCTCGGTTCACTTTTGACAGTCCATTCAGTTTCTGCCAGTGATGCCGTTCACCCTTATATGTTGCAGTGTCAGTACAGCAACATCCTATATGTTGGCTCCCGAGTTGCGTGATTGTACCATTTATTCCACCTCTTATGATTTGGTACTTGGAGATTCAGTTACTTATATGATCAGACATCCAGTTGCAGCATCATTGATCAGCTTTCTATATGTGATACTTGGACATTGATTCAGACTTATACTTCCGGGCCATGCTCAGATGATTCATTGTGTACTTTTAGTTCAGCTATACTTGTATACATGTTGGATCTATTCAGTACTTTCCATATGATGTATTTTTTATTGAGCATGGGTATGCCCGCCTCAGCATGAGTTGACTCTCTTTTTTCTTTCATTGGTTTTTGGCAGGCTGAAATCTGGTGAAGTCCTCTCTTGTCCTTGCGAAGTTCTTTCTATGTGCATAATACATTTCGGCCATCATGTACCCCTTCTGACCTCATATATTAGGGGGCATCTGTTATAGCATCATTTTTCACCCTCAAGTGATTCATGATTGTCTTTATGGCTTTGGGCACCCATTCCTACAGACTTGAACAAATTCACTAAAAAACAGTGTTAAAATTCCCATACGCGGGTATGCCCAGACTTTTCCGCGTGTATACGTGAGTCCACATGTACTTTTCCACGTATGCCATTAAAACCATTAAAAATATATATAAATTCCCTATTTTCGGACTGGGTTGATGGTTACTCCAGTAGTTCAACCACCCCAGTACGTGGCCAACTGTTTCCAACTGACTGAAACTACTTTGAGGGAGTATAAAAGCCCCTCATGTGTATGGCCTAAGGGAGAGAGAAATTTTATAGAAATTATACTCTGTTGGAATCCCAATTCAAGTCTGATTCCCCGTGCCTCCTGCACTTTCCCAGATTTATACAGGAAACCCTTGTTTCCTGGAGATGTTCATCCATTTATATGCCATCTCGAGTGCACAAGTCTTGAAAGTTTCTTAGCGAGGCAAGGGCGGGACGGATCCGGACGACGGTCTGCTCGAAGATCGTGGAAGGATTCAGGTGATCTCTCCACTCTTTATTTCTGTACATGCTGTTCGCAATAATGAAGAACCATCTTGTTCCTGAACTTATGTGTTAGTATCTATTTGCATATGTGAAAAGATTGATTATTAAGCATTTATCATTGTTTATGTAATATTTCACATGGATTACACTAACATTTAGGAGAAATATATGTTGTACAACTAGGTTTCCGTGCATGTTCTTTCTTGTTTTCCAGGTTGAAGAGGAAGAAGGGTTGCTGGGGGTTTGGACCCCGCGGGATCTACATCGAACGTAGGACTACGGGTGAGTTCTACTATCGTTGTTATCTAGTTTTTAGCATTCAAGTATGGTTGTGTGTGAGTCCTTCTGAATAGCATGCCCTGCTCTGTGGAGGTTTTGACGCAACAAACATCTAGGGTGATTTTCCCGAACATAATATCGTAAATAAAGAGAAACCTAAGTTAGTTTCTATTGGTGATTATTAGGACAAGCAAACTACAAAAAGAGAAATTTGACTTGTTAAAAGAATATGAATATGTGTTTCCTCTGTCCATGTCAAAGCTCAAGGGAATGAAATAAGACTGAGGAGAAAGGAATATTGGTTTGAAGCTTGATGCCAGACTAGTTAAACATGAACCTTACCAATTAAATCCTAGGGTGAAAGAGAAATTAAATAGAGAAATTGATAAGATGCTAGTGGTTGGTATTATACTCCCAATTAATGAAGCAAAGTGTATTAGTGCTATTATGATTCAAGATAAGAACAATTCATATGGAATTAAAGTTTTTATTGATTACATAATTCATAATAATGCTTGCATCGATGACCCAATTCCTACTCCCTTCTGTGATTAAGTATTAGACAATGTTACAGGTAATGAAGCTTATTATTTTACTGATAGATTTTGTGGGTATCATTAGGTTCGCATTGCACAGGAGGATAAAAGGAAGACTAATTTTAGCATAGAATGAGGCCCATATGCTTATCATGTTATGTCATTTGTCCTTAAAAATGCTAAATTTGTGTTCTCTGAAATATTTATTGTTTCTTTTAGAGTTTATATTCATAAATTCCTTTAATTTAACATGGATGATTGGAAAATTTATAATATTTTAAATAAGCACACTAGCTTGTTGCAAGTGATGTTTGATCGTTGTTGGTAGTTGCACACTTCATTAAATCTATAGAAATGAATTTTATTGTTACCTTTTGTACCTTGCTTGGAAATATTGTCTGCAAATATGGCGTCTGTGTTGATTGTGCCAGAGTTGCAACAATTTTAAATATGCCACCACCAAAAAGTATTAAAAAGTTGTGATATACTTTGGGAGGCACAATATATTATCATTGCTTCATCTGCAACTGTACCTTGATCTCTGCGTCATTGGAGAAGCTACTAAAAGAAATTAAATGTTTCATATGGATTTCTGAATGTGATGATGAGTTTGACACACTAAAAGGAAATCCATCGAGTGATCCAATTGTGGTTTATACATATTGGAACAAGGAATTTCATGTGCATATAGAAGCATAAAGTATTTCTTTTGGTGTTATTTTGGCAGAAATGGGTAAAGGTAAAATTGATCATCCCATTTTCTTTTCTAGTAGAAACCTCTCTACTACTGAGAAGAATTATAAAACCATCGAACGAGAGGCTCTCACCATGGTGAACCGACTCCATAATTTAGGCATTATCTTCTTGGTGGCCCTTTTAAATTTTTTAACAATCATTCTACCTTCAAGTAAATTTTTAATAAATCTGTCTTGGAAGGGACAATATGCAGATGGATTTTTTTTTTTCAAGAATTCTTGTTTGTATTCATTGTCCAACCATATCACTTTAATTTAGTTCCAGATCATCTTTCTCATTTAGACTCTGGTGAAATGAGAGGTCTAGTTGATGATCGATTGTCATATGCTAATATCTTCAGAATTGAAACATTGCCAGACTTCCTTGAATATATTGAATTATTTCTAGAAATTGGCAAGTGCTTGGATGATTATACTAAAACTCAAAAGAAACACATGGTTGTACGTGTTGCAAACTATCATCTTATTATGGTTTAGTTGTACAAAATGCGACTTAATCATATTTCTCCCAAATGTGTTTTAGAACATGAAATAAACAATGTTTTGTGGGAATTCCATTATGGGGTTGCGGGAGGCCATGTTAGGGGAAAATAAATTGCGTGGAAAGTGCTACAAGATTGAATTTGGTGGCCTACTCCCTTTAAATATGCAAATGAATATGTCGGTAAATGTAATTTTTTTCAATGAGTTAGGTGACCATCTCATCGTGAAGAACTTCCACAGCATCCATTCCAAGATCTTGAAGCCTTCAAGAAGTGCTTTGTTGACTTTGTGGGGCCCATAAATACTCCTGCATGACACTTTCATGCCCACTATATTATCACCATGACCTAGTATTTAATAGTTTGGGATAAAGAAGCTCCTGTCAAGCTTTTTACTACTAACACTATTGCAAGGTTGTTATTCGATAATATCATCACCAGATTTCACTTTCCAAGGAGCCTTACCAATGATAAAGGATCACATTTTATTAATGAAACTATTTCTACAATGTTGTAGGAATTTAGGTTTCAACACCACAAAATAAACCCGTATCATCCACAAGTGAATGGAATTGTTGAAGCTTTTAATAAATTTTGGAAAAGGGACATACCAAAGCCTGCTTCTCCAATAGGGATGATTTGAATGATTTCCAACTACTTTGTGGGCTTATCACACAATTGTAAAAGAAATGCATAAATATACATTGTTTCAACTTGTTTATGGATAAGAAGTTGTAGTGACAACTTAGTTTATTGTTCCAAATATTTTCATTTCTCATGACACTAGAATTTTTGATGATGAATTTATTGGAGAGTATTTACATGAGTTGTGGGAATTGGACGATCAAAGGTTTCTTGCATATTTTCATCAATATATTGAAAAGGAATGACAAAATTCCTATAATGATATGCATATAAAGAGGAAGTAGTCTTCTATTAGAGATCAGGTATTGCACCATGATAGCAAGTATCTTAAGCATCATGTTAAATTACATATGCATTGGTTGGGTCCTTTCTTTGTTGCAGAGATAAAATATTCCCTTCTCTCCAAAAGGGAGCACTAGTTAGACTTAGGATTGAGTTAGTTGTGTTAGTTAGTCAGTCACTCAATTTTAGTTGCATATGTTATTTTGATATATTATAGTTGCAACCCACTACAACTCATTGTGATCAGGGAGGTACATGTAGAGTGTCACTTATTTTAATTTCATAGTCATTATTAGTGGTGTTTTAAGTCACTATATTATTATTTCATGTAATAATCACTTTCTGTAGATTTGATTTTCCCTTTATGATGTCAAAATAATTTCCTATTACTTTATCATCATGGTATTTCCTTGTTCTAGTATTTTATGTCATGCCATGGGGATTTTCTTCCTCGTCATCATCAATATCCAGATTCAGTTTGATTTGGAAAGTTGTTGTATTTAATAACTAATGATCTAATCATTCGGCGTCTTGTCAAGTTCTTTGTATACAATTCAAGCATCTTGGTCTTATTTCCTCATTGTGTCTATGCGTCTTTTAGAGTTTTTCACCCTGGATTCTATAAGTTCCTCCTTTGTATCTCCAGTCCCCTATTATCCATTTGTACATTTTTTCTATATTCATCAGTCCTCAACCATGAATGGTAGTGCCAAAATTACATTTCACACTAGATTCTGAAATCCTTGCATTGTTCCTACGAAGGATACTTTGGGAAAATATGAAAAGGCCACCCTACTCAACAATGATTTATCTAACGTTGTTCTTTTTACATATTGAAATTCTGAATGCTACAGGAATTCCAGTGCTTCTCCAACCTAGGGAATTTATTTGAGGATCAAGGTTGAATTTTTTCCTTCGCAGATATTGAAAATTTTCAAATTACATGAGCTTCCTGTGTTCGACACCACAGGTGAAGTCATATGCTACACAAAGTTTCTTACCATTC
Organism: Pinus albicaulis; assembly: GCA_034641835.2. Taxonomy (NCBI): domain Eukaryota; kingdom Viridiplantae; phylum Streptophyta; class Pinopsida; order Pinales; family Pinaceae; genus Pinus; species Pinus albicaulis. The sequence goes on from CM076579.1 coordinate 1,103,547,477, forward strand.
ACTTGCATGAGGTATCATTGTGGATCGATAAAGAGTATCCTCTTCATGTGGAGAACATTCATCAAATCACTGGGGTGTTGCATAAAGGCCTAGATGTTTCAACTTCCTTTCAGAGTCTCTAAAAGCACAACAAAAAGGAAGGGGATGATAATTTTTACTGTATGGGACTAAACGGAAAGGTCACAAAGGAGTAATCGACAACTTTAATGATGAGATAATCAAAATTGATAGCCACTTTATTAATGGGAAGATTATACAGCATTATACCAAGGCTGATTACACTTTATATACTATATATCTCACAGATACCTGTGTCTAGAGAGATTTCTTGAATTGATGCAGCTATTTGTTGAATGAGTTATTTTAAGCCTAAAAATATGTATAAAAGTGGGTGACGTATTTTATTTATGGATACTTAGTTATTTCCATTGCAATGATGAATTGGCGTATACTAGAGGGTAGGGATCCAAATAAAGTCCCATACGGTGAACCTCTTACTCTTTCTTATGCTCCTTGGAGAATTCCGACAAATCCCCCGAATAGAGAATTTAATGAGGCAACATTTGAGAAATGGAATATTAAAATGTTCCGTGTTACGCAACTATTTCCTAGGGTGTAAAATAGGGAAAATTTTAGGGGCTAATATTCGCAAGTGGGCTAATTTTCCATGCTTTTTCCAAATCAAATTCGCCAATTTGCATTTTTTCTAAAAATTATTCACCCAAAATTTATGGTAAAATAATTTTTTACCTTAAAAATTGCCAATATATGTTATATAATAATATAAAATAATTGTAAATTTAAATATTTCTACAAAAATATCATGACACATTTTACAATTTGCATATTAGGGACTAGTAGGATTTGCCAAGGTTTCTAAAATTTAAAATAAACTTCCATCCTTAAAATTTTCCCTGGTGTAAAAGATGATTTTGGGCAAGTTTGCAAATAAAATCTAGTTTGAAATAAGTCATGGTCATACATATATTTTCCCTAAGCCTATAAGCCCTAATACACTGAAGATGAGGCAATTACCCTATTATGTCTCAGAGGAATCGTTTCATAATGAATACCTATCTTTACCTATAGTTCGTTGCATTCAAAATTAAGGTGATATCATTTATTCCATGGGTGGAATGCACCCTCATGATTGCTCTACTGGTGTTTCATCATCTTATAGGAAGCATATGACTAACATTGAACAAGATCTCCAGCCAACATTGAAGAAGTTGCAGGAATCTGTGTCTTATGCCTGTAATACAATGTATGAGTTTGGTTTTATGGTGAGTTATGTTTTTTCTACTTCAAAAATTCCTAGTTTTATTCCTCTTATTGGTAAGTCATTTAAGCTGCCAACAATAAATTTTGTTTCTATGAGTCCAATTTTCGTTGCTTCAGCTACAATCTCTAATTCTTCCCCTTTGACCTTTAACACATTTTATTTTTTCTCAATCTTATTCCCAAGCCAATCATAATGTTCAAATTTATCATATTGTTGACCTTACTAATGATGAGCCTAAAGACATTATTCAAGGAACCACATTTTTTGACGAACACCATATTTCTTCGTCTACCCATTCTACACATTCTCTTGTTTTTTCCCTACATATTGCATCTTAATTTTCCGTTATTTTTATATCCTTAGCCCTGGAAACAATGGTGAAGATACTATTGAGATGGATATTCAATCAACACCCATGGATACCATACAACATAATGAAACTATTCTTGAACCATATGCAGAGGTACTTATAATGTAACATGTGAAATTTTCATCTGAGTTACAATAGGACCCTATTAAAATTCTTTCATCTACTCAAGTTAATTTTTTTAGTCAAGATCCCACTCAGCGTCGAGGGTTTTTTCAATTAGTTGCACAATCCTAGAATATCGTTCTTATTTTTTCTTCCAATGTAGTTAGGAGGATCTATGATGAATTCAAAAAGGAACATAAAGGAGAGCTAAAAAGTTCGCCTCAAGGACACTCTGAGAAAATCTATACTTAGTGGTCAGAATCTACAAGCTTGATTCCCTTAAGCTGACCTTGTCCACAAATTATCTTCAGAGTTTTTCTTCATGCCATCTATTTCAAATTATTATAACTTCTGCCTTGGAATTGGAAAACCACTATAATTAGATAGTATATTTCCATCAGCTACCAAAAAAAAAACTCATCGATGTGACTAAAAGGTGAGACCAGTGGCGAGGAAAAAAAGACAAATTATAAAAATAAATTGAAAATACTAGTTATGAATTCAAGAAAATGTGGTCAACACTTTTTTTATTTTGTGCCTAATGCTCTAGAATAATTTTCTGACCAACTTAATAAATGTTATGAGTACATCAAAGTTTCTTATATTGGGTAATTTGATTCCAATAAGTAGTTGTGTGGCACTATTGTTGAGTTGTGTTAGGATATACCTAATCAAGTGGAGCAGTATAGTGAACAAATTTCTCAAGATATTTCTTAAGCTTCTTCCACCCGGAACACACTTCAATAGGTTACCAACGATTCACAGGAATTTTTGTTACAGGTTCAATATTGGCCTAATCTTCTTGGCAATAATAACCAACCCTTATATCGTAAACAAAAGGAAATGTAGAAATTATTGGACCAATCTATGGCTAATTGCATTCTTCAACAATAGCATGATTTATTGAGTCAAGGAGAGGCACTAAAGGAGCACATTCATGAGATAGAAGAAGACTCACATACCACTAAAATGTTGTTGAGGTATCTATGACCACTTTCTTCGTCTCATTTCATGAAGTTGTAGATGCTTAATTATGATGTTGATGCTAAGTGACATATTGTACTTACTTCTTTTCCTAAGAAGCCTACAAATGATAATACAAATGAGTTCATTAATAAAGTTGTTGCACTCATCACCACCTAGAAGTATACCACAACGAATTATAATGATTTTAAAGCTCAAGTTCTGCATAAAGTACTAGATTTGGGTCCTTAGTTTGAATGAAAACTATCAGATCAAGGATAAGATAAATTCATAGAGTAAGGATAAGACAAGGAAATTGAGTAGAGAGAAGTGTCAATAGAAGCTACGCAACCGCAAGCAGAGCCAAGTGCGCAGCTACAAGATTCACTGAAGGGAGATTTAATGAAATGTGGTTAGGGCTTATTAGATCCTTGATTTTTGGATAAAACTTGACCAAGTTTTTATCATAAAAAGGTTTCGTGAATTTCCAACACAAGCAGAAGAGTAAATTTTCAAATAAGACAGAAGCCAAGAAAAAAAATGAATAATGATAAATGGAAGTAAAAATAGTTATTTCAAAACTTGGAGAATACAAAAAAGATGGATATATGTGATGGATTTTGAAAATATAAAAGTGATATGGACCTGTTGAAGCCTCGAAAATTGCTACAACAACATTGAGGCAAAATCACCCGGTCCGGACCTTAGAACAACTCCTTCTCCATTTGGGATGGTGGCTCCGACTGGATTTATAGGACCAGTTTCCTAATAATGAATGGATTGGTGATGGGGTGCTTTTGCAAGTGGATAATGAAACTAACTAATTAAGATAATCTATCTAAATTAATTTATGACTTACAAATAACTCTAAAACTAACCCGGGTATTAAATATGAATATGACTTAAAGATTATTTCATTTAAACAAATAACCATGAAAATGTATTATTTACTTAAAAGAAAGATGCAGTATCATATAATGATAACTCTGTTTAAGAAATTAAATAGAGTTATATTAGCACATCGCATTCATAAATTTATATCATTTACACACACTATGAAAGATGATATTCATGTATCTTCATAAATGATATGATAAAGAAATATATAAGAAGCAAGTATATATAAGCGACAGAAAATTTCAATGAGAAAATTTCATCACATAAAGAGAATAAAATGTAATCGATATAAATACCAGATACTTTTGATATCTTCCTGATGCAATTTGATATTCTGATCCTGCTCTTTAACTTAGAACAATATTCAAGGTACATAAATGAAACTCTCAAAAATAATTCACCATAAAATCATAGGATGTGATCCTTCTATAAAAATAAGATAGTCAACGAGTATAGAAATGTATTATCCAAGCCCAAAATATTACAAATTCAAGACCCTTTCTAAAATGCTTGAAAGGGGTCAAATAGGAAATTCAAAAAACAAATTAACTAAAACTATTGCTAAGAAAGATCATCGGAGATCCGAAAATAGAATTCGATCTTCAATAAAACAGGTTCATTGTATTTCCATAATATATAATGTGTGAAGGTAGTAGATCTTGAGCATATCTTTCACCTCAGTTGGGTGACTCAACCGAGAATGCAGTTGACTAGTGTATGTGGCCTCAGAAAATTTCGGGATGATATAATTGATGGCACTGGAAAGAAATTTGGTTGCCATCTGCTGACTGTATGGCTTGATCAAATGGGACCATAAGGCATCCCATGTAATTCCCTGTGTTTTATTTATCTTTTGATATTTACTGATTAATTCTTGTTTCCACCTTTTATCTATTTCTTTGACCTTCGGCAACTTTCCTGGAGTGCAATCTGAGATTAAATTTGCTGCATATAGACTATCATTAACCAGCTGTGTCAAATTATTCATTATAGTCCTTGCTCTAGAAATAGCACGTACTTCTTTAATCATTTGAGTTTCCCACTCAACAAATAGAATTTCTTTATGTGATGCTTCAATTCTAGGAAGATTTGCAATTTTACCTTGTTCTGTTTCCTGCCATGTGATAAATTCTTAAATATTCTCATCGACGCTTTCAAATTCTAATCTTGTATTGACTACTTCATCGATGAGGGATGATGCTATTTCATAGAGGGGTTCATCTTGTGATATTTTCTGGCATAGATCATCAAATTGTTGGGACAACAACTTACTCATTTCAAGGGCTTCTGTTTTGAAGTGGTCCAGTTTAGGATAATGTTTGAATTTATCCATTTTTTCTTGAAATATTATACTTTGCACTTCCTTGGAAGCTTTCTCATTTTCCAGCAATGTCTGCAATTTTGTTACTTCCCGAGACAACTGTTGTTGTTTGTTTAAATCTTGTTGATTAAGCTTTTGCTTTTCAATGTTTAGTTTTTCTTCTAGTTGCTTAATTCTCAGTCTTTATTCTCCCAGCTACTGCTCTAACTATGATATCCTTTGTTGATAATTTTTTGTCCTTTCTTCTAACAATGCTATTTGCAAGTCCTTTTGTTTTATCATTTGAGTAACCTCAGTAGCTTTATCCATTGTGGCTGCACTATAAGCCCCTGCATATTGGGATAGTTTGGTTAGATATGTTGAAGGATTTACTTCAGATTGCTTCCAAAAAACATTCATTAGTTCAACCTGGGGAGTTACAAATGGTCCTTGATCAATCCTCCTTTTCTTTCTTTGTTTTCTTACTACAGCTCTATTCTTAGGGCTCTTAAAGACATCTAGAGGGGGTATGTCTTCAAATTTTAGTGCAGTATCTTCGGATGGGTTTTCAGGAATGATTTCAATATCTTGACAATCAATGTTATCAATTTTAGAATTTCCCTGATCTCCTATCTGTTGAGAAAATTGTTCATATTATTTTAACAACTGGTCATTAATATTGGTTTCAGCAGAATCTCCCTCTTTCTCACTAGTCTTCTCTTTTTCAATTTGATCATTAGGCTTGCTTCTTGTATCTTCTTTCTTTGTCTGTACATCAATTTTGCTACCTACATCCTCTTTCTTTTGTTATGTTTCAGTACTCTCTTTTTCTTGCAAAGTAGTGTTTAACTGGTCGAGGGGAACTGTAAACAGTCTTTTGCTTCTAAACTATAAAAAATTATTCATATCCTCTGTTTGAAACTTTGCTTTAGCTGAATCATAAACCTGTGAAAATTTCTCAATCGAGACAAATAGGTCATCAAAATCATCAGTTTCAGGCTCAAATTTAGAAATTTGTAGCATGGATGTGAAGTTAAAGGCAACATTATTTGGATCATATTGCCTACTGGGAACAGTTGCAAGCTTGAGTTATTTTATCTTAAGGTATTCTTTTTATGCATGCTTGAAATCATAGAGGGTATAAGTTCTACATTGTAAAGGAAATGTAGGCCACATTAATTTTTTAAAATTCCTTAAACTTCTAGACATTCCCTTTTCAGTCAACTGGTAAGCTATTTCTTGAGCCAATAGTTTATTGAGGAAATATAAGGGCAAGATGTGATGTTCAACAATGCTTCCAAATATCCCGATATAGGTGAAATTTTCTTCTCCGAACCAACTTACGATTGGGGTTAAATCAAGTTTTTCCTTATCTGAGAGTCGAGGAGGGGGTTGGTTAAAAATAGATTGATAAATGGGCAACATATAGTCATGGAAAATTCTGTATACATGGTTCTTGAAATGGGATTTCCACAAATATGTGTGATGGATTTGTATAGGAGTAGGATACTGAGGAGTCCATTTCCATCCCAAAATAGGAAACTCATAATTAAAGCATAAGGCATCTAAAATGTAAGCACAAAAATGAAATGGGGGTGTAGTTCCAGTATGCTTATTTCTTCTATATGCCAGAATTTTATTTTCTATCTTATCAGATAGAATGAATGACTAATCCATAATAAAGGAACTTACAAGGACATCAATCAGGGGTACCATTTGAATAGAAAACCTTGTAGAATTGTTACTCCCAAAAAGTTTGCACATCATGGCAGTAGCATAGCAATATGGAGGTGCAAGAGATTCTACAGAATACATACCTGAGGTCTCATGCTTATGTTTTTCTAGAGCTTGTCTCCATTACCTAATAGGGTCTGATTCTATTTCGTTGCTTGAAGCGAAATCTTCTATGAAGGCATTTTTGTTGGTGTTCTCAGGTTCTGGCAGATGATACACTGCCTTGATGTCTTCTTCTCTAAAGGATCCAAACATCTTTCCTCCAACTGTGATAAATGTTCTGTCTGTGATGGTTGTGGCTTCTATTACCCATCGTATTATATCATAGTATGGAAATACATTTTCTCGAGCTACAATTCTATGGAGAAAAGAATTTGCTAGTTCTTTAAGGGGACTATCTGAATCTGATTCTTCATCTGGCACCATCGCCTTTACTTTTGTAATAATAGGGTTTTCTGCTTCAAGAAAGTTATAAACTTCTTCCCAGTAAATATTTCCAAGACCAAGGCACGTAGTATTTTTAATTAGCTTTATTTTGACTGGATTTTCCTTTGGCATGATGGTAACCTTTGAGACGGAAGCAGCTCTTGATTTCTTAAGCTTCTTTGACATTTTCTCTTTCTGGTATCTTCTCAACATTTCTGCGAATAAGCGGAATTGTTTTTCTACAGATCTGTAAATGAGAAAATCCTCTTAGAAGCGGGAAGAAATTGAGTCAGAATAAACATCGTTAAAAAGGACATTATTTAAGAACAACTTTGCGAAGGATTTTATTCATGATTCTAAATTGATTATCTCCGTATCAAAATTGAATGCCTTTAAGGAAAGTCACATTCACGCATTCATATTCAAATTTCTTGTCATAATTCGTTTGATTTTCGATTAATGATGATCATACATCGGGGATTGACGATATCAAAATCTTGATGTAAGAATTTACCTTTTGGAACTTCTGATTGCGATTTGCCGATGAATGATATGTGCGAAGTATGAATATCGATTAATGATAACCGATGGTTTATTGCATCGGATCTTTCCAAATAAATTGAATTATAATGTGACCTTGCCGAAATGCGATTGCAATTATGGCGGGGTCCATTGCGTCAGAGTGTTTATAAAGTAAGTAATTGTGATATTGTTTCATTGAAATGCGAATGTGATTAAACTTACATCACATCGAAGTTTCTCAAATAGACATAATGAAGTATGAATTATTCTAAATGCGATTACCAATAAGTATCGTCACATCGAAGCTTTATAAAAATATAATACTCCTCCGATTTGCGATTTGTGATTTTCTTTATCGCATCAGACTTTTCGAAAGGAAAATGTTTAGACTTTATGCCAATGCGATATAAGTCTTATGATTGATTGGATCAGAATTAGTTTGATACCACATTTGTATTTGGGATAAGTGATATGTAATTGATGCTTTTGTGTGTTTTTAACATTGAATCTTTTTTATTGGTTTTCTATGATAATTGGATTTCCTCAAAGTTTTATTCCTATCAAAAAAGAAAAGGGGACCTATTTCTTATTGAAATTTAATATAAAAATTTAGAAATGGGGAGGGTTGTTGTACAGTACAACATGACCAAAGAACTAGGTTTTGTTAAAATGGATCAATTCAAGTGAGCGGGTTCAAAGTGGTAAAAATGGACGGAATCAAGAAAACGAGACTAAAGGGAAATCTATAAAATCCAAAAGGTTCGAGCATGGGAGAGGGAGATTAGGAGCATGCCGAAATGATTTTGGATTGAAGATTGAAGTGTCATGTCTATCTATAGCTTTTATATTGGTTCAATGATAAATATGTTCAAGTTATCTAGTGAAAGATCATGTGCTCTTTTATCAATTTGTGATGTAATGATTTACTTCTTGTTATCACCAAAAAAAGTTCACCTAGCCATTTCTTACTAGGTTGATCGAAATACATCATTTAATATTATGTTTTCCGTGGTAAAACCCACTTTCACCATAGGAAATTGATCAAGAGTTCAAAATTTTTTCTCAAAATTCAAAGTTACATGATTGGGTTGAAACTAGAATGGTTGAGTAGATCTCGTCTTCCTGATTCCGATGCCGCAAATGATTTGAAAAACCTGATGTCATATGAGGAAGATGTCACATTGTAATAGAAATGCCAAATAGGTTAATTTGCAATAGTTTCACCAAGTTTGACTGGGATGCACAGTAAGTAAAAAGGGATGAGAAGTTAGAAAAAAGGAATATTCCAAGGAAAATTAATTCCTCAGACCCAATCGTGATTTGACATGTCTCAAGGTGCTATTTGTTGTCCAGGGTTGAAGATTTGATCCTAGGGCGTCACGTGGCCAGCTTTGAGGCTGCCACATGTCCCTGAAATGGAAGTGTAATTTTTTTTTGGTCTACAGGAATCGACCCCCGAACCTCCTATTGGGCACGTGAATGAATTACCACCCTCTCTATGCTTTGTTTCTTAACCGTATTGTTTGTGGGTTTATGTTATGGATTAACGTATTCACTGTTGGGGGTTGGGAACCACCGTCAGTCCCAACCCACCAGCGGTTCCACAAGTCATGTCGCATGGTAACATTTATCCCAACCAACTAACGGCTAACGCAACAACCTGCCAGCTAACGGTTCCATGTTATACATATCACATGACACATTAAATTTTTACCTTCATGTAGTTTATGCACTAACCAACACTTCAACCCCGAGTTCAAATGTGTCAACCACGGTTTATGACTGAAGTTCCGCTAACCACCACCATAACCATGGGTTTTGGGGCTGGCATGTGGCCACCATAACCGCAAACTTTAATGTTGCGGTCAGTTCGGTGGTATTTTAGTAGGTGCGCCATTTTTTGGTGGATATTGCCTATTTTATCTCCAGTTAAGTGGAGTTCTCCACTTTTAGTGGAGCTTTTCTAGGTGAAACTGGGTAAAAGAGTAGGAGACTCAATTTTCGCCCATTTTGAGTGAATGAAGAGTGATTTTTGACTAATTGGAGAATTTTGGAGCCATTGGTGTAGAGAAAACAGTGATTAGAGCACTGTAACTACATGTAATAGCAAAATTTTGAGCATAATGAAAGATGGACAAGCCATTGGGAGGTAGACCAGCAAATGTAGCCTAGGAGGGGTGAACTACTTCATCATGCCTGCTGTGTAAATTTCATGTGGTGACTTATTCCTCTATTTTACATTGTTGTTCAGTGTTGTTTGTGCTTGTTTCATGCTTCTAATTCACTAAAAATCATCTACAATTCATGGTCAAAATCCTTAATCCTTATGAAAACTAATGAGACAAGTATGCACATGTTTTTAAACTAAAAAGACACTTAGCAAAGAAAAACTAATAAAACCATTTCAGATCAGAAATAATTTAATTAACCATTTACCTAAATTATTTCTCATGAAAATCCAAAAAAATCCCACGATAATAATTAAATAAATTATTATTTATTTATTATTATGTCTTTATCCCTTATTTTCCTCATAAGTTAATTGTTAAATCATTATTTAATAATGATTTCTAATTCATATTTGATGTAATCCTCATAAAGTTATTAATAACTCACTTTTTACTTGTTAATTACTTTAACCACTTTCTAAATAAAGATCTTTGATCATTTCAAATATCTTTTCCATCTCCAAAAATATAATAAAATATTCACAACAACAAGATTTTGATTTAGTCAATAATATTGTATTATTATCTAATTCTATATCTATCTCAATATTTTCTTATAAATAGAAGGGGTTTCTCCTCATTCTTCACCATGAACATTCTCATCTTCCCCATTATCGTCTCATGACACTTGAACTCGCACTTGAGCTCAAGCACCCCTAGTTTCTTTTTTCCCATTGCAGACCACCACTAAGGGAGAGAATAATATTGCTGAAGCGCAAGGTGAAGAAGGACCCATCCAATGGAGGGGTATCTATAGAATGAAGTATATAATATCTCCTCATTATGTATATTTTTCTTTATTAATAAAATTTATCATTTACATTCTCCATTGGGTTGCTACACTTATATTTTTGGTGTTATATGTTTATGTTTGCAAGACATATTTTTTTGTAGGTATTTTGTAATGTTTTGTTGTATATATGAAGCATAGATACACCATATTCTATTGTTAGGGTCGCTAGTCATGACTGACTTAAGTGAAATATTTTTGGTACACTTGATAAGAATTTTCATACTAACACTTCTTATAAAGATAAATAAGGTGTTCCGGGAATAGTTCTATGTTTTTTAATATGGAATGACTATGAATTATGTGCCTCTTTTTAAAATTTTATTAACATGTGTTGATGTATTTATCAATATTTATTTCTGTATAGGTTTCTGTTTTGACCAAATACCATGTTATGAATGTACAAATTCTAAATAAATGTTTGAGCAATTAACGATATGTTCGCTAATACATCCCCAGTTTCATTGTTCAATCCCCTTCTTCTTTGAATCTCTTGGAATGCTTCGGGTGAGATGACTCTCCCCCGTGGAGGAGTGAAAATGTCGTCGATGTGCTATATTAATGCAAAAACCTTTGTTAGAAACCAATGGTCAAACCCTCGTTCTTTTACTCTAAATTTTGTGCCAAAAATACCCCACTTCTAGTAATCATAAAAAAACATGTTAGGATTTGAGATTCTCTAAAGAGGATACCCCTAGCACTAATATATTGAAATGAATCCAAGCAATTTAATAGTTTGTAGATTAAAGGCCCATATTTTTCTAGATTATAGATTACAATTCTTAAGATAGATCCATTCATACAGACATGGCATAATGCTCATGGGGAAAATAAAGACATAAATCATCAAAATTTCTAGTCATCAACTCAAAAAAAAGTTTCTTAGTGAGACCTAATCTTACAAACTACCCTAAAGAATTTAGAAAAACCATTTCTAGATTTAATATTGAAACCAAATTTGCATCAAAACCCTATTTCTAGAAATCATAATAAAAACTTGTGTTGGCACATTAATCTAATGCTACAAGGGCATTGCTATTGCAAATTCATTATCATGATTCCAATGGAACCAATAATTCATCAATTTGGGCCTTGATTTTCTTTATAACATCTATTGTAACTGACAATCCAAAGCCACTTAATACACATATAAAACTAGTGTTAAGGAAATATGACATACTAGAGGACTTTCATTTCATCATCGTCAACACTGTGTTTTTGTTTGCAACATTACGCCAATGTAATTTTCATAAGGATTTAGAGAATTGATTTCAAAATTTAAAAACCAAATGTAAATTTTGCATTCTCTCTCTCTCTCTCTCTCTCTCTCTCTCTCTCTCTAGACAAAATCCCAAAGTAAAAAATACTACAAAAATTCTTTTGATCAATCATTTCCAAATTTTACCATTGAATGAAAATTTTCATGAAAATCCTAGTTCCATAAATCATCATAAATTCTCATGTTAGGACATTAATCTAATGGTACAACAGCTCCCCGATAGCTAATTCATTCATTATCAATAGTGTGATGGCCCTAATAGTTCACCATTTTAGGCCTTATTTTTCTAGCCCTCTGTTTTTATATTACCATGTGTTAAAATTCACAATCCAAAGCCTCTTAGAGACACACAAGAAAGTGGTTCAGTGAAAGGAGACATATCGGAAGACTTTCATGTCATCTTCTTCAACCTTGTGTTTCTTTGTATCATGACACCAATGAAGTTCTCATAGGAATTTAGGGTGATGATTTCCAAATTTGATCCCCAAAGTTGAATTTTAATAATTACATAAGACTTATAGGAGAAGGGAAACCTTAATGATCATCCATTGTTACAAGTCTAATCAAAGTAATGATTCACTGATTTGATGGTTACAATTTTCCTTTTAGTATTAGACACAACTTTCATCTTATAACCATTTAGGGAGATGTGACAATATACTCTCAAGGATAAAAAGAAACACAAAACATTATAATATTTGATGTTCACCTTGAAAAGTCTATAATGGCGGGATAAATGATGAGATTGCCTAGATGATTTTCAAGCAAAGATATCCAAATATAACCCCAAATTCCATTTTTTCTCTACGTCTTATTAGGAAAAACCTTAGTTCTAATACTTGTTAGAAAATAAATGTGTTAGGTCATGTGGCTCCTTAGAGAAGAAAAAACTTTAATACAATCTACATGTTATCAATATACAAGGCCTAATTTTATTTCTATTACAAATTGCAACCCATAGCCTCGTTCCATTTCAAAGACATGGAAAAGTGTTCACGGTGAAAAAAAAATAGTAAACATCATAATTGCATGTTCTTATTTTTCAAAAGTGTGTTTTGGCAAACTCAAAAACAATCACTAGAAGTCTCTAGATTAACAATTTCTAAATTTAACTCTAAAATGCTTGCAATAAATGAAAACTACTCACAAATTATCACTTTCTTAACACATATAACTTTGCCACCTATAGAAATTGCTATAATGTTAATGTGAGTCTCATTAGTTCTCATGATTGCTTAAACCAAAGGAAACAAGTCTATATATCCCTATATAGAATTCATATAAATTGAACAGTGGAATTCATATAAATTGAACAGGTGAACGTCGACGTATTAGTCACCGAGTCTTGTGAGTAAATTAGAACTGAGCTATTACACGTGCTGTGGTGGTCCACGTATTAGTCCCTTAGTCTTGTGAGAAAATTAGAACTGAGCTATTTCACGTGCTGTGGTGGTCCACGTATTAGTCACTTAGTCTTGTGAGTAAATTAGATGTGAGATAATCCACGTGTTGTCGTCACGTTGTGCAGATACATGTACCACGCGTGTCACTGCCATCAACAACTTTCTGTTAATGTGACTTACTATCAGTGATCAACTTTGAAGGGCAGGTCCGGATTTGAATTAGAAGGGCTTATATCTATGTCGCCCTTCTATGATGAAAAGATTAAAAAAAAGCATTTTAATTGACCACAATATATTATTTTTACATCTTTATGTTAATAAAACACTATCACATATACAACAGTGAAGGAAGCTCCATCTTGCACTGCTTAAATCTCTCATTGGCAATGCCAACATAAGTTTTGAAGACACTGTTATAAGAATTTTGATGGATACCATCGGGATATAGGAGATTTTGATATGTAAGATTTTTCTTATCGAAACTTTTTTTTATTTGAAATGTTGTTTAGAGATATGAATACAACGATGAAATTGTGGACATGGTGGACAATTAGTTAATCTCATGATGCCAAACCATGATGCTGTAAGTTTGGCATTTAACATTTAAGTGAGAATACAAGGAGACTCCAAAAGTGGAGGCAAATTTGGAGAATCAATATCAAAATAACTTGAGCTTATCGAAAGCTCTAATGGGTCATTTTAGCTCTAAAAGATTTCTAAAATATAATCACATTCCATAATATTTTGTCACTCTTATGAATTTAAAATAGGAACCAAAATAAACATATCGAAATCACTACATCTTAATGAAATTGAAATAAGAAACCAATATGACAAAACATAAATACTTATATTAAAAGTATATGAAAGGTCTTATTTATAAAATTAAAAATATATTCTCACTTATATAAGAGTGATCAATGGAGTTTTAGCTTAAAAATTTCAGGTTTGATCAAATCATTGTTCTACTCTCTATTAAAAATCTTTTGGAATGCTGAGACTTCCAATAATTGCACATCTCAAATAATTGGAACAACAGTCCCTTGACTTGGCCACAAAATTGATACAAGATAGCATTTTATTCCAGTTATAAACCTTTGACAGTTGTGGTCCTCTAGCTTAACATATCTTGTGTGATATCCTGCAATTATTAAATGCAATATGTTAATAAAAAACATAATAAAACTTGAAATATATTATAAAACAGAAAGTAAAAGTCAAATGGTATAAAACTAAAAAAATTCACTTACATTGATGGTAATAAACATTGAAACTTACTAGTTCTTTCAATCTATTCTCATAGTGGAAGAGGTCTTCAAATTTTCATCTCCTTCCATTCATCATAAATAGCATTCCAATCTACCTCATTTAGAGCATGAGGTGCACTGAGAGAGAGAAACATTAGCATATCCAATGTTTTTAAAGAAAGTTTTGATCTATCATCATTTTTAATTCGATTTAATTTTGAAAAGCCTCTTTCACATACTGTTGTACTAGCCGGAATGACAATAATTGATTGTCGTAGCTGCATTAAGCATGGAAATCTTTAAAACCATTCAGTTTCATCTCCACATAGATCCCATACTCCAAACATATGTTTTTTTGGGTAAGATTTATAAATAGTACATATAAATTCATCCATTTCACCCACACTTTTAATGTTGTCCACAACAAGCAAGCCTCCAACATTAAATTTTTCACATAAACATGTCAACCATCTTCTTGTTTGAGAGTCTCTATCATCCATATCCTCACAATAATTACGAGGACTAAAAAACTTAGCTGCATTAAAAATAGGCAAATCTGTGAACCTTGCATTTAGAGATTCAATCACCAAGTCATTACAAAACCTTTTCCCAGCATAATGCAGTCATCTAGTGTCCCTGATCTTTGTGACTTCGGCAAACTCTCAAACCTAAATTCATGTAGATGTACTATGCCTGTGCAATCTGCAAAATCAAGAGTTCCTTGTTGTGTTTTACTTAAAAAATGATGTGTGCATTGCACCTGTCCCAAATGTGCCCCTTAGAAATCGCTTTTGAAGCAAGCGGATAGTGATATCTAAAGTCGTTCCAATAGATGTAATGTCAACATGATCTTCTTGAAACTTTTGATTCAGCTTATTTAACTCAATAAGCACATTTGCAAGTAAGTGGATGAAAAATTGAACTTGAAATATTGTAGCCATCTCATACATTTTTTTTCTCCACTAACTCTCAGTCTCTTAACAAAGGAGGCATGAGCTTAACGAGTCTTTCCATGACTTTTCCTCTAGAAAGCCATCTAATATGATGAATCTGTAACACTTCTAGCTTTGTGATTTGAAATGACTCCATTATCTCTTTCAATTCTCCATGTCTTTTAGTAGATTTCCCTAACCATCAATAGATATTTTTTGCAAACTTATCAATAGCTTGCAACTCTTCAAAATGTGATGAAGCATAATTTGCTACTAATGATTCTCAATGAGCGATACAATGGATATCTAATAAATGAGGGGCATGTCGACAAAGCTTAGTAGATAAACATTCACGAATACCTCTCATAGATGATGTTCCATCAGATCCAAATCCAACTAAATTTTCCATGGATAGATTCATGTCAGCTAAGAGAGATGTCACAACATCATACATAGATTGTGATGTTACATCCTTAATCTGTAGCAAGTGTATGAATTTTGTAGCACATGGACATCTTCCTTCATTTGTCAAATATGTAATATAAATAATCAAATGTTACACCATAGTCCGATCAGTGCTTTCATCAACTAAAAGTGAGTAAAAATTCTTTTCTAGATGTTGTATTTATATATGTTGAGTATTCATCTGTTAAAGGCATGTGAGGGGTGTTTTTATACCTATTCAATTCACAAATTGACTTATATACTTCCAAAGGTAAATCATGTATTGCAACAAAATACATGTTCTCAATAACTAATATAATTCTCTCTTTTTGAGCATCAACCATTAGGTCTACATGTTTTGTAATTGGAAGAGTACTCCGTTTTTTTTCTCCCTCTAAAAGTTGCAAAGAAAATTTATGAGCCTCAATGTTGCATGGATTTTTAAAGTACTAACTTGAAGAGTTGTGCTTCCATCTTTAGCAAATGGAGTTTCCCTTTTAAATTTTACACACCATGAACATTTTATCCTTTCAACACCATTACAATCTTTTACAGCATAAGCCCATGGAAATCTCATCTTCCATTTTTGACTTGAATGTTCTGTTGCACCTCTTCGATGTCGTTTCCTCTTCAAGAAGTTCTATGCTATCTGATTCATGGTCCTCATCTACATGATCATATACTTCATTTTCAGAAATGTGCAGTTGATTAGAGCATTGAGAGATACCAAACGCATCAGTGAGTGAACGTTGTTTCAGATCGTTTTTTGGGCGACCAAGAGGTTGCATTTTATACCTGTAAATCATAATCAATCAACAAAACAAGAAATATATATATAAAAAATAGATTAATATTAAAACACACAAATTCTTTGAAAACAAGACAATAGACAACAAACTTCATATGAAAAATAATAAAATGAAAAGCAACAAATAGATCTCACACACAGAGGTTTGTTGATCATTGAAATTAAAACTAACATTGATCTTCATGTTCTGAAAAGAAGAAAAAGGGAAAGCTAAGCTTGTTTTTCACACCTAAAAGTTATCCAATCTGTTATTGCATTTCATATATTGTTAGGACCAACTACAGTCTGTTAGGAATTAAAGACAATAAACCAAATCTAAAATAATTTGTTTGTCCTCCGTAAGAGCTTGATCATAATATTCCCTACCTTAATTTCATTACTGTATATATTATAGAGAAAATACACATATACTTTGCTGAAGATGCACATATACTTTGCTGGATATTACTTATTTTTAATTGGAATTTTTACAGAGTGAGTTTTTTTTTTTTTTCATTTTACTTAATCCTGATCTGAGTTAAAATTTGTATATTGCTGTCATCAACTCCTTTTCAATTTTACCATTGAAAGGGACACATAAATACTTGAAGCATACTTTACTCCTTTTCAGTTAGACTCACCACTTCACATAAATTTTCAAGCAATTGATTGCTTCTTTTTATCAGTACATCAATTGAAGTTTCAAGACTTCTCCATGTGGGTAAAACTAATTTCCCTTATCCTTAGTCAGTTATATGTAAGCAAATCATAAAGATCAATTCTAAAGAAAACACACAAATTGAAATATTGGTGAATCAATTATGACTATATTGGTAAAGAACACACAAAAGAAAACATAATTGAAATATTGGTGGATCAATTATAACTATTGAAACAAAATTGGATTCATAATAATGGGCTCACTCTGATGAAAAACAATCCACAACTACAACAAAAAAGACTCTATAAAGCATGATTCATGCCAAGAAGACCACTTGTCCTGCAAATATACATTTATATACAGTAAAAGTGTTGATGATTGTGTTAGCCTTATCAATATTCAAGAAAAGGAGATAGAGTTGGGATTAATAATACTAGATGCAACCTTCTTAGGAGAATTGATAGGATTGTGTGTTGAATGTATTTTCAATTATTATGTTATATAAATTAAGAGTTGTGATTAAGAAAAGGAGCTGGTTTCAAATGCACTCACACACCATGTAATGCCTGTGTGTACCTATGCTTCTTAGCATAAGGTAGGACATTTCTATCCTGGTGTTATGCATAGTCTAACTATTCAACATTTTGGCTTATTTCTAAGAATTCTTGTCAATTTTGCCCAAAATCTAGTAAGGATTTGTTGGAATTGTGAGTTCGAACCATCTAATCTGCAAAGACCTACTGCCCGAAGCAATTTTTAGAAAGTTGAATGTATTTATACCTTCCTAAAAGCAATTTAAACAATGAAAAGTTACAATCTTGCAAAGAATCATATCGCCATAAGAAAAATAAATAAATAAATAGATAAAATAAAAAATATGTATAGCTGCGCGAATCTAAATTTGGGTGGAAGTGCTTCAAGATACATGGACCTAGGGGGCTGCCCCACATAGTGCAAAATTCATGTGGGCTTGTGTGCCAGGCCCGAGGAGTAACAATTCTACCAAAATTGCAAGAGACTAGCACTCGGCATCATCTCTTTGAAGCTAATGTAGGTCATTGTAGGCATAAAGGAAAACATTTCTTTCATGTGTTATTCAGATAGCATAAAGTAAAATGTGTTATTAAAAATACAAGGTCATTGTGTACCTTGTAAATGTACAATATATATTTCTACATTGTTTATATATAACTATTAAAGTAAAATGTACAAAATTGAAAACTATGAAGAGACGAAAATGATACGTGTGTATATATATATATAATTTGACAGAGAAATAAAACGTTGTGATTATATGTAAATAAATTATATAGAAAACAGAAACAAAAATAAAAGAATAATTGGTAGATGTAAACATTTTTATATTTTCCCAAAAAAACAAAAAATATTGTAGATAAATGCAAATAAATTATATAAATTGGAGAATTTAAGTGATTTATAAAATATGGGGTGAAATGTAAATTTTGAATATATATATATAGTATGAAAATGTTACTATAACGCTACCTACAAAAATATTGTGGTTAAATGTGAAATATTTTTTTGAAGAAAAGAAATAAATAAAAACAGTAATCCATAAAAATAAAAATAAAAACAAAAATAATAATAATGTTAAAAATGTTTATATATATATATTATTTACATTAAAACAAAAAATTACAGAAAATATGTGAAAAGATTGAAACTTCTAGTGAAATTATTCTGGTTACTCGTTCAAAGAAGGCATTCTCTCTGAGTGGCAAGTAATTACGAATAACTTCTTGAATTACGAATTTGAGAAATGTTAACCAAGTGACAAGATATTAGATATTAGGTTTATGAACTTATATGAGTTATATTATTAAGTGAAATATTATGAACCTCTGGAATATGTAACTCACAAGAAAACACAATGTTAGATCTCTTAAACAAAAGGAGCAATGTAACAACTAATTCAATTGTAAATTTACTTCAAAATCCAATGTCACCAAAGCTAGCAACAATTTTCACATCTCCTTTTTTTGTATTTAAATCAGCGAACTTAAGATGAAATGAAAATAGGGAAGTGAATTTGCACATGACACTCTCAAGACAGTTATCACATGATCCCTTGTAGCAAAGGAGTGGGGATTTTGCCTCTGTAAGCGAATTTTGCAGCAATTGCAACCAAATCTTCACGACCTCTGGTAGCTCTTTTTCTTCATATTCAAAGAAGGAAATATCTTGTACAAGGCCCTCCATATGGCTCAATTCGGCTCAATTCAGTTTGCAGAATCTGACAATTATCCTCTTCCTTAATAACTCCCTTCATCAACATTATGATTGGGTTGATGACGGCATTGATTGTGGTGACAATTGCCATGAATTTCTTGTTATTGCGGGAGAGCAGTGCTAATACAAAGGATTAGAGAATGTGGATGCTATATCTCTGGCTTGCCGCATGGGAATTAGGAGTGAGATGGATTACCAAGTTGTGATGCAGAGAGTAAGGGAGACAGATTGGACATTACAGAAGGTAGAGTAGTCACCCAAACAATATATATATATATATATATATATATATATATATATATATATATAAGTGTACAGGCCCGATGTTATCATAAAATAAAAGTTTGTGAGAATTTAACAAAGAAAAAAAAATGATTAATGGAGAATCCCCCTAGCCAGACGATGAAATGGAACCTAAGAGTTTAGAAAAAAGAAAAGAGAAAGGCGTAAAGTGGTGTTTAAATTTTATATCCCGGCTTCATAGTGTCGGTGATGATCATTTCACTTTCATTCAATAAATTAGCCAGCCTTAATCACGCTAAGCCTGGAATATTAAAGAAAGAAGAAAAAAAGAAATGTGCTACTTTGACGAGAAAAATTTAAGATGAAATATGAAGTCAGGTATTTTCATTGTATTAACTTGTAGTCCTAAACTTTGGATTTGTTAAAATCGTTGTTGGATTTTGGGTTAGGCATATTTGACGTAGACTCAAAAAAGTTAAAGGTTAATTTAGTAATTGTGCAAGAAAGGAATACTATGCCATAGAAGGAATAGTTATATATTTAAAAAATATGTAATAAGATTATTAATCATAAAAATTAATTTAAACTTTATTATATATATTTTTAATTTTTAATATGATTTGTTATAATATCACTAGTCAATATCATAGCTTATCATTATCATATGTTTAAAAAACCATTACTCATTTCATATGCCATATAAATGAAATAGATAGCAAACTTTGATAGACATGAAGTTCTGACAAACATAAAAATATTCAATGAAATTGTTAAAATTTAAATATTATAAAACTAATTTATTAAATAATAATTATAATAATAATTATTAAGTGATATAAAGATTAAATAACTATATATTTAAAAAATATGTAATAAGATTATTAACCATGAATCTTTACTCTCACATTATTATATATTTTTAATCTTTAATAGACTTTATTATAATATTACTAGTTAATATCATAGCTTATCATTAGGACATACCTAAAATACCATTACTTATTTCATATGCCAATTGTTCATACTTCATTTTTTTTTAATTAATGATTTTAATTAAAAATAGAAAAATAAGGTAAGTACTTTGGAGATAAATCTCAACTTTTAATTTGTATATAAAATATCCTAACATAAATACTAAAATATTCTATCCAAGTAATTATTATTAATAAAATTATATTATAATATTTACAATTTTATTTGTATTTTGATTTTAATAAAATCAATTAAAATTCAATTAATAATTTTCAAATATAAATAATAATAATTAATTGACTTTTCTTTTGGTAAGTAAAAATGTCACATTCTTTCCAAATAAATTTAATTTCCATTTCTTCCAAACCAATAATCAACTACTAAACTAATATAAATAAATTGTTAAATTTGAAAATGTTCTAAAACCCAATAAGAGAGACAAAAAGTGATACCGCTTGTATATATAGATATTAAAATATTCTTCTCTTTGGAAACATCCAATTTGTTAAAATATTTTTGTCTTTTTGAAAACATCTGAGAAATTTGGAATGATATATAGAAATTGAAATAGAAAATTGGAATGATATATAGAAATTGGAATAATATAGAGAAAATGAATATAGTTGATGAGCAAAAATACACAAATTGAGAAATAAAAATAAAAATTAAATTATTCTGAAATAGACACTCTAGTCTCTCATCCATCTAATTCCAAAATATTCCCCACCAAAATGGCTACTATCAACTCTAAAATATTCCAATTGAACACATCATATTGATGAAGACATGTGCACCCCTCCTGCAGGCTGCTATTTATCTCTATTTTCTGGATTTTTTAAACATGAACGGAATTTTTTAAACATGAACAAGAAAAAGGAGGGAGTGACATTACACGGCTGTTTTCCCCAGTACGTTGATTTTTTTAATATGCAATTTTGGTATTTTTATGTTGATGGTTGATTTTTTGAATATTTGGTAATTAAATAAAGCGATAAAATAATTGTTGATTTTCTAAATATTACGTAATTAATTAGACATAAATGTCATCAAATAATTAACAGAAGCCTTATCAATTATTTAACAACTTCATATCTATGTGTTTATGAAATATTCTGCAAATCAACCATCAAACATAAACTCAAAACATAATCTCTATCTTCATATCTATGTGTTCATGAAATATTTTGCAAATCAACAATCAACCTAAACTCAAAACATAATCTCTCCAAGATGATTTAACCAATTGGGTTTGTTGAATGAAAATAATTGCATAAAGATTTTGATATGACAGACAGAAGTCACCCCATAGAAGATACAACAGAATAACGACTACATAACATTAATATTTCTGAACCATCGAAGTCAGATCATGGATGGCCCGTTAACTGATAACTGTTACATGAATGTTGGGGATTAAAGCAACATGTTCGATTTCATCAATGAAGTTGCAAGTCATCAAAGAAGAATCACACTAAAAATTTCTATTGAATCACATTTCTTATAAAATTTCTCTCAGCAAACTTCAAGGGGAAAATGTAAATGAATTCTGCCATTCCCTAAAAGACGATCCAAGCTAAGTTGGGATGAGTCTGGTTTGGTGCCAAATACTTGCTTTTAAAATATATCTGGACATAAACATAGATGAAAAATTATTAGAACATCAGAAATTAACTATGGAGAGTTAAAATGGGAAAATTCTGGCTGAACCAAGTCAATAGATGTAACAACACAGTACACTTGATCCGAATGGGATTTGAGGAATGGCTCTTTTGTTGTAGGTTGCAAATTGCAATTGCAAAGCTGAAGCTTGAGTCAAAGAAAAATATCAATTAATAAATTATTAATTAGGCATGCAGCTGCACAATGCAGACTTGCATTTAATAGAATTTGGAAACTCTACAACCTTTCCTTTGTATTTGCAACTTGCCATTAATTAATCTCCTTCAATGTTGCAGCATGCAACAACCTAAATCCACTCAGTAACTATACTTACTATACTTAATAATTTTAAAAAATAGTAATAATTTTAAAATATATCACTGGCTTTACAAATTACAGCACTTCTGGTGACATTTTATAATATTATTGTTTTTTTTTTTTAAACTTGCAAAAATCTAAATTAAAATTTTTTTTGACTAGTAAATTTTTATCCCTACTTCTTCAGCGTGCGAAGCCATTTTGAGAAGGTCTGACGTATCAATTGCCAGACACCAAACACTATCATTCTATTTCATCCCTTTTGTCATGCTAGTTTGATGTTGATTTTCTTTAAAATACCATTCAAAATAGTCAAGGAAATAATACCCATAGCCTTGAACCTCAGGTTCCTTCATTCATATCTCAATTCATGCCCTAGTATAGACGTGTTGGGAAAATGGAAAGACACGGAGTATAGTCAGCCATTCATAAATACTTTTTAACTTTCAAAGTAATACACACGAGCGATTT
Source organism: Pinus albicaulis (assembly GCA_034641835.2). Classification (NCBI taxonomy): domain Eukaryota; kingdom Viridiplantae; phylum Streptophyta; class Pinopsida; order Pinales; family Pinaceae; genus Pinus; species Pinus albicaulis. The sequence goes on from CM076579.1 coordinate 1,103,570,757, forward strand.
AAAACTTTAATAAATATGGTTAGTATGACCCAGCCCAACATTATATTTCAAAATTGAACCCTTGAATGTGAATTTGAATCAAAACCCTAGTCTTTGAGGTTGCTCGTAGGAAGAAGGCATTCTCTCCGAGTGGCAAGTAATTACGAATAACTTCTTGAATTACGAATTTGAGAAATGTTAACCAAGTGACAAGATATTAGATATTAGGCTTATGAACTTATATGAGTTATATTATTAAGTGAAATATTATGAACCTGTGGAATATGTAACTCACAAGAAAACATAATGTTAGATCTCTTGAACAAAAGGAGCAATGTAACAATTAATCCAATTGTAAATTTACTTCAAAATCCAATGTCACCAAAGCTAGCAATACTTTCCACAATATGTTATCATATAACTCAAGTAATTTATGTAACTTAAGTTTCAATGAGAAATAATTAAACGTGTAGGACAACAGTGACTAATATTATGTCAAATATTTTAAAACAGTCCCAAAATTATCTCTTTTTTTGTATTTAAATCAGCGAACTAAGATGAAATGAAAATAGGGAAGTGAATTTGCACATGACACTATTAAGACAGTTGTGGCATGATCCCTCGGAGCAAAGGAGTAGGGATTTTTCCTCTGTAAGAAAATTTTGCAGCAATTGCAACCAAATCTTCACGACCTCCGGGAGCTCTTTTTCTTCATATGCGAAGAAGAAGGCAATATCTTGTACAAGGCCCTCCATACGGCTCAATTTAGTTTGCAGAATCTGACAATTATCCTCTTCCTTAATAACTTCCTTCATCAACACGATGACTGGGTTGATTATGGCATTGATTGTGGTGAGAGTTGCCATGGCTTTCTTGTTATTGTGGGAGAGCAGCGCAGATACAAAGGATCAGAGAATGTGGGTGCTATATCTCTGGCTTGCCGCAGGGGAATTAGGAGTGAGATGGATGCACTCATTCGATCATAATCTGATCTCAGCTACCAGATTGTGACATTCCACCACGCAGTACCATCACATGATGCTCTCCGTACTGATTGGATTCGCTACCTGTACACTCCAACACTGACAGTAGTGAAGGGAGAGAGAGTTTGAAGGACTGGAGATCTCAACTGAATCCGCAAACAAAACAAGTTGGGCGATATTCTGCAATAATGAATGGAACACTCAATATTCCTATAATTGAACATAATTATTTTCTGGCAGAAATAGAGGTAAATCGAGCGAGGACATACATGCGCCTAGTTACAGTTGTTGCAAATAACTTTATTTAAATTGGATGTATGATGTCAGACAAAAGTGGCGATGAGGAGATTTCAAAGATATGTCCGACAGGGTGGTGAGCAGTGGAATTCATCTAAAATTGAACAGGTGAACGTCCACGTATTAGTCACCGAGTATTGTCAACGTATTAGTCACCGAGTATTGTCAGTAAATTACAACTGAGATTTTTCACGTGCTGTGGTTGTCCACGGATTAGTCACTGAGCCTCTTGTGAGTGCATTAGAGGTGACCTAATCCACGTGCTGACGCCACTTTATGCAGATAGATGTAGCACGCGTGCCACTGCCACCATGATCAACAACTTTCTGTTAACGTAACTTACTATAATTCTATTTCATCCCTTTTGTCATGCTACTTTGATGTTGTTTTTCTTTAAAAAAAACATTCGAAGTAGTCCAGGAATTAATACCCATAGACATGAAGCTCAAATTCCTGCATTCATATCTCAATTCATGAAATAGTATGGACGTGTTGGGAAAATGTATAGATGTACCACGCGTGCCACTGTCACCATCATCAACAACTTTCTGTTAATGTAACTTATTATAATTCTATTTCATCCCATTTGTCACGCTAGTTTGATGTTGTTTTTCTTTAAAATACCATTCGAAATAGTCAAGGAATTAATACCCATCGCCCTGAAGCTCAGATTCCTGCATTCACATCTCAATTCATGCGATAGTATGGACGTGTTGGGAAAATGTAAAGGCACGGAGATTATAGTCAACCATTCATAAATACTTTTTAACTTTCAAAATAATACACTAAAAAGATTTAAAATTTTAATAAAGATAGTTTAGTAAGACCTAACTCAACACTATACAAAAGCATTTTGATCAATTATTTCAAAATCCAACCCCGGAATATGAATTTGAATCAAAACCCTAGTCCTATGAATAATAAAAAAGACTTGTGTTAGGACATCAAGGTAATGGTACAATGGCTTCCCCCATGCTAATTCATTGTCATGAGTTGAATGACACTAATAGTTTAGTGACCTCGGTCTTTGTTTTCCTTTCACCATGTGTTTAGAATTCACAACCGGCTATTTAGAGACACATAACAAAGTGGTGTTGAGGAAAGATAACATAATACGAAATTTCAAGTCAGCATTAAAAAATGGTGTGTTTTCTTGTAGCATGATATGAACACACTTCTCATATGAATTTATTTTAACTATATATTAAAAATGTAAATTTAGTGTTTTTTTAGGGGATGTCTTATTTTTATAAATATTTATAAAATAACAATAATGAACCATGATAATTATATGAAAAAGGAACCTTTAGTGTTAATCACAATCTCAATCAAATTAATGGTTCATTGGTGTGATGAGAATAAAGATAATATTAAAAATATTATTACTTCCTAATTAAAAGATAAGTTGTTGGAGGATAAGGAGCTAGAGAGGAACACTGGAGGGGAAAAGGAAGTTAAGGTATTATAAAGAGATGATCAACCCCATTATTTATAACTAGAATTATCTTTATCTTTATGTCTTGACCAATGGTAAGAAGAAGATGAATAAGATGAATATTGAGAAGATAATAACTAATTTTCATGAAATTTGAAGTGAAAGAGGAAGTTGGTTCTTTCCCAAAACACCTTGGGATGAAAGAAGTTTGAAGATGAAAAAAAATTCTCATTTCCAAAAAAAATTACACATTGCCAAATTTCTTGATAAGTCAGCAAAAGTATAGTGATCTAAGGCATTTGTCCCTTCTTTTTTATCATAGAAATAAAATATTGAAGAGTCTCAATTTATCTCTTAACCCTTTAACTACCCTTTAAAATATATCTATCTATACTCAATAGGTTTGGGTTCTCCACCACCCAAATGCAAAATTACAATTAAAAAAATACCTCAATTTACCAATTAGTAAAATCTTTAACACTAACTTGAATTCAATATTTTTACTTTAACTTAAATATATTTAAACTAAGTGGAAGGAGCTAAGTAATATGTTGCACTTGTTGTGGATTGATACTTATTTGAATTTGATATTCATTTAATTTATATTTTTGTATGTTGAGATTCATCTAAAAAATATTTATGACCAATTTTATAATTAAATTAATTAATTAAAAAAATCATATAAAGATGATTTGCGGCATTTGGACATGTGGTATTAGTAATCGATAGTATTGATGCATGATATTGTAACAATCCTATTTATCAGTTAAGAATATCCATGGTAAATAGGGGATAAATATCCATGGTTAAAAAACATGTTACATGATTTTAAATGTATATATGATTAACTCATATATTAGTTATTTTGGGTGATTATGAGCCATTTAATTTATATGGCAGACTCGGTAATAGTAATTGATAAAAAGTTGATATTTACTTTAAAAGTAGTTATTGCACTTTCTCTTTTTTAACTAAATTGATTAATTGAAAAAAAATGTCGTATGAACATGAATTGTGGTTTTTTGGGCTGGGTATTAGTAAGCCATGACATTGACCCATGGTATTGTAACAAATCCAAGTTAAGAATATACATGGTAAAGTGGGGGTAAATATGAGTGGTTAAAAATATTCTTACATGTTTTTTTAACCACGCTACAATTAAATTTTCAAAATATTTAGCATCCTCAAAAACCCCACTGGCATCTAAAATTTTATAGTTTGACAATTGTAACTTGGATTTCCAAGCCCACACGGGCATGGTCTAGTCGCTAACAGACGCACTGTTAAGGCGTTTGTCCTGTTAAGAAGGTCACGAGTTCAAGTCTTGTCTTACCGGGTACCGCTCTTGCAGGCTGGGCGGTTCCCTGAGAGGTTATAGTGGTAGCCGGGAGGTTGGATCCCGCGCCGTGCATGTGAAAGTTGCCTAATGTTGGCGATCCCTCTAACTAAAAAAAAAAAACTTGGATTTCCAAAATTTTCGATTGGATTTTTTCAAAAACATACAAGAAAAATCTATATTTTCAACTTAAAATGGTTGCATATATATATATATATATATATATATATATATATATAATAAATTTGTAATTTAGTTAATTCTTCATATTTTTTTTTCTAATAGTAGCAATGATAGATGTATTATGAGATAAGTGTTATGATGCTTATTGGCTTTTGCCAACCATTTAATATGTATGGTCTTGTTAGTTAAATTATTTGCACAACCATATAAATTAAACAGATACTAAATTCCAATAAGCATAAATCATGATGGACATGGAAACACTTCATCTTACATCTCAAATTGTTAAAATTAAAAAAAATTAAAAAAAATATTAACTATAATTTTATTTAAAATAATTATTATTATTATTAAAGATGAAAAATATTAATATATACATTTAAAAGAAACATGTAAAAAAATTTTAATCATGGAGATTCACTTCATTTTATTATGGATATTTTTAATAGCTTTATTACAATACTATGGACTAATATTACAACTTATCAATAACACATATCTAATACTATAACTTATTTCATATAATAATTGTTTTATGATATACTTTTAAATTATAAAACTAAACAAAAGCTAAAAAGAAATACATCACTATTTACAAATAAATATCAACTTTTAATTTGTGTATATTTTGAAAATATTATATAAAAATAAAATTCTATATTATTCTTAAAATATTTATAAAAAAACAATCAAAATAAAAAATAAATTTAGCAAACCTAGACACTTTCATAAATTTACAATCAGAGCAATAGTTATTTTTCATGGTAAAAATAATAAAAATAGAGAAGCGCCCCAAAAGAAACAAATGGATGCACTTACCTAAATTGGCAATCTAATCATGTGTGATGGACATGTGATAAACACACTAAATTGGCAGTCTAACCATGCTTGATGGACATGTGATAACGCAATTAAAATGAAAGACATATCCATCAAACCGAAATAGTTCACATAAATTTACAATCGAGGCCATACATAAAAATAATAAAAGTTGGGAGGAACCCAAAGAAACTGATGTGCTTTTCCAAAGTGAGAATCCAACCATTTTGTCCACGACAGGTGATAACTAATCTTTCATCCAGTCAAAAGTTCACAATCTTTATAAAGTTGGCACTCTTTCTTTCTCCCGCCTCTAGTCACAACCATGTTAGCCTTTCTTTCACTCAGAAGTTGTCAATGTTGAATTTATAATATATCTCAAGTATTGTAGATCGAGTCACATTAGTAAATGAATATAATGTTTGCATTATATCATGTTGGGAAGTCAGGTCTGTGACGTGCCTAGTGTTGAAAATATTAAAGTGACTTGCGTGCCCTGTGTAGGTAGAAATAGAGTACAAAGGGGCGGCAACAAAAAAAGGTTGAGTGTAAACTTCTGTGCATTCAAGAGGAATGGAGAAAAACCGTAAGGAATATTTTAATGTTTATGGTAGCATTCGAGCTTTCAGAGGAGAATTTATGTTTGTATGGGCGTAGCTTCATTTGTAGAGAAGAAATGAAGACTTTTGTGGTTCAACCATGCAACAACAAATTTTTTAATTAAAATAGTCTTTTCGGGCTTTTAAGCCCTCAACAACCAAATATGAAGTAATTTTGTTTGAACGCCAAAGATATTTTAAGTTTTGAATGAGTCATGTGATAGTGGTCCCCACCACTTCATTTCCGATCGCAATCGAAAATCGCAGCAGTAGATTGCATAAGTGTCTTGTTGATATGGAAAAGTTTCGATGCGATGCGATGTGGTCCCACCACAATTGCAATCGCAAATCGCAAAAGGAACGATGTATGTATCTGCCATCCGAAATGTCATCGCCAATTGAAAGTTTGCGATGCAATGCAATCGCAATCACAATCACATTCACCAGCCGCACCAAGCCATATGTTATGTTCCGATGAAAGTTTGCGATGAGATTGTCACAATTGCACAATCGCAATTGCAACATCCAAATACGTTTTCCGCTGAAGTTACATTGCGATGCAATGCACCGAAGCGATGTGGTCCCACCACAATCACTCATCGCGCAATCGCAACATCGCCAATCACAAAGTCCAAGTTCCGCTGTTCTGCTGATCACAAATTGAAAATCGTAATTGCAAAGTTCATTCCACCAAGTTTTATTTTCGTCGATCGCCGATTGCGAAGTGGGCTCCACTCATACATCGCGCCAAAGAAATTTTTAGGTTAAAATTTTATGTTTCGGAAATGTTTTTCTTTGTAATTTGTTTTATGTTTTTTATTCCACCACGCCATATAAAAAGTGAAAAGCCCATAGGCTTATTGTAATGCAAGTATTATTGTATTGTTGTGTTGTATCACTGTGAAAGCCCGAAGGCAGAGAAAACATAGTGAACCATAACAGAGCACTATTTTGTGCATTTTTTGAGAGACAGAGAATACCAGAGAGCACTGCATCTGTATCAGTCTTAATCATATTTTTTGAATCCCTCAGAGAGGAAGAAATATATCATTTTGTAATAGTTTTAGTTATGTTAATGAAATAGAAAGAATTTTTATGCCATCTCTGTCCAACAACAAGCAAATTTTTTTATTTCTCTGTGTTAGAAGGAGAGTATTATTCTCTCAGTTATTATTCTGGAATTATCAGAAATTCCAACATGGTATCAGATCTTATCCAGGCTCTTTGAAGGTGTGAAAGAAGTTGAAGGAAGAAGAATATTTGCTGCAGTAGTTCTCCAACAGCATGAAGGCTTAGTAGAAGTTAAATTCTAGGTATTTCTCAAAAGAGCTTTGCTTTGTTTAAAAGAGAAGTCCTCAGAGACAGAGTTTATCTTTTAAAGAAGGAAAGACAGTTTGTTTGAAAAACACAGTCAAGTTTAGTTCAGAGTTCAGTTAGTAAGCAATGGCTGGACCAAGCAATAGTATGAGTATTGGAAATACTCAGCTTCCACAATATAATGGGAAGAACTATGATTATTGGGCCATTACCATGAGAGCCCTGTTTGTCTCACAAGACTTATGGGAATTTGTAGAAGATGGTTTTTATGAACCAGTTGATGAGAAGGCCTTTAATTCCTTAACTCAGGCAGAGAAGGATTTATTGAAGAGAAATAGGAAGAAGGACTCTAAAGTCATCTTCTATTTGTATCAAGTAGTACATGAGAGTGTGGTTCCAAGGATAGCAGTAGCTAAGAGATCCAAGGATGCATGGGATACTCTTAAGATAGCCTATCAAGGTATGGAGAAAGTGAAGACAACAAAACTACAATTGCTTAGGAGATATTTTGAAACTCTCTGTATGAAAGAGTCTGATAATATAGACTCATTCTTCACACATGTGATTGGGATGGTCACACAGATAAGGTCCCATGGAGAAACACTTGAGGAAATAACGATTGTGGAGAAACTATTGAGGAGCCTACCCTCAAGGTTTGATGTTATTGTGACCACCATTGAAGAGACTAAGGATCTCTCAAAGTTCACGGTAGATGAAATTCATGCATTGTTGATGACACATGAAAAGAGATTGGAAAGATCAGTAAACCCATCTCTAGAGCATGCCTTCAAGACCTAGATGCCTTTTGGAAGAGGAAGAGGTCAAGGCAGAGGAAGAGGAAGAGGCAGAAGCCAAAACAAAGGAGGAAGGAACAACCCTTCACATTCACATGGAAGGGGCAACAATCAAAATCAAATCCACGGCCAATACAATAGCCAACAAGGTGGAAACCAACATGCTCATGGACAAAGGTATGAAAAATCCAATGTCCAATGTCATTATTACAAGAAATATGGGCACTATGCCAATGAGTGTAAGAAAAAAAAAATGACATGAATAATAGGAAGAATGTTAATATAGAAAAATAAGAAAAGAACCCAAAGAATGTGTTGTTAACATGTAATGTAGCACAAGATAGACAAGATGATGTATGGTTCTTAGATTCAGGCTGTAGTAATCACATGATTGGAAACATAGCAATGTTTGTCAGTCTTAATGAATAAGTTAAATTAGAAGTAACCACAGGAACTGATACTAATATATCTGTCAAAGGAAAAGGCAGAGTTAGTATCCGTGCAAGAAATGGTGAGAAAAAAATTGTGCGAGATGTATATTATGTTCCTGGCTTGAAGTGTAATATTTTGAGCATTGGGCAGCTCATAAACAAAGGTTACAATGTATTCCTTAAGAATTATGTGTGCACAATAATGGACATACCTCCAAGCAAAACGATTATTGCTGAAATACAAATGACCAGCAATAGAATGTTTCCACTCAAGCTCAATACTGACTTGAAGGGAAAAGGGAAGAATGTAGTAGCTGTAACTCAAGAGGTCTTTCAGAAATAAGTGAAAGACGAGAACTGGTTATGGCACTTGAGATTTGGACATCTCAATTTCGGAGGATTAAATTTTTTGCACAAAAAAGGAATGGTAAGAGGTCTACCATTGATTAAGAAACCGGATAGCCTATGTGAAGGTTGTATCTTGGGAAAAAAACACAGAGAAAACCTTCCATTAGGAAAAATCATAAGGGCGAAATCACCCTTAGAAATTATTCATTCAGATTTATGTGGGTCGATGCAAACAACATCAGTTTCAGACAACAATTACATGTTGACCTTCATTGATGATTTCACAAGGAAAGTGTGGGTTTATTTTCTGAAATATAAGAGTGAAGTCTTTGAGAAAAATTTCCACTTTAAAGCTCTTGTAGAGAAACAAAGTGGGCAGCATATCAAAGTTCTTAGAACTGACAGAGGAGGTGAGTACATCTCAAAAGATTTACCACGTTTTTGCAGAGAGAATGACATACACAAATAGTTTACTACAAGGTACACACCACAGCAAAATGGAGTTACTAAAAGGAAGAATCGAACCATAATGGAAATGGTGAGAAGTCTGTTGAAGGAAAAACACTTGCCAAATGAGTATTGGGCAGAAGCTGCAACTTGTGCAGCATACATCTTGAATAGATGCCCAACAAAATCTGTGATGAACAGAGTTCCAAAAGAAGCATGGAGTGGCAGAAAACAGGGAGTCACCCACATGAGATTCTTTGGATGTGTGGCATATGCACACATTCCAGATCAGTTAAGAAAGAAGTTGGATAGTAGGGGGGAGAAGTGCATCTTCCTTGGATATTGGGAAGATTCCAAGGGATATAGATTGCATAACCCACCCACAATGAAATTTGTGATAAGCGGAGATGTTCAATTTATTGAAGAGGAAGCATGGGATGGAAGCATTGAGAAAATAGTCAATGTTAAAATTTGTTTATCTCATGATGAAGATGAGGAAAATGTGGCTAAAATAATACCTCATCAATAGCACAACCTCCACCAACACAACGACAGCAAGGGACACCTGAAGAAGGAGTAAGAACACCCTTGGGAAGAAATGAGAGTGCTTCTCCAAGCACACCACATGGAGCAGAATTGAGTGCTTCTTCAAGCACAACTACACCAAATGAAAGAGGAACAAGATTCAAAAATTTAAATGAGATTTAGGAGCAGGAAGCGGCAAATGAAGGTATGAACTCCTTATTTGCTTTGTATTGTCATGTTGATGATCCTATTCATTTTGAGGAAGCTATAAAATATAGAAAATGGATAGAAGCTATGGATGAAGAAATTAATGCCATAGAGAAGAACAAAACATGGGAGTTGGTTGATCTCCCAGAAGGTAAAGAAGTTATTGGAGTAAAATGGGTCTACAAGACCAAAAGTAATGCTAAAGGTAAGATAGAAAGACACAAGGCGAGACTTGTTGTCAAGGGATATAAGCAGCAACATCGAAGAGACTATGAAGAAAATTTTGCACGAGTTGCAAGAATGGAAACCGTGAGAGTAGTGTTGTCCATAGCATCACAAAACAAATGGAAAGTATACCAAATGGATGTAAAATCAAAATTTTTAAATGGAAGAGGTTTATGTGGAACGACCTCTCAGCTATGAGAAAAAGGGCCAAGAACACAAAGTGTGCAGATTGAAGAAAGCTCTTTATGGGCTGAAGCAAGCACCAAGAGCATGGTACAGTAAGATAGATTCATATCTACTGGAAAATGGGTTTGAGAAATGTGATGGAGAACCCACATTATACATCAAAGGAAAATATGGTAAGATGCTTATTATTGTGTTATATGTAGATGATTTGATATTCACAGGAAATGATGATTACCTCAGTGAAAATTTTAAAACAGTCATGAAAGAAGAATTTGAAATGACTGACATGGGATTGTTGAGATACTTCTTAGGAATAGAAGTAGAACAGAATGAAAATGGGATTTTTATCTCACAAGAAAGGTATGTTAATGAAGTATTGGCAAGATTTAATATGCAGGAGTGCAAGGCAGCAATTACTCCCGTAGTAATGGGATTGAAGTTGAGTAAAGATGACAGCAGCAAGGATTTTGATCCAAGTTTGTATAAAAGCATAGTTGGGAGCCTCATGTATTTGGCTGCAACTAAGCCAGATATTATGCATGCTGTTAGTTTGATTTCCAAATTTATGGAGAGGCCAAAAGAAGCACATTTCCAAGCAGCGAAGAGAATTCTGAGGTATGTGGAAGGAACTAAAAGGTATGGGATTTTATATACTACTTCAGAAAATTGTGAGTTAATTAGTTACACTAACAGTGATTGTGCTGGAAGTGTAGATGATCGGAAAAGAACTTCTAGTTATGTTTTTCATATGGGTTCAAGAGCCATTTCATGGGCTTCTAAGAAACAACCTATTGTAGCATTATCTATAGCAGAGGCAGAGTATGTGGCAGCTACAGCAGTAGCGTGTCAAGTAGTCTGGATGAGAAAGATGTTGAGAAATTTATGTCAAGAACAGGTAGAGGGCACAGTGATATAATGTGACAATAGCTCAGCTATTGCATTATCAAAGAATTCTGTGTTTCACAAGAGAACGAAACACATAGATGCCAAGTTTCAATATATCAGAGAATTGGTGAACAATGGAGAAATTGTTTTACAACATTGTAGAACATAGGAGCAGTTTGTAAACATATTGATAAAACCATTGGGACAAAAGAGTTTTGAATACTTAAGAAAATGTTTGGGTATGACTGATGACCCAACAGCTGACTTTAAGGGGGAGTGTTGAAAATATTAAAGTCACCTGCGTGCCCTGTGCAGGTAGAAACATAGTACAAAGGGGTAGCAGCAACAGAAGGTTAAGTGTACACTTCTGTTCATTCAAGAGGAATGGAGAAAAACCGTAAGGAAGATTTTTAATGTTTATGGCAGTAGCCAAGTTTGCAGAGGAGAATTTATGTTTGTATGGATGTAGTCACATTTTCAGAGAAGAAATGAAGACTTTCGTGGTTCAACCACGCAAGAATAGAGTTTTTAATGAAAACAGTCTTTTTGGGCTTTTAAGCCCTCAACAACCAAATATGAAGAAATTTTTTTTAAACGACAATGATCTTTTAAGTTTTGAATGAGGCACGTGATAGTGGTCCCCACCACTTCATTGTCGATCACAATCGCAAATCGTAGCAGCAGATTGCATAAGTGTCTTGTTGATATGAAAAATTTTTGATGCGATGCGATGTGGTCCCACCACAATCACAATCGCAAATCGTAAAAGGATCAATGTACGTATCCACCATCCAAAATTTCATCGCCGATTGAAATTTTGTGATGCGATGCAATCACAATCGTAATCGCATTCACCAGTCACACCAAGCCATATGTTATGTTCCGATGAAAGTTTGCGATGCGATTGTTGCAATCGCACAATCACAATCGCAACATCCAAATATGTTTTATGCCGAAGTTACATTGCGATGCGATGCACCAATGCGATGTGATCCCACCACAATCGCTCATCGCGCAATCGCAACATCACCAATCACAAAGTCCAAGTCCCACTGTTCCACTGATCACAAATCACGAATCGCAATTGCAAAGTTCATTCTGCCAAGTTTTTGTTTCGCCGATCGCCGATTGTGAAGTGGGCTCCACTCCTACATCGCGCCAAAATTTTTTTTAGGTTAAAAGTTTATGTTCCAGCAATTTTTTTCTTTGCAATTTGTTTTATGTTTTTTATTCCACCCTACCATATAAAAAGTGAAAAACCCGTAGGCTTATTGTGATGCAAGTATTATTGTATTGTTGTGTTCTATCACTGTGAAAGCTTGAAGGCAGAGAAAAAACAATCAACCATAACAGAGCATTGTTTTGTGCATTTTTTGAGAGACAGAGAAGACCAGAGAGCACTCCGTCTATAGAAGTCTTAATCATATTTTGTGAATCCCTCAGAGAGGAATAAATCTATCATTTTGTAATAGTTTTAGTTTTGTTAATCAAATAGAAATCATTTTTATGTCATCTCTGTCCAACAGTAAGCAATTTTTTTTATTTCTCTGTGTTAGAAGGAGAGTATTATTCTCTCAATTAGTGTTCTGGAATTATCAGAAATTCCAACACCTAGCTCAGTGGTCATTTTTATGTGTATTTTACATTCGATGGATATGGTAAAAAATCAATTGTTAAATTCAGTAAACCTATTTAAATCCAGCTAAACCTAATTAAAATAATATATTCATTAGAAAAAAATTGGAATCATGAAGCTCAGGAGGGATAGACCCACTCGACGATGTTTGTTTCGGAGACGAGCCATCTCATCGACACTCCTCTCGCTAGCATTTTAAAATAAAACACGAAGGAGAGTAGAAATGTGCCTCTTCTCTAGGGACTCATGGGTAGGTCTTACAAGTTCAAGAAAAGGTCTTGCAAGGCCAAGAAGGGTACAGTTGGGATTTAACAAAAAACGAAAAGGAAGATCCTAAACAGAGGTCAGGAACCTAGATGAGTGTAATGGTTAAATGGGACGTGAGACTGATGTAGATTGTGATTTCAGATGTGATATTTGCATGAGTGAATAACTAGGTTTTGGGAGAGTGTTGAAAGGTTTTGGGTTAGAAAATATTAGAGGATAATGACAACTTTTAGTATGGCCATCAACCATAATCTGACCTTAGCGACTAGATTGTCACAGTCTACCACATGGTAATCATGATCCTCATGATCCTATCCGTACTAGTTGGATCCACCACCTGTACACTACAATGCTGACAGTAGTGAAGGGAGAGAGAATTTGAAGGACTTTGGAGATCTCAATGAATCTGCAGGAAAAACAAGTTGGGTGATCTTCTGCAATGATCAACAGAACACTCAATATTCCAAGATTTTAACATAATTATTTTATCTGTCAGAAATAGAGGTAAATCGAGCGAGGACACACAAGGCCTAGTTACAGTTTCTGCAAATAACTAAATGAAGCTCCATCGTTGTCAATATTATTTTCCGGCTGGTAATTCATCCCCTTCTGTCTCTACTAATATTCTTGTCATATCCATCTCCATGTCTGAAACAAACCCCTGATCAATTCTTATGGCAGGACCTGTCTTGCTTCGAAAATAAAAGAAAAAAATTATTACATGTTCACACAAAGTAAGCTTATCTTAATTTCAAAATCGAGATATATCATGTATAAAAATCATTAGTTTGAAAGTTTGAAACAGAAACAAGAAAAGACTATATTGTTTTAGTAAAATAAATTTACTCGATTGGATGATTGTAAATTCCAGAAATATCATGAATAAAAAAAACATGTTCACAATACTTTTCGAGTAAGATTAACTTATCTCTATCGCAAATTCTAGAAATATCATGAATTAAGGAAACATGTTTTGCAGAAGGGAAAGAAAAAGACGATATCTTTACCTTCCTGTGTGAGATATGTTGGAATATTAAAAATTCCAGAACAATAAATGGAGAGAGTAAACTCCTCTCCTCATAACACAGAGAAATTTAAAACATCTTGACAGGAAACAGAGTTTCACAAATTGAAAACAACTTCTATTTCTTCAAAAGAAACTATTACAAATTCTTCCTCTAGCACAGAGGGATTAAGAACAGGACTACTACAAATGCAGTGCCAATCAACTCTCTGTCACTGTAACCAACACTGCTGTGTAATTTTCTTCTGCGCTATTGTGCGAAACAATACCAAATAAAAAAAATTGACACACAGGCTCACGGGCCTTTTTCTTTTTATATGTCCTGCATATATTAAACATTACATAAAACCATATAAAATACTTAAACTAAAATCTATTTTTAAAACAAATATTATACGGGACCCACAATACAAACAACAAACTGAAAACTTCGATTGCGATTGACAACCGGATGCAATGGACCAATATTTAAATCTGCCATATAAATGGAGTCGGGTCTGGAACTTCAATACAAAAATCGGACCATATGAAAGTTCTGATTCTGATTAGATAATGGATCCGATTCAATTAATAAACTGCGCCATGATAATTCCATCGGGTCCGAAACTTTAAACAAAAAAACACATGACCCCCGATCTTCCGATTGCGATTGGAATCCGGACTCGATGTATCAATAAACTGCGCCATAAAAGAACATCGGGTCCAGGACTTCAACATGTGCGATTGGGCCTTGTACACAAAAGTTTCTGATTATTATTCAAAGATAGATTTGATTCAATTTATGAACTCCGGCCTATACCTGGATCGGGTCCGCCGCTTCGATCGGAGCACATAACAAAAGGCCTCCGATTAAACCATTGCGATTATAGACTTGCGATTGTATTATAAAACGCCGCATGGTCTTGTGGACCCACGGGCCTCTGCTGTGGTGGGGGTGATTTATATATATAAGTTTTGGTTGTATCATATACAACCGTTCCACTGCGGAACTCTACCACATCACCAAGACACTCGGTCCTTGTATTATTTGTATGTTGCAATTTGTGATTGTGAATGGATCGCCTCGCAAATATTCACATCGACAAGACACTGTTTATTAAGACTTGCGATTCCGATTGGCATATAAGTGGTGGGGACCACTTGTCTCACCATTTCAGAAATTAAAAGGACTTCCGCCTGTTTTGAACAATTTTTCTTCATTTTGGTTGTTGAGGCTTTAAACGCCCGAAATGACTGTTTTAATGAATTTTTCTCCTCCGTAGTTCAGAACTACGGGAAAATATTTGTTCCTATGTAAAACTGGCTCTGCCCATCACCAAATTAACTTCTCCTCTGCTGTTGTGGCTGCAACCCATAAAAAAAAAATTAAATTCTCCTTACAAATCTCCATTCTTCTTGAATACAGAGTGTTGTGCACTCTATCTCTGTTGTGCTGCCTCTGTACTCTTTTCTCCCTGCTCAAAGGCTTAGCAGGTGACTTTAATATTTCAACACTCCCCCTTAAAGTCAGCTGCTGGGTTATCCATCATACCCATGCATTTTCTTAAAAATTCAAATGTCTTCTACCCCAATGGCTTTGTTAAAATATCTACATATTGCTCCTCTGTTTTACAATGTTGTAAAACAATTTCACCATTGTTTACCAATTCTCTGATATAATGAAATTTTGTATCTATGTGTTTTGTTCTTTTATGAAGCACATAATTCTTTGACAATGCAATAGCTGAGCTATTGTCACAATAAATCACTGTCCCTTTTACCTGTTCTTGAAATAAACTTCTCAACATTCTTCTCATCCAAATTGCTTGACACGCTGCTGTTGTAGCTGCCACATATTCTGCCTCTGCTGTAGATAATGCTACAATCGACTGTTTCTTAGAAGCCCATGAAATGGCTCCTGAACCCATATGAAAAACATAACTGGAAGTGCTCTTCTGATCATCTACACTTCCAACCCAATCACTGTTAGTGTATTCAACTAATTCTGAATTTTCTGAAGCAGTATATAAGATGCCAAATCTTTTAGTTCCTTTCACATACCTCAGAATTCTCTTTGCTTCTTGCCAATGTGCATATTTTGGATTCTCCATAAATCTAGAAATTAGACTAACAACATGCATAATATCCAGCCTAGTTGTAGTCAAATACATGAGGCTGCCAACTATAATTTTATACAAACTTGGATCAAAATCCTTACTGCTATCATATTTACTCAACTTCAATCCCATTACTGTGGGAGTAATTGCAGCTTTGCACTCCTGCATATTAAATCTTTCTAAAACTTGATTCACATACTTTGCTTGAGATATAAAAATCCCTTTTTCATTTTGTTCTACTTCTATTCCTAAGAAGTATCTCAACAAGCCCATGTCAGTCATTTGAAATTCATCTTTCATGACTTTTTTAAAATTTTCAACAAGGCAATCATCATTACTTGTAAAAATTAAATCATCAACATATAAAACCACAATGAGCATCTTACCATCCTTTTCTTTGATGTAAAGGGTGGGTTCTCCCTCACATTTCTCAAATCCATTTTCCAGTAGATAGGAGTCTATCCTACTGTACCCTGCTCTTAGAGCTTGCTTCAGCCCATAAAGGGCTTTCTTCAATTTGCAGACTTTATACTCTTGCCCTTTCTTCTCATATCCAAGAGGTTGTTCAATGTAAACCTCTTCCATTAAGACTCCATTTAAAAATGCAGATTTTACATCCATCTGGTATACTTTCCATTTGTTTTGTGCTGCTATGGACAACACTTCTCTTACTGTATCCATTCTTGCAACTGGTGCAACATTTTCTTCATAATCTATCCCTTGCTTCTGCTTGTATCCCTTGACAACAAGTCTAGCCTTGTGTCTTTCTATCTTTCCTTCAGCATTGCTTTTGGTCTTATAGACCCATTTAACACCAATGACTTCTTTACCTTCTAGGAGATCAACCAGCTCCCATGTTTTGTTCTTCTCTATGGCATTTATTTCACCATCCATAGCTTCTATCCATTTTCTATCTTTAATAGCATCTTCAAAATGAATAGGATCATCAACTTGACAATACAAAGAAAATAGGGAATTCATACCTTCATATGCCGCTCCTTGCTCATAGATTTCTCTAATTCTTCTGAATTTTGTTCCTCTTTCACTTGGTGTATTCGTGCTTGAAGAAGCACTCGAATCTGCTCCATGCGGTGTGCTCGGTGATGCACTCCCACTTCTTCTCAAGGGTTTTCTCCCTGCTGCTTCAGGTGTCCCTTGCTGTCCTTGTATTGGTGGAGGTTGTGCTATGGACGGGTTTCCAATTTCAACCACATCTCCCTCATCTTCATCATGAGATAAACAACTTTTAACATTGACTTTTTTCTCAATGCTTCCATCCCATGCTTCCTCTTCAATAAATTTCACATCTCTGTTTATCAAAAACTTCTTTTTGGATGGGTTATACAATCTATATCCTTTGGAATCTTCACAATATCCAAGGAAAATGCACTTCTCCACCTTACTATCCAACTTATTTCTCAACTTGTCTGGAATGTGTGCATATGCCACACATCCAAAAACTCTCGTGTGGGTGACTCCTTGTTTTCTGCCACTCCACGCTTCTTCTAGAACTTTCTTCATCACAGATTTTGCGGGGCATCTATTTAAAATATACACAACACAGTTTGATGCTTCTGCCCAATACTCATTCGGCAAGTGTTTTGCCTTTAGCATACTTCTCACCATTTCCATTATGGTTCGATTCTTTCTTTCAACAACTCCATTCTGTTGCGGTGTGTACCTTGTGGTAAACTGCTTATGTATGCCATTCTCTATACAAAAATGCAGAAATTCCTTTGATATATATTCTCCTCCTTTATCAGTTCTAAGAACTTTAATGTACTGCCCACTCTGTTTCTCTACAGGAGCTTTAAAATGGAAATTTTTTTGAAACACTTCACTCTTATATTTTAGGAAATAAACCCACACTTTTCTTGTGAAATCATCTATGAAGGTCAACATGTAATTGCTGCCTGAAACTGATGCTATTTTCATCGGCCCACATAAGTATGAGTGAATGATCTCTAAGGGTGCTTTAGCCCTTATTCTTTTCCATGATGGAAAATTTTCTCTGTGTTGCTTTCCCAAGATGCATCCTTCACATAGGCTGTCAGGCTTCTTAATCAAAGGTAAACCTCTCACCATTCATTTTCTGTGCAGCAAATTCAATCCTCCGAAATTGAGATGTCCAAATCTCAGGTGCCATAACCAATTTTCATCTTTCTCTTCCTTCTGAAAGGCTTCTTGTGTTACAGCTGCTATGCTTTTTCCTTTTCCCTTCAAGTCAGTGTTGAGCTTGAGAGGAAACATTCTATTGCTGGTCATTTGTATTTCAACAATGATTTTCTTGCTTAGAGGTATATCTTTTATTGTGCACACATCATCTTTGAAAATTACATTTTAACCTTTTTTTATGAGTTGCCCAATGCTCAAAAGGTTACATTTCAGACCTGGAACATAATACACATCAGGGAAAATTTTCTGCTCACCATTTCTGGCTCGAATACTAACTCTGCCTTTTCCTTTTATAGAGATCTTAGTATCAGTCCCTGTGGTCACTTCAGATTTAATCTCTTCATCTAGATTGGCAAACCTTGATCTATTTCCAGTCATGTGATTACTACATCCTGAATCTAAGAACCAAACATCATCTTCTCTATCCTGTGCAACATTACATGCTAACAGCACATTACTTGGGTTCTTTTCTTCTTTTTCTACATTAGCATTTTGCTTATTTTTCATGTCATTTTGCTTCTTTGTACATTCATTGGCATAGTGCCCATATTTCTTGCAATAATGACATTGGACATTGGATTTGTCATACCTTTGTCCATGAGCATGTTGGTGTTGATGTCCACCTTGATGGTTGTTGCATTGGCCATGGCTTTGATTTTGACTATTGCTCCTTCCATGTGAATGTGAAGAGTTGTTCCTTCTACCTCTATTCTGGCTTCTGCCTCTTCCTCTTCCTTTGCCTTGACCTCTTCCTCTTCCAAAAGGCATCTGGGTCTTGAATGTGTGCTCAAGAGATGACTTTTCATCTCTGCTCAATCTCTGTTCATGAGTTATTAGTGAGGCATGAAGTTCATCCACTCTGAACTGTGAGAGATCCTTTGTCTCTTCTATGGTGGTAACAATAACGTCAAAATTTAAGGGTAAGCTTCTTAAAAGTTTCTCCACAATCCTCCTTTCTTCAAGAGTTTCTCCATGGGATCTTATCTAATTTACAATCCCAATCACATGTGTAAAGAATGTGTCTACATTATCTGACTCTTTCATGCAAAGAGTTTCAAAATCTCTTCTCAGCAACTGAAGTTTTTCTGTTTTAACTCTCCATACCTTGATAGGCTACTTTCAGAGTTTCCCATGCCTCCTTGGATCTCTGGGCTGTAGCTATCCTAGGAAACACAATCTCATTTACTGCTTGATACAATAAGAAGAGAGCTTTAGCATCTTTCTTCCTATTGCTCTTCAATAGGTCATTCTCTGATTGAGTTAAGGCATTAAAAGCCTACACATCAACTGGTTCAACGAAACCATCTTCTACAAATTCCCATAAGTCATGTGAGACAAACGGGGCTATCATGGTAATGGCCCAATAATCATATTTCTTTCCATTAAATTGTGGAAGCTGAACATTTCCAATGCTCATACCAGTGCTTGGTCCAGCCATTGCTTTTAAACTGAACTCTTCACTTAAACAAACTTTCTTCCCTTTCTGAAAGAACAAGCTCTTTGAAAACAAGAACTACAGCTTTGTTATCTTTGATAATTACCTGAACTTTGACCTCTGTTGAGCTTTCACACTGCTGGAGAAAACACTGCAACAAGTCTACTTCTTCTTCAGCTTCTTTGAAACCTTCAAAGAGCCTGAACTAGCTCTGATACCATGTTGGAATATTAAAAATTCCAGAACAATAAATGGAGAGAGTAAACTCCTCTCCTCATAACACAGAGAAATTTAAAACTTCTTGACAGGAAATAGAGTTTCACAAACTGAAAACAACTTCTATTTCTTCAAAATAAACTATTACAAATTCTTCGTCTAGCACAGAGGGATTAAGAATAGGACTGATACAAACGCAGTGCCAATCAACTCTCTGTCACTGTAACCAACACTGCTATGTAATTTTCTTCCGCGCTGCTGTGCGAAACAATACCAAATAAAAAAAATTGACACACAGGCTCACGGGCCTTTTTCTTTTTATATGCCGCACATATATTAAACATTACATAAAACCATATAAAATAATTAAACTAAAATATATTTTTAAAACAAATACTATATGAGACCCACAATACAAACAAAAAACCGATAACTCTGATTGCGATTAACAACCGGATGTAATGGACCGATATTTAAATCCACCATATAAATGGCGTCGGGTCCGGAACTTCAATACAACAATCAGACCATATGAAAGTTCCGATTCTTATTAGATAATGGATCTGATTCAATTAATAAACTGCGCCATGATAAGTCCATCGGGTCTGAAACTTTAAACAACAAAACGCATGACCCCGATCTTCCGATTGCGATTGGAATTCGGACTCGATGCATCAATAAACTGCGCCATAAAAGAACATCGGGTCTAGGACTTCAACATGTCCGATCGGGCCTTGTACACAAAAGGTTCCGATTCCGATTCAAAGACGGATCCGATTCAATTTATGAACTCCGGCCTATACCTGGATCGGGTCCACCACTTCGATCGGAGCACATAACAAAAGGCCTCCGATTAAACCATTGCAATTACAGAGTTGCGATTGTATTATAAAATGGCGCGTGGTCTTGTGGACCCACAGGCCTCTGCTGTGGTGGGGGTGATTTATATATATAAGTTTTGGTTGTATTATATACAACCGTTCCACTGCAGAACTCTACCACATCAACAAGACACTCAGTCCTTGTATTATTTGTATGTTGCGACTTGCGATTTTGATTGCATCGCATCGCAAATATTCACATCGACAAGACACTGTTTATTAACACTTGCGATTCTGACTGGCATATAAGTGGTGGGGACCACTTGTCCTGCTTCAGACATTAAAGGGAATTTCGCCTGTTTTGAACAATTTTTCTTCATTTTGGTTGTTGAGGGCTTTAAACACCCGAAATGACTGTTTTAATGAATTTTTCTCCTCTGTAGTTCAGAACTATAGGAAAATCTTCGTTCCTCTTTAAAACTGGCTCTACCTATCACCAAATTAACTTCTCCTCTGCTGTTGTGGCTGCGGCCCATCAAAAAAAAATTAAATTCTCCTTACAAATCTCCATTCTTCTTGAATACAGAGTGTTGTGCACTCTATCTCTGTTGCACTGCATCTGTACTCTTTTCTCCCTGGTCAAAGGCTTAGCAGGAGAATTTAATATTTCAACAAGATAAATATGAACGAGAAGAGGAAAATGATCCATTCCTGTGTTAGAGAGACGTACGAAGAGGAAAGTATGGAGTATATTTCTAAGATGATGTGAGGCTATGGTGGCGAGGATGAGATTTCAAAGATGATGTCAGAGAAAAATGGTGTTGTGGAGATTTCAAAGACGATTTCTGACAAGGTGGTGAACAGTGGAGTTTATCCAAAATTCATTTCTCAATGCACAGCTGAATCTCCACGTATTTGTTATCGAGTTTGTGAGTAAATTAGTACTGACCTATTCCACGTGCTCTGGCCACTTTGCGCAGGTGGATGTACCACGCGTGCCAGTGCCACCATCATCTAACATCTTTCTGTTAGTGTAACTTACCATCATTCTATTTTATCCATTTTTTCATGCTACTTTGAGGTTGATTTTCATTAAAATACCATTCAAAATAGTCAAGGAATTAATATCCGTAGCCCTAAAGGTCAGATTCCTGTGTTCATATCTCAATTCATGCAATAATATAGACGTGTTTGGAAAATGGAAATACACGGAAATCATAGTCAGCCATTCATAAATACTTTTAACTTTCAAAGTAAAACACTCAAGCAATTTAAAATTTTAATAAAGATTTCTTAGTAAGACATAGCCCAACAGTATCCAAAATCACTTGGATAAACTATTTCAAAAGTGAACAGTGGAATGTGAATTTGAATCAAAACTATATTCCTAGAGATAATCACAAAAACAAACTTTTGTTAGGACATCAAGCCAATGGTATCAGGGCTTTCTAGTGATAATTTATTGTTTTTTTATGAGTCCAATGACACTAAACAAATTATTGAGTCTATTAATGTTTTTCTAGTGCTAATTTATTGTTATGAGTCTAATGACACTAAAAAAATTAGTGAGTTTATTAGTATTTTTCTAGTGCTAATTTATTGTTAGGAGTCTAATGACACTAAACAAATTATTATGAGTCGAATGACACTAATAGTTTAGTGACGGGCCTTGGTTTTTATTTTACTATAGAATTCATAATCAAAAGCTACTTATGGTTATGAGTCCAATGACACTAAACAAATTATTATGAGTCCAATGACACTAATAGTTTAGTGACCAGCCTTGGCTTTCCTTTTACTATAGAATTCATAATCCAAAGCTACTTAGAGACACATAACAAAGTGGTGTTGAGGAAATATGACATAACAGAATAATGTCATGAGAGTCTCTCTATTGTTGTGTTTTCTTGTAGCATGACATGAATATACTTACTTGAGTCTCTCCATTGTTGTGTCTTTTTGTAGCATGACATGAATATACTTACTTCTTTTAGTTCTTTAGATCAAGAGTTTCCAAATTTAATGCACAAATGTAAATTTTGTGTTTTTGTAAAAGAAACCTTTTTTTGATAAATATTTATAAAAATAATAATAATGAACCATAAGACTTATAGGAGAATGGAACCCTTAGTGTTAATCCGTTGTCATAACTCTAAACAAATTGATGATTCATTAATTTGATTAGTGCGATTATCTTTTTATTATGAGTTACGACTCTCAACATATATCCATTTAGGGAGATGCGACAATATGGTCTTGAGGATAAATAAAAACAAAAAACATTAGGGTTTTTTAATGTCAACCTTTGAATGCGTATTATGGGAATACAAAATCCAAGATGTTTCCTGTATGATTATGAAGCACATATATACAAATTTACCCCACATTTTCACTCTAAGTTTTACTAGGAAAAACCTTAGTTTTTAAAACTATTAGAAAAAGAAAGTGTTAGTTCATGTTCACTCACCGGAGAAGGGCATCCCCAGTGCTCATGGATACTAATGTTTGTAATACAATCTACATTGCATCAATCCAAAGACTAATTTCTTTCTATTACAAGCTGCAACTCATGTCCTTCTACCTCTCAAAAGCACATCTCATATCCTTCTACCTCTCAAAAGCACATCGCAAAGTGTTCATAATAGAAAAAAATAACATAATTTTGTGTTCTTAGCGTTCAAAAATATGTTTTTACAAATAATAAACTACCTAAAGGCATTTAAAAATCATTTCTAAATTATATTCACAAATTCTTACTATCATGATGAGTGGATAGTAATTACCCACTAACTACAACTTAATACATGAAAGTTTCCCAACTATACTAACAACTATATTGTTCATGGCATTAGTTCTCATAAATACCTAAGTGTATGTGCTCTAGTCTAAGATTCAATCTGCTAAAACATGGCTTTCTCTATTTTGTATGTTTAGGGGAGATTATTAGTAAGTTTTAGTACAATAATTTCCATCAACATGTGATTAATATAAAGGACATACAATAAATAGCCATCGTCTTTGTACAAGATAAGACCATTTTGTTTAAAAAATTAAATATATAATATGATAATTTAATTTCCAATGGATTAAGTGGAATCTGATAATATTTTGGTTTATTTATTTAATAAGCATATTTATTTTGAAATAAGGTTTCTAGAATTTCAATTTGATTATCAATAGTTATTTTCTTTCTTCATTTTAAATTAAATTGATTAATAATAAAAAAAGGTCATATGAACAAGAGGTATGGATTTTTAATCATGTGGTATTACTAAGCCATACTATTAGTTCATGGTATTCTAAGAATCCCTAATTACAGGTTAACAATCTGCATGATTAAGAATATTATTACATGTTTTTTTAAATGTATGTAATTTTAACTCAAATACTAGTATGAGTATACAAATTAAATGGCTAGTAAAGCTCAATAGGTATCAAAACACTTACCTCATGATATATGTCACATTTCCAAGGTTAAAAAAATCATAAAAATTGTAATGAATGGGAGATGGAACTTTAGTATAATCCTTTATGGCTAAGACATCAATATTAAGCCCTCCATTAGTTGATTCCACATAGCCATCTATTAATTTGAGGGGGTAAGGCTGATTGGTAGCCTAAATGATAACCATGAAGCTATTTAGTGCTTATTTTCAGAAGTTGATGACAAGCGACCTCCACCTCCATTTTATTGTCAAATCTGTGCTCGTTTAGTCATTCGTTGCTCATGATTTGGATTGTGAGCTTGCCTACTAGTAGCCATTGTATGGTTATACAAGCTGTTTTGTTATTTGATTTGTGTGCTTTAACTCAAGCACAATGAGTGCCCCAAATAAATTTTTGAAGAAGGAAGAATAAAACACTTCTTTGGATCTGGGTTTTTCCTCCTTAGCGAAAAATCTTATGGCGCTCTTAAAGTAAATAGGGTTAATAAAAAATTTCACCATCTATCGCCAAAATATGAAGTTGTTGAAGTCTGGTTTTTTGACCACTGGGAAGATCATGAACCCTAGAGAATTTACTATTTTGTAAATGGGTATTATGCAGTTCTCTTTCAAATTATGAAGACAGAGACACAATCCATAAGTCGGGTCCCTATTTCTTGTGCACGAAAGGCTTTTTCCTCACCCATTGGTCTTTCGAATTTAATACTATGATGGAAAGCTCATATGATCCAACATCGATTTAATCAATTTATCACTCTTGTTTGTTGCGGTGGAGGCATTTTTAAGGTAATAAGATATAATCTGGGTAGATTATTTCTAGTGGTATGGAACAAGGGAAACATTTTACATGTTCCTGAATTTCTGTTGAAATGGATTTCTCAAAAGGCCTTCATAAGGTGATTCAAATAAATCTCGATGGTTGGTCTCATCTCTAGTATCTAGATTACAAACAGATTCCTTTCAAATCTAATTTGTGTTGCAAGTATGGGCACTTTTGAAACTTTTTCAAAAAGCTTCATATTCACAAAGCTCTACAAAGCCTCCTCTTAGTGAAGAGGAAGTAGGAACCCAAAAAGGATTCATTCCTATTAATAGGAACTATAAGAAGCATGGAAGTAAAATGCAATAGACATGTAACGCTATCTAAACATCAACCAATTACCATAAATAACTTTGAAGTCCTGAATGCTTCAAAGGATGAAGGCGAGGATCTTGAGGCCTAAGAAGATTGCCCAAACAATCACATTAAAGGCTCCTCTTAATTTGATTGATGAACAAGAACCAATTCAGGACACTCCAAAGAAATCTCATGGAGTGGGAAAGCTTTCCCCAAAGGCCTCTTTTGCATTAAAAGATAAAGACACTCGTAATGTGGGTGAGAGGAAGTCCTCTTCTCCCCCTTCCTATTCATATGTTCTTAAAAGAAACATTCCTCCCCATTGATAACAATAAGCAAGAAATATCATAGTAGAAAAAACATCGATCATGAATTCCATGGGCTAATGAGTCAACCATATGCTAATAATTTATAGAAATGTTATGTTTTTTCATTTTATTGCACAAGAAATTTGTTAGAATATATTATTACTCTCATGAAGTAGCAGAATAAAAGACATATGACTTACTTTAGGAGCTTTGATATCCTTTCTCTTATTGGGAGGAAGTTGGTTTCTTAGCTTTTCTGTGAATGTGCTATGGTTCGCAAGAAGAACATATTATAACTTATTTCCCAATAATTTTTTTCATTTGGGAATAGATTTTAATATAAATTCTAAAAAGAATAATAAAAATTGGCTAAAATAAGTAACATATGATTTCAACATATATATAAATTTAAAAAAACACCTAACAAATTTTTTAATCATGGAGATTCGTCTCCACTTTACCATAAAGGTTCTTAACTTGTAAATAGACTTTTTTGCAATATCATGGGCTAATACCATAGCTTACTAATACAACATGTCCAAAAAATCTATAAATCATGTTAATATGAAACATATTCAAATGACATTTTTTAAATTGTAAATTGAATTAAAAGTATGGAATAGGTTACCTATTTTGAGAAAAATCTAACCCTTTCATTTGCTAGTACTACAATGAATATCCTATAATATTCTTTGGAAGGATGAATCTCTAGGGTGAAAAATATTATTAAGAGATTTAACCTCCATATAATATTATAGAATATTCTTAGTAATATATCAAATCAAAAATTGAGATTTATCTTCAAAATAATTATGCCCTTTCTTCCCTTCTAATTAAATTGATTAATTAAAAAATATATAAAAAAACAAATACCGTCCCATTTACAAATTACGCTGCTAGTTGTTGTTGTTCAATCTACAATCTAGTTAAATTCATGTAAACCTAATCAAAAAATTATATATACAATAGCACAACATTGAAAAAACGATTAAAATCGATTTTACAGTCCACAATCTAGTTAAATTCATGTAAATCTAATTAAAAAACTATATATTCAATAGAAACACATTGGAAAAGCAATTGAAACGTGCATGCATCTCCAATCCCCTGCTTGTAGCGCTGCTCATGTTTTCACAGCTAGTGTGATACCTAAACAATCCCACCAAAAATATGCAGGCTGAATGCTTGTACCGGGATTCATATATTGCTCGTCAGCCATCAAAGTAAATGTAGAAGTCAGCTGTATGCATAGCTCAGGACAGATACACCCATTCGACCATAATCTGATCTCAGCTACCAGATTGTCACATTCCACCACCCAGTAACATAACATGATGCTCTCCGTACTGGTTGGATTCGCTACCTGTACACTCCAACACTGACAGTAGTGACACTGACAATAGTGAAGGGAGATAGAGTTTGAACGACTCTAGAGATCTCAATATATTCTGCAATAATGAATGGAACACTCAATATTCCTATAATTTAACATAATTATTTTATCTGGACTCTGGAGATCTCACCTGAATCCGCAAACAAAACAAGTTGGGCAATTTTCTGCAATAATGAATGGAACACTCGATATTCCTGTAGTTTAACATAAATATTTTATCCGTAAGAAATAGAGGTAAATCGGGCGAGGACATACATACGCCTAGTTCCAGTTGTTGCAAATCACTTTATTTAAATTGGATGTATGATGTCAGACAAAAGTGGCGATGAGGAGATTGCAAAATATATCCGACAAGGTGGTGAGCAGCGGAATTCATCTAAAATTGCTCAGGTGAACGTCCACGTATTAGTCACCGAATATTGTGAGTAAATTAGAACTGAGCTATTTCACGTGCTGTGGTGGTCCACGTATTAGTCACTGAGTCTCTTGTGAGTAAATTAGAGGTGAGCTAATCCACGTGCTGACGCCACTTTGTGCAGATAGATGTACCACGCGTGCCACTGCCACCATCATCAAAAACTTTGTAACTTACTATAATTCTATTTCATCCCTTTTTTCATGCTAGTTTGATGTTGTTTTTCTTTAAAATACCATTCGAAATAGTCAAGGAATTAATACCCATAGCCCTGAAGCTCAGATTCCTGCATTCGCATCTCAATTCATGCAATAGTATGGACGTGTTGGGAAAATGTAAAGAAACGGAGATGATAGTCAACCATTCATAAATACTTTTTAACTTTCAAAGTAATACACTCGAGATTTAAAATTTTAATAAAGCTTGTTTAGTAAGACCTAACTCAACACTGTACAAAAGCATTTTGATCGATTATTTCAAAATTCAACCCTTGAATATGAATTTGAATCAAAACCCGAGTCCTATGAATAATAAAAAAGACTTGTGTAAGGACATCACGGTAATGGTACAATGGCTTCCCCAATGGTAATTCATTTTCATGAGTTGAATGACGCTAATAGTTTAGTGACCTTGGTCTTGGTTTTCCTTTTACCATAGGTTTAGAATTCACAACCCGAAGCTATATAGAGACACATAACAAAGTGGCGTTGAGGAAAGATGACATAATACGAAATTTCACGTCGGCATTAAAGATGTTGTGTTTTCTTGTAGCATGATATGAACACACTTATTATAGGAATTTAGTTTAATTATATATTAGAAATGTAAATTTAGTGTTTTTTAATCTATAGAAAGTCTTATTTCTATAAATATTTATAAAAATAACAATAATGAACCATGATCTAATTATAAGAGAAAGGAATCCTAGTGTTGATCACAATTAATAATGAACCATGATCTAATTATAAGAGAAAGGAATCCTAGTGTTGATCACAATTTCAGCCAGATTAATGGTTCATTGATGTGATGAGTATAATTTTTTTTTATTATCAAGAGTCACAACTCTCAATTTATATCCAATTAAGGAGATGTGAGAGTATTATCTATAGGATTAAAAAAAACAAAAAACATTAGGGTCTTTTATGTTAATCTTGAAGTGTTTATTATGGGAAGACAAAAGCCAAGATTCTACACAGATGATTCTGAAGCAAAAATATACAAATTGACTCTCACATTTTCACTCTAAGTCTTATTGTCAAAAACCTTATTTTTAAAAACTATTAGAAAAGTAATAATATTGTGTTCTAATTTTTGTAATACTATCTACATTTCATCAATCCAAGGCTTATTTTTCTTTGTGTCACAAGTTGCAACTCATATACTTCTACCTTTATAATTGGGCTTTCTTAACTCTCAAAAATATGTTTTTACGAATAATGAACTACCTAAAAAAATTAAAGTAGAAATTTCTAAATTAGATTAAAAAATTCTTACTATCATGATAAGTGAATAGTAATTACTGGGATTAACTACCACTTTCTCAATATATGAAACTTTCCCACCTATACGGACTTTTATATTGGTCATGGTATTTGTTCCCATATTTCCTTTAATCAAAGATCCAAGTGTATATGGTCTAGTGTGAGATTCAAT
This sequence comes from Pinus albicaulis, assembly GCA_034641835.2. Taxonomy (NCBI): domain Eukaryota; kingdom Viridiplantae; phylum Streptophyta; class Pinopsida; order Pinales; family Pinaceae; genus Pinus; species Pinus albicaulis. Next base: position 1,103,599,755 of record CM076579.1, read on the forward strand.
CTTCTAAAACATGGTACTATGTTTTATTACAATGAGTTTCATCAACATGTCATTACTATAAAGGAAATATAATAAATAATTGTTGTTTTTATATGAGATAAGATTATTTTGCTTAAAAAAATAAACATATAATATAAGATCTTAATTTCAAATCGATTAAGTGAAATTTCACAATACTTTGGTTTTTCATTTATTTAAGAATATATCTATGTAATAAGTTTGTTTGTTCTGAAATAAGACTTCTAGAATTTTAATTTGATTATCAATAGTCAATTTCTTCCTCCCTTTTAAATTAAATTGATTAAAAATAAAAAAAAATTAATATGAACAATAGTTATGGGTTTTTAGGAATGTGGCTAAACCCATGAAAATGAAATAAATTTTAAAAAATAAATTAAATTACAGTAGAAAATTATGTAGTCTTACTTAATATCAAAAAGAAATTAGTAAAAAAATATTAGTAATAAATTAAAATGGCTATCAATTCAAAAAACAAATAACTAAGTATATAAAACAACTTTATTTTTAAATCATGGTTATATTTATATATTTGATGTATAAGAATAAGTTTTGCAACGTGGAGGTGAAGAGGTTCCCCACAATTTCTTTTGACTCTAGCCAAATACCATACCTTAATCTCAAGAAGATGTATAAGAAGAAGTTTTGTGACATAGAAGTGAAGAGGTTCCCCACAATTTCTTTTGACTCTAGCCAAATACCATACCTTCATCTCAAGCAGGGATGACACAAAGATGCAACTTCTTGACTGGATGATTGGGGGATAAAGGAGGAAATCATGTGGGAGAATAAAGATAATATTAAAAATACTATTATTTCCTAGTTTAAAGATACTTTGTTGGATGATAAGGAGTTACAGGGGAAAAGGAAGTGAAGGTATTATAAGGAGGTGATCAACCTCATTCTTTCTAAATAGAAATATCTTTATGTCTTGAGTTGAACTAATTCTCATGAATTTTGAAGTGAAGGACTAAGTTGTCCCATTCCCAAAACACCTTGGGATGAAAGAAGTTTGAAGATGAAAATAACTTCTCATTTCCAAAAAAAATTACAGATTACCAAATTTCTTGATAAGTCAGCAAAACTATAGTGATCTAAGGCTTATTTCCCTTATTTTTTATCATAGAAATAAAATATTGAAGAGTCTTTAGTAAGACCTCATATACCACATTCATCTTAATGGACATTAAGTGTCATCATTATCAATATCTATATTTATTTTAAGGAATATATTCAACCTATCTTTCATAGATATATCTGGCAAGGAAAACTACCCTTTAATTATGCTTTAAAATATATATAGTTATACTTTACATAGAGAATTTAAAACCTTCTATAGGACCTTCTCAACAAAAACATTATAACTACAATAAGACATTATTATTGTCACTTGGTAGGTTTGGGTTCTCCACCACCCAAATAAAAAATTACAATTAGTAAAAAAACTCCCCTAACTGCCACTGTGTCCATGTATGAACCATTAGATCAAACGTTAACGATGTCCATGTATGAACCATTAGATCAAATGTTAACGATTGAAATGTTCTAGGCTGTTAGATCCACAAGTAAATAATTTTATATATGTTTTTTATAATGTTAGTTTTTTTTTTCTTTTTAATAATTTAGTTTGAATTTAGGTTTTGGTGACTTTGTCAAATTACACATAAATAAAAATAAAAGTAAATTAAATAAAAATATTGACATAATGTAATGAACATTTTAACAACGTCAACATAGAATCAAAATAAAAATAATGAAATAAAATAATACTAAATTATAAAAACAGCGCATGGTATTCATGTGGAATGTAGTTTATCTAAAGGGGGGAATTAAGATGGCTTAACTCTAAATCTCCCAAGAGCCAAGAGGATCAAATGTCTTGGTATTCAAACCTCATTGATCCCTCTAATAAATAGTATAGATCTAAACTAATTATTTAATAAAATTATTTTTAAATGTTTATAACCATTATTCTTTTAAAATTTTACTTAATAAAATGTATCTAAATTTTCATATATCCAAACATACATATTTTTTCTTGTTCTATATTACTTTTGTTACAACTATTTTATTATTCCAAAAATACATGGTTTTTTTTGTTATATATTATTTATGTTACAACTTTTTTATTATTGATGAGTAGTATTTCTTAATATATAAAAAATTAAATTAATAATGATTTTTTAAAAAATATTTTATCTTTTTTAAATTTCCAAATTATTTCACATAACATGATTTATCTTGAGCAATAGCGATGAATGTTCATAATTCTCATTTCTTAAATAACACTAAATTTACCTTTAATTACTTAATTATAATAGTTTGTAAGTACATACCAGTTTGTAACTACATACATATTTTTTCGGATTTTTCTTTTGTTAATGGATATGAAATTTCTTCAATTAAAAAAAAACTATATAGATATATTTAATTACCTAATTGTAGCTAAAAAAATCTTACATGTTTTTCACTTTATAATCATAAAAAATTTTCATATTATATGATGTCAAACTTACTCAACTTTTTATTCTAAAATTTTAAACAAAGTTTTTCACTACATAGTTTTAGCTTTTATAATTTTTTATTTTTCAACTACAAACAAAACATAAAAAAGAAAAAACCCGCTTAGTCCTTATTGTAGATTATAGTTTTACAAAATTGGCATTATGTGATTAACAATAGAGTAAGTTGAGACAACCCTAAAGGGTTTTTTTTGTAAATGTTTTATCATCACCTTTCCCTGCATCCAATATATAATGTATAGTCTTGTGAAGAGAGAGTATATTCTAGTTTATAACTTGATCCACAGTCAAAGTGAATGCCCAGGGATTTCACAAGTTATTAGTTTATAACTTAGATCCACAATCAAAGAAAATGGCTAGGGATGTCACAAGTTATCATTAGCAAATTGATGTATTGATGTTCTCATTTGAAATGGATCCTATTAGATGGATGGTGGCTAGAGACACTAAAAAAATAAAAAAATATATCTGTTATGACATCCATATTGTCTAGAAAGCATCCAAATTTCCCATATTATACAACAATTTCTAACATTAACCACTCAATTTACTCTCCAATTTTTGAAACCCCCACCCATGCTGGTGAGATCACAATGTAAAATCGAATGTTCCTCTGCTTTTTTTTAAGGGTTCATAAACAATACAAACAACAAGAAAGTCAATATTGTAGTATTATAACTGATTTTTGAGTCACTATGATTAAAAGACATCACATTAGCTCACAGAACATATCTAATGCTATAAATATCTAAGATGATAACAAATTTTTGAATCATGATTGATCAGCAGCTTAGGTCCAAGTTGAAAAATGGCTCAAAATTGAGCTGCTCAGAATTGGTTGAAACTTGAATGAACGGAAAGGCCTCGTCTCTTCGATTATGGTTCCGCAAACGACACTCAAATCCGACGTCGTATGTGAAATTTATGCAGGTATGAAGTTTTCAGTATCCTTCAAAAATCCAGCTGACCAAAGTTGACCTTCTGACTTTGGAATTATTAAAAAAGAATATTCGAAGGAATATTCCGAGAAATAATCCTTGGAATATTCCCTGTGGGCGAATTATACTCTGACAAGTGTCAGGCCTTCATTGGTTAATGGGTTGACTATGTAATTTTTAGGCCAATCAGTAGGTGCCACGTGGCCCCAGGCCGGAGAAGGTTTGATATGGAAAAATATTGTTATTCGGCAAGACTCGAACCCTGGTCTACGAGATGCCAGCCCACAGGCCTGACCGGGCTGCCTATGTGGAAGTTCTTACACACAAAGTGGATGCGACGCATTTGAATATGCTTGAAAGTTTTGTTGGCGGAAAATGGGGGCCAGCCCCTAAGGGTGAGCCCCCATGCTTCATATAACCAAGAGCCCATGACTAGAACCTTTAACTCTCTTCCGGTTATCATAGTTGTTTTCGTTGGAGGTTAAGGTGGGCATGTGGCCACGCAAGTTTAACATTAAATCCGGGGTTAGCCATGGTCTTTAGCTGGCGGGTTTGTTAACAATTATGCCAGCAATTTCAGGGGAGGTGCATGTGACCAGTACCCTGCCCAAAATTTAATACTAGCTTAACTATCCGCCCAATTTGGGGCGTGTTCCACTAAATTCGGATTTTTTCCAATTTTAGTCGGGTTAATTGCAGTTAGCCAACATTTAGTGGGGTTTTCAATTGACATTGGGAAAATTTTTGTTTTGGTCATAACTTCTTCAATATTGATCCAATTTGGACGAAATTTTAGTCAATTTTGTCTTTTTTCAGCATTCTTGAGAGTTTGGGATAAGTCGCAGAGTGAACAAAGGTCTTCTAGAACCATTTTTACTTCAGGGAAGCTTGGAGATCCATTAAGGCCATCAGGGAAATGGAGTTGTTTTGGGTTGTACTTCACTGTTTAAGGTGAAAAAAAAGCCATTTTTAGCTTATTTCTATCTTCTAAAGTCAATTTCATAGCTGGATTTACCTGTTTATGAATATTTTTCTCTGTATAACCATTTTTAGCAACTTAATAGAGGAAATACATGTCCATTGGGAGCCTTGAACCTGACAAATATAGCCTAGGAGGGGTAACCTGCCTCATTATTTTGTTGTGTATGTTATGGTGAAGTTTATCTGTTGTGTATTGCTGATATGATATGTTAAACAGTGAATTTAATTAACATTCCCTAACACATAGACTCAGAAATAGTTACTAAAAAAAATTGTTTAACTTGCAAGACATGGAGAATACTTTGCACACTTAATTTAATGGAAATGGATACTTTGCACAACATTAAAAATACTTCCATTTTCAGATCATATGGTATCAGATCTAGTGTTTTTGAGCATTAGGAGAGCTATTGTTTCTTTTTGTATTTTTCTTGTGCAAAAGGATTTCTTTTAAAGACTGCATTACAACCCATGCAAGAAGTGTTTATCCATTTTTGGGCAGCATTTTTTGGAGGTTTTTGAGGCTTACTTGGCTAAAGTCTAAGAGATAAGAAGTAGCCATAAATATGTTTATAAAAAAAATATGTTTAAACAGTGTAAAACATTGACTGCTTTACTGTTTGCAAACTAATTGCTGTTTGAGTTTGCTTGAGTTTGGGGATAGCTACTGATTAGCTAAGGCTTAGAGAGGAGAAAAAGGAATAGAAGGTATCTTCCTTACCCCAATGGACCTCAAAATCACCTTTGGAAAACAAATCCTCTTGATTGATTGTTTGTCAATAAACTCTTGGAGTTTGTTGGTTGTTTGACTGCATGAATATGAGTATGGTTGTAAAGAAATTTGGTTAAAAAAAGCTTTGTAATTTGGTTTTGAAAAGCTTTGAGAAATTTTTTTAAGTTAATTTGTTCATTAACATCATACTAACAACTTCTACAAGTGGATTTTCCTCCTTCACAATATTCTTCAATGACGATATGAAGCATGAATTTATTATATTAAAGGATATGGTACAAACTTTGTTTGAGGACAAAAGAGAAAGTACTAAATTTCGTGAACAGTTGTTTGCCATGAAGGAAGAGAAGGAAGAGATTCTTGAAAAATTGCATGATATGGAGAGGCAACTCCATCAAGCCCAAGAGGCTTTGACCAAGAAGATACATGAGGAACAGGTAATTCATTCTAACTTGTCTTTAGTTTCCTCTTTAGAAAGGTGTGTTGGTTCTTTAGAAAAGCATACAAGGGGAATAGGGTCCAAATTAATGATTAAAATGGGCTATGAAGTCAAGGGGTTAGGTAAGCATGCACAAGGCATGGTTGAACCTCTTCTTGTTGAGGAACGATCCAAGAATATTGGTCTTGGTTATGTGCAGTTTAATGGCAAAGATTCCAAATCTTTGAAGGCATGTGATGCTAATTTGAAGAGAACCTTTATTCCAAGTTCTAGTATGAAAATATGTCAAATTTGTTTCAAAGATGATTTCCATTGCTTTAAGCCTTTGTTGCAGCAAGAAGAGGGTAGACATGTAGCTTATGGCATGCATGGAAGTTCAAATAGTTCTTAAGACAAAAACAATGATGTTAGTCAGAAAATGAAAGTTGTAGCCTCTACTAGTTCATCTTCTCATGAAGACAATAAGGATGAACATTCGAAGCAACACAAGAGGTATAAATCTTCTCATGATCAATTTTATTGTGTTTCTGCAAAGCATGAAAATTTTACATGCTTAAATGGAAGAACGTTTTGATGTACATTTTGTGGTCAATTTAATCATCATGTTTCGAGATGCTGGATGAAGAAGAAAGCATATAGGAAGTAGATGAGACAAAGACAACTTTCAAAGAAGGTGCATAAGTGTTGCACATATTTCCAAAAGAAGGGACATGATGTCTCTCATTGTTGGACTTTGCATCCAACTGGTCGTCCAAAGCACATGCAGCAAGAGGACAAAAATATTGGCACAAGTGGAACTATGTATTCCATTGTTGATGTGAAAATGGAAGATTCACATGAAGAAATGTTGCAGCAGAAAAAATCTCCATGGAGGTGGCTTGGAAAGAAGTGGACGAACTTCTTAACAAAGTACGAAATACTCTTTTTGTACATATGCACATTTCAATTTCATGCATGTATTTCCGTCGAAAATTTTGATGCAAGATTACACATAAATGCGATTCAGTTGAAGGAATTTCTTTGTTGTTGCAAAATTTCACCGTGGAGGTGTAAAAGATGAGTATGATACTCACTTATATTGCAGCAATATATTTTAGTTCATCTCTTATAGTCACCCACATGTTTTTGGGATTATGTACATGTCGGTACTTGAAAGGAAGAGCTGAAGGTATACATGTGCATGGAAGTTATATGTGTAAATAGCGAACTGTAAATAGGTTCATTGTACATTGATACATGCACATGTGGTTGTCTAGATGTATCATGTTCTTTATCAACTTGTGTCGATTGTGTCGCACATGTTTGTTGAGTTGTGTCGATTGTGTTGCACACTTTTTACATTGATTTTGTGTCAATTGTATAACAAATTTTATGACGACTTGTTGTTGATGTTGCATGTTGCATGACTTATGTATGAGTCACCTTGGACCATGGATCAAGGCAGCGATGTTCAGATTCCTTCTGCAAATTTCTCACTAGAAATTTTCTGAGTGAGTGAAAGAAAGGCAACTCTTGACAGGAGGATAAGAATCGAGGAAGAGAAGTTTGAATTGCTTAATAATTGTGGTTCAAATTCATTATCCATGCACGAAAAGTGTTTTGAGGCTGAACAGAAGAGGGTGCAGTACTTTTAGTTGCTGTATAGATCAGTTTCAGTATTTAAGTGAGCTTTTGGGGTCCAAAGCTTCTCATTTGGGAGGTGTGATAAAGAGCTCAGGTCCAAGTTGAAAAAATGCTCAAAATAGAATTACTCAGAATTGGTTGCAAACAAAACGACCGGAAATGCCTCGTCGTTGTGATTCTGGCACTGTGAATGACACTCAAATCCGACATCGTATGTGAAAGTTATGTAGGTTTGAAGTTTTCAGTATCCTTCAAAAATCCGGTTCACCAAAGTTGACTTTTTGACTTTGGAATTATTTTAAAAAAGAATACTCCAAAGAATATTCTGAGGAATAATCCTCGAAATATTCCTTGTGGGCGAATTATACTCCGACAAGTGTCAGGCCTTCATTGGTGAATGGATTTACTGTGTAATTTTTAGGCCAATCAGCAAGTGCCACATGGCAAGCCCAGAGGCTGCCACATGGCCCCAGGCCAGAGAAGGTTTGGTATGGTAAAATATTGTTATTCGGCAGGACTCGAACCCTGGTCTACGGGCTGCCATCCCACAAGCCCGACCGGGCAAGCTACATGGAAGTTCTTACCCACTTAGTGGACGTGACATACTTGAATATGCTTGAAAGTTTTGTTGGCGGAAAATGGGGGCTAGCCCCTAAGGGCCGGCCCCCACACTTCATATAACCAAGAGCCCACGACCAGAACCTTTAAGTCTCCGTCGGTTATCATAGGCATTCTCGTTGGCGGTTGAGGCGGGCATGTGGCCACGCAAGTTTAACATTAAATGTGAGGTTAGCCACGGTCTTTAGTTGGTGGGTTTGTTAACAATTATGTCGGTGGTTTCGGTGGAGGTGCATGTGACCAGCACCCCGCCCAACATTTAATGTCAGCTTAATTGTCTGCCCAATTTGGGGTGCATTCCACTAAATTTGTATTTTTGCCAATTTTAGTCGGGTTAACTACAGTTAGCCCACATTTAATGCTGTTTTCAATTGAAATTGAGCAGAATTTTGTTTTGATCATAACTTCTTCAATATTGATCCAATTTGGACGAAAGTTTAGTCAATTTTGGCTTTATTCAGCTTTTTGGAGAGTTTGGGATATGTTGCAGAGTGAACAGAGGTGTTCTACAGCCATTTTTTCTTCAGGGAAGCTTGGAGAGCCATTAGGGCCATCAAGGAAATGGAGTTGTTTTGTGTTGTACTTCACCGTTTAAGGTGAAACAAAAGCCATTTTTAGCTTATTTATGTCTTCTGAAGTCAATTTCACAGCTTATTTTTCCTATTTAGGCAGATTTTTCTCTGTATAACCATTTTGAGCAACTTAATAGAGCAAGGACATGCCCATTGGGAGCCTTGAACCCAACATATGTAGCCCAGGAGGGGTGAATTGCCTCATCAGTTTGTTGTATATGTTATGGTGAAGTTTATCTGCTGTGTATTGCTAATATGATATGTTAAACAATAAATTTAATTAACATTTCCTCACACATAAACTCAGAAACAGTTACCAAAAACACTTTGTTTAACTTGCAAGACATGGAGAATAATTTGCGCACTTAATTTAATGGAAATTGATACTTTGCACAACATTACAAATACTTCCATTTTCAGATCAAGGATAACTAGGTGAAAACCGAAACTAAGTTTTAGCCACAAACAAAAATCATAAACCCCATACACAGTCATGGACCTCATGGAAATTTCAATGGACATAGAACACCACCCTAAAAATTTGGACCTCATGGGAATTTCAGTGGACATAGAATACCACCCTAAAAATTATATACTCTTGATCAATTTAGGATAACGTAAGATGTGCAAAATATTTTAATAAGAAACTAGATTTGTAATTATAAAATATAAAACTATAATTTAAATTTGTTTATCTACTTTGTATTTTTTTTCTTATGTATATAGAGAAAGACTAAACCATGTTTGGAGTTAAGAAAATAAACCATAACACAAAGAACAATATCTCCTTCAAAAAATGTCTCCATATTAAAATGACATTCACTTTCTTGTATACCAAGACTATTATTCTTCATATACAATTTTTGATAAGCATGCAATAGGCGCTCAAATATTTATATGAACTTGGAGTAAACTCTATTTTTTGTTAATAAAAATTCTCTTTATTTACATCTATGTTAGATAGATTGTACTTGAATGTATTTAAAATATCTCCTTTGAGTTACATGCTCACTTCATGCTTGTTTCAGAGGATTATTGATCACCAAAGGATTTTCACTCTCAATTTCCTATTTCAATATCTATAACAATTTTTTTATATAGGTGAATAGATTATGTTGGTTTACATATATGTTTTTACCCTCAATTTCCTATTTCAAAATCTATAATGAAATTTTGCTGATAACTCTTATCATCAATATCTTTGAAACCTCCACGACCTGCTTCCATGGGAGAAAAAATTTCCTTTCATTCCTTCAAGATGGCTTCTTCTCTACAACATCTTATTTTTTTCTAGGCTACTCTTTCCTATGCTATTGCCTTCTTATTTGTTCTAGGCTACTCTTTCCTATACTATTGCCTTACGTCATTTCTTTTGAAACATGTGGTGCAATTGCTAGTATGTAGCATTTGTTGTGGATTGATACGTATTTGAATTTGCTAGTCATTTAATTTATATTTCTGTATGTTGAGGTTCATCAAAAAATTATTTATGACCATTTTTTTAATTAACTTAATTAATTAAAAAAATCATATAAAGATGATTTGAGGCCTTTGGACATGTGGTATTAGTAATCCATAATATTGGTGCATGGTATCATAACAAATCCTATTTATCAGTTAAGAATATCCATGGTAAATAGGGAATAAATCTCCATGGTTAAAAAAAATGTTACATGATTTTTTAAATGTATATATGATTAACTCATATATTAGTTATTTTGGGTGCTTATGAGCCATTCAATTTATATGGAAGACTCGGTAATCGTCATTGATCAAAAGTTGATGTTTATTTTAAAGTAGTTATTGCTCTTTTTTCTTTTTTGACTAAATCGATTAATTGAAAAAAAATGTCATATGAACATGAATTATGGTATTTTGGGCTAGGTATTAGTAAGCCATGACATTGACCCATGATATTGTAACAAATCCAAGTTAAGAATATCCACGGTAAAATGGGGGTAAATATGAGCGGTTAAAAATCTTCTTAACGAGGCTACAATTAACTTTTCACAATACTTAGCACCCTCAAAAACTCTCCTCGTACGTAAAATTTTATAGTTTGACAATTATAACTTGGATTTCCAAAAATTTCAATTGGATTTTTCCAAAAACATACAACAAAAATGTATATTTTAAAGGTAAAATTGTTATATATATATAGTAATAATAATTTAAAATAAATTTGTAATTTAGTTAATTTTTATGAATTTTTTTTTCTAATGGTAGCAATGATAGATGAGTTGAAAATAATTAATATTATTTTATATTAATGGAGAAATGGTTACACAAGTTGTAACGTATCTCCTTAGTTTAGGATTAGTTCCTACAATTTAGGAGTTTGTTTGCAACTTCCTAATTCCTAGCGATGTACTTAATGATGTAATGTCTCATTCATGAATGAAGAGTAAGCTCAGAGTGTTCTCTCTGTTTGAGTGCAGTCTCCAGGTGTAGTACTCACCTGTGAGCTGCAACTCCTTCTTTTTCAATTCAGTGTGATTTTTATCTTGGTATCAGAGCTCAAAGTAGGGAGAGCCTTAATTTTTTTTTAGGATGCATCATTGATTACAGAACCGTAGTGGCGGAGGAGCTTACAGAAGTTTTCGTAGATTCAGGTGGACTGCAGTAACACCTGAAACACAAGTCTCAGATGACTAATCATCTCTGAGCGGGAGAAAGGATTGGCGCGGTTTTTTTGCAAACAGTCGCGCCATTGGCGCGGGTTTGAGGGAGATAAACGCGCCAACGCACCAAAATACGCTACTGGCGCGGAAGTACACGCAAAATTCGCGCCAGGGCTGGGACTCGCACGCATTTTGATTTGGGCGCGGATTTTTCGCATCAAAGAAGCGCCAGCCTCTTTCTCTTTGGGAAGGCCTGCAATTTTTTGTAGATCGGCCCTGCCCGGTGGTGGCACATTGAAGTTTCGAATTCGCCCGATGGTGGCAGATCGGACTTGCCCGGTGGTGGCACATTGAAGTTCCGAATTCGCCCCATGGTGGCAGATCGGACTTGCCCGGTGGTGGCACATTGAAGTTTCGAATTCGCCCGGTGGTGGCAGATCGGACTTGCCTGGTGGTGGCGCATTGAAGTTCCTGATTTGCTTGGTGGCAGCAGATCGGACTTGCTCGGTGGTGGCGCATTGAAGTTCCTAATTTGCTCGGTGGCAGCAGATCGGACTTGCCCGGTGGTGGCGCATTGAAGTTCCTGATTTTCTCGGTGGCAGCAGATCGGACTTGCCCGGTGGTGGCGCATTGAAGTTCCTGATTTGCTCGGTGGCAGCAGATCGGACTTGCCCGGTGGTGGCGCATTGAAGTTCCGATTCATCCCAGGAGAGCCCGGTCAGTTGTTATGGTCAAAGATACGGTATATGGTGAATTTTTTTTAGTATCTGCCAATTGCATTTGGGTGGGTATTCATCAGAGGATCAGAAATTTTATCAGTCCAATATGAATAACAGTATAGAATCGTATCTCCACGAGTCTGGCAAACTCGATGGATCGAATTTCTCCAACTGGAAATTCAAGATACATACTTTACTTGAAAGTGCAAATGCGTGGTCGATCGTTACAGGAAGTGAGCTGAGACCAGGATCAACTGCACAAGAACAAGACTGGGATAAAAGGGAGACAAAAGCAAAGGTCATATTAAAGATGTCCGTCAAGGACAATATTATCCCACATATTAGAGACTATAAATTGGCCATTGACATTTGGACGACGATTAAAAACCTATACCAGACGCAGAATACAAACCGTGTCTTGTCACTCAAAGGCAAGATGTTTGCGATGAAGATGGAGGAGAATGAGTCCGCTGCTGGATTCATTGCGAGAGTCAAAGACCTGAAGGACAAATGTATTGTATGTGCCCGGAATTATAGACACCTTAAAAATGTATTATATGTGCCCGGAATTAAGAAAAATTTGATCTATGTCTCAATGATTACTGATCAGGACATGCAAGTTCAATTCTTTAAGACTAACTGTGTCATAAAGGATAGCCAGATGGAAACAGTTGCAACAGGAGTGCGCGTGGGGAGCTTGTACAGATTAGACGTGAAAAGTATGAGAAAGCAAGCTGCAACTGGATCGACAGCTGAAGATCTCTGGCATCAGAGATTTGGCCATCTTAATCTGCAAGACCTCATCTTACTTCAGAGAAAAGGTATGGTTGATGGACTCCCTGTTTTCCATAATGTTAAGTTGGCTTGTGATGGATGTGCATTAGGGAAAATGCATAGAGAAGAGTTCCCTTTGCATGTTAATGGAAAATAAAGAGATATCTTAGAACTGGTGCATACAGATATATGCGGACCTATGCAGACTAGGTCATTAGGAGGTGCATATTATTTTCTCTTATTTACATATGATTGCACTAGGTTCTCATGGATATACTTTCTGAGTAAAAAGAGTCAAGCCTTTCAGTATTTTAAAGAGTTTAAATCTATGGTAGAAAACCAGACAGGAAAAAGGATAAAAATTATCCGCTCAGATCAAGGGGGAGAATACAGGTTGGGAGAATTCATGAATTTCTGCAAGCAGCATGGGATTGTTCAACAATTCACAGTGCCCCACACTCCTCAGCAGAATGGAGTGGCAGAACAAAAGAACAAAACTCTTGTGGAGTGCGCAAGGAGCATGCTTCAAGGTAAGGGTCTTTCAAATGGTTTTTGGGAAAAATCTATTAACACTGCTGTCTACTTAAAGAATAGGAGTCCTACTAAATGTCTAGGCTTCAAAACCCCTTTTGAAGCATTGTTTGGATTCAAACCAGTAGTGAGTCATTTAAGAATATTTGGGTCAAAAGCTTATGCTCATATACCTAAGGCAGATAGGAAGAAGTTAGATCCAAAAGCCTTGAAATGTATCTTTGTTGGATATGGCACTGAGTTCAAGGCATATAAGTTATTTAATCCTGTGACTCATAAGGTTTTTGCAAGAAGAGATGTCATATTTCATGAACAGGTTGAAGAAGGAAAGGATGACTCTAACAGTGATTGGCACATTCCATTACTAATGGAAGAAAATAGTGAGGATGATGAAGAACATGAGCAGAAACAAGAAGAAGAAGTAACAGGTAATGTAATGAATGATGCAAGCCCGGAGAAGGCTGAAATAGACAGATTTGAGGTAAGTCCCCTACCAAGGAGATCAAGTAGGAAGACTCAATTACCATCTAAATTGAAAGACTATGCATTAATGTCAAAGATTTTAAACATTGTAGAACCTGCAAATTATGAGGAAGCAAGTAAATCTAATGAATGGAGGGCTGCAATGCATGAGGAAATAGAATCAATAAACAGAAACCATACTTGGGATTTGGTTGTATTGCCTGAAGGTAAAACCCCCATAGGATGCAAATGGCTGTACAAACCTAAAATAAATGCAGATGGGAGTATAGAAAAAATTAAAGCTAGATTGGTAGCAAAGGGTTACTCACAGCAAGAGGGAATAGATTTCGATGACACCTTTGCTCCTGTAGCCAAATTAAACACCATTAGAATGCTAATTTCCTTAGCAACAAAACATAAATGGCAGCTACACCAGCTAGATGTTAAGTCTACATTTTTGAATGGTGACTTGAAAGAAGAAATTTATTTAGTTCAGCCTGAAGGTTTTGTGAAAAAGGGGCAGGAACATCTTGTTTGTAAATTGAAAAAGGCACTTTATGGTTTAAAACAAGCACCCAGGTCTTGGTATGAGAAGATTGACTCATTTTTTGTACAACATGGCTTTCATAGGAGCTTGAATGATCCAAATCTGTATACCAAGTTTAATAAACAGAGGAAAATTATTTTGATTTCTTTGTATGTAGGTGATATGATCATAACAGGGGATGCTAAAAATCTGATCAAAGAAATCAAACAGCAGATGTCACAAGTGTTTGAGATGAAAGATCTCGGAAATCTACATTACTGCTTGGGATTGGAGGTATGGAGAGATTCTGGACAGACTTTTCTTACACAAGGAAAGTATACCAGAAGCTTGCTGGAAAGGTTAAGAATGGAGCAGTGCAGATCAGCAGCAACACCATTACAGTAGAACTTAAAGTTGAGCAGTGATGATGGTACTAAAGAGGTGGATGCCACTATATATAGACAGCTAGTTGGTAGTTTGATATATCTCACTACAACTAGACCAGATTTGGCATACTCTGTTAGTATGTTGGGCCAGTTCATGTTGAAACCACTCGAAAGTCACTGGGTCGCAGCAAAAAGTGTGTTGAGGTATCTTAGTGGTACTAGTAATTATAGTATTTTGTACACTGACACTTCTGATGTTACTCTAGCAGGTTTTTCAGATTCAGATTGGGCAGGTAACTTGGATGATCGAAGGTCTATCACAGGTTACGCTTTTAGCATTGGATCCGGGGTCATAGCATGGAGCAGCAAAAAGCAAAGTACTGTAGCCTTATCTTCATGTGAAGCTGAGTACCAAGCATTGTGTGCAGCCGCATGTGAAGCTATCTGGTTGAGAAGACTTCTCAACAATGCAGGAGAAGAACAGAAAGAATCAACTATCATCAAAACTTACAACCAGAGTACCATCAAGCTTGCATACAATCCAGTCTTTCATAAAAATACCAAGCACATCGACACTCAGTTCCATTTTGTTCGAGAGAAACTACAGTCAAAAGAGATATTTGTTAAATATTGTAAAACTTGTGATCATATGGATGATATTTTTACTAAGCCTCTTGGGCGTGTAAAGTTTGAATTGTTTAGAAGGATGCTAGGAGTTCAGGATAATCCTTTCTCCATTAAGGGGGGGAGTTGAAAATAATTAATATTATTTTATATTAATGGAGAAATAGTTACACAAGTTGTAACGTATCTCCTTAGTTTAGGATTAGTTCTTACAATTTAGGAGTTTGTTTGCAACTTCCTAATTCCTAGTGATGTACTTAATGATGTAATGTCTCATTCATGAATGTAGAGTAAACTCAGAGTGTTCTCTCTACTTGAGTGCAGTCTCCAGGTGCAGTACTCACCTATGAGCTGCAACTCCTTCTTTTTCAATTCAGTGTCATTTTTATCTAGATGTATTATGTGATAAGTGTTATGATGTTTATTGGCTTTTGCCAACCATTTAATATGTATGGTCTTGTCAGTTAAATTATTGGCACAACCATATAAATTAAATGGATGATAAATTCCAATAAACATAAATCATAATTGACATGGGAACACTTCTTCTTACATCTCAAATTGTTACAATTTAAAAAAATTAATAAATTATGAATTATGAATTATTATTATTATTACAGATGAAAAAAATTAATATATACATTTAAAAGAAACATGTAACAAAATTTTAATCATGGAAATTTACCGCACTTTATTATGGAGTTTTTTAATGGTTTTATTATAATATTATGTGCTAATATTACAACTTATCAATACCATATATCTAATAACCATAACTTATTTCATATAAAAATTGATTTATAATATGTTTTTAATTTATAAATTTAAACAAATGCTAAAAATAATATATAACTATTTACAAATAAATATCAACTTTTGATTTGTCTATATTATTAAAATTATTACATAAAAATAAAATTCTTCATTATTATTAAAATATTTAAAAAAACAATAAAAAAACAATGAAAATAAAAAATAAATTTAACAAACCTAAACACTCATAAATTTACAATCAGAGCCATAGTTATTTTTCATCGTAAAAATAATAAAAATGGAGATGCACCCCAAAGAATCAGATGCGCTTCCCTAAATTGGCAATCTAACCATGTGTGATGGACAAGTGATAAACGCACTAAATTGGCAGTCTAACCATGCTTGACGGACATGTGATAATGCAATTAAAATGAAAGACGGATCCAACAAACCAAAACAGTTCACATAAATTTAGAATCGCAGCCGTACATAAAAATAATAAAAATTGGGAGGAACCCAAAGAAACAGATGTGCTTTTTCCAAAGTGAGAATCCAACCATTTTGTCCACGACATGTGATAACTAATCTTCTGTCCAGTCAAAAGTTCGCAATCTTTCTTTCTCCCGCCTCCAGTCACAACCATTCTTGCTAAAGTTGGCACTCTTTCTTTCTCCAGCCTCCAGTCACAGCCATGCTGGCCTTTCTTTCACTCAGAAGTTGTCAATGTTGAATTTAGAAAGAAAGAAAGAAAGAAAGAATTTTTAATGTCCACGAGGCTAAAAATAGCCTATGGGACAGATTTCTTCTCTATCTGACTCTTGTATTCGGCCCTTTTCCTGTAAATTTTTACAATGAGCACTCCCAGCTTATCGACAAACTCTTCGCTGAATAGATTATCCCAGGAATTAGCTGCCAGATTACCTGCATAGTTTTCTCTGGTGCCCTTGAAGGCCTCACATTCTAGAATGAAATGTTTTTCTGTTTCCACTTTTCCGGAGGAGCAAAAAATACATACTCTTTCTTCCCACATTTCTTTTGGCCTTTTCCAGCGCCCTGTTTCACAACGGAGTTGATGAGAATTAGTCTTTAATTGAGCAATAAGAATTTTAGATCTCCAAGAAATATCAGCCCCTATGTATGCCTTTTGTTGATGGTTATATGTGGGGTTAAACTCTTCTATGTAGTACTTCTTCTTTCTCTCTAGCTCTTTCTTCCAAGTATGTTTATGGAATTTATCCATAACAAAAGTTTTTATCTCTTTATTGTTTGTAGGACACATGCTCAAGCAAATACCCCATTTACTAAACCATTTGTTATTTTGCCGCATCCAAGTCTTCTGTCTTTTACACAATCTGTCACTAAACACAACCTTAGGCCATCTATCCTCTTCCATTTGCTCAATTTTTTTCAGATACCTTATGACTCGCACCATAGAAATTGCTTCAATAGGAGCAACCCCTGTTTCACTTAACATGATAGCATAAGGAACTGCACTTTTAATTTTGAATTTGTTTGTAATCAAACATTTCTGAATTTTCTCAATTTGTTTCCACTGCATCTTGGTTGTGCTGCTGGCCCATAGTTCACAACCATAGAGAATCACCGGAATCACTAGAAGCCCAAAAAGAGTTAGGGTGGTTTTCCAGTCCCACAGCTCTGCCTCTCTACACCTGTTTTGAAGAGCATAAAATGATTTCCAACCCCCTAAAGTTCTTTTCTTTCTACAACCATCCCAACTTAAATTTCTGTTGAAGTCAATTCCGAGGTATTTGTAATCTGCAACTTCTTCCAAAATGCCGCCTCCAAAATAGAACTTATGTTGGTTATGCTTTCTTTTGTTAGAGAAAACCACTACTTTCGTTTTGCTAATATTGACTTGCATCCCAACCCTTTTACAAAAATGCTCAAGGGAATGTAAATGCTCTCGCAAACCAAGAGCCGAATTAGCAATCAATATAAGGTCATCTGCGTACAAAAGAAGCCTGATAACGAACTTGCCCAAATGGATACCGTCACCCCCTTGCGAATTCAGCCACTCTTCAAGCTTGTCAATATATAACCCAAAGAGGGTAGGAGACAATGGGCAACCTTGCTTGACCCCGATATCGCTTCTAAAACTTTCAGAAATGCCAGCTGAAGTTCTGATTTTGACTTTCACCTCTTCGTACAACCTATGCACAGCTGCTCTCAAATGCTTGGGAACCCGAGTTCCTCCATTCTGCCCCAAAGCTTATCCCTAGGAACCGTGTCAAAGGCTTTTCTGAAATCAACAAAGCAACAAAAAACTTCTTCATTATTTTCCCAACCTTTTTCAATGATGTGCCTTAAAGTTATACAATGATCAACTGTGGAATGTTTAGGTCTAAAACCTGCTTGCCCTTTAGCACGTTTATTTCTTTCTTCTGCCCACTTGCTAATTTTATTTTCCAACATGCTTCCAAATAACTTTGCAAACAAGGGGTTTATCATTATGGTTCTATAATTGGAAGGATTATTGACGTCACCACTCTTGAAAAGAGGTATTGCCATACTAGTTGTCCAATCTGTGGGGAACCCCTGCTGTAAGATGTTGTTGAAAATTGTTGTGATGTGAGGTGAAAGAAATTTTAAGCCCCACTTTAGATACTCTGCTTGGAGTTCATCTAAGTCTTTTGCTTTTCCAGCGCCCAACTTCTTGATACCCATCTCTACTTCTTGCACCGTGAAGAGTTTTGTGTCTGTGTTGACCAAAGGAGGAGGGTCAACCTTGGGATCCTGCTCATAAAGTTGTCTTGCATAGTCAAACCATTTAGAAGTTGTAATGTTGTTTTCAGTTTGCACCTTTTTCGATTGGAGCTCCTTCCAAAATAATTTGGGGTTATTTTTCCCAAGGAAGATTAGTTCTTCTCTCCTTGAAACCATAAAATCGGCTTTTTTCTTTTTTACTAACTGCTTGTAAGCTTTGAGCTTTATGTTATCCGTGTCTGATTCCTTCCACCTTCTCCTTGCCTTTTTGCATTCCTCATCAAACCAAGCATTAACCGGAAAGCAATTTTTTTCGGACTTCTTAATTTTTTCTCTTTTACACTCAGCAAGTGTGCTTTGAATTAAATGTGTTAATCTGTGACTATGAAGGCCATGAGATGGGATTTCCTCCTTCTTGAAGAGCCTCTCTAGCATTATTTTGAAGGTATTACAATTCTCTGGATTCAAAAGAATTCTGCCCTTTGGGGGGTTTTGTTGAACACACTGATTTTTCGACCCTAATTGCTTTTTTCCGGTCCAAGAGAAACTTAAATAGATTGGCTTGTGATCTGATTTTAAGTCCCAAATTTGATCTCCAATCAACACTTCTTCCATTTTCTCACACAAACTACGCGAGCAAATTACATAATCTACTACACTTGCTCCATTGTAAGTATTGCAAGTGAAATTACCGGACTTTTCCCATCTAGTCAAACCATTACAAATGACTAAATCAAAAGCCCCACATAGCATAAGCAATTGTTCTCCAAAGAGATTGCAGCCTTTATCCTCTGAAATTCGTCCCCACTGATGATTACTCTCTTCTGTAAGCCAGATAGGGTCACTGTCTTCTTTACAACAAAGAATGCTAGCTTGTTCACTTGCAGTTCTAGCATTGAAATCCCCCACTATAAGGACTTCACCTAGCTGAGAATATATTGCAATATCCGTTTTTAGGGCCGCAAAGGGATCTTTGTGGTCAAGCCCTCTACTTTTGTAGATTTTTGAAACTTGCGGTGCAAAATAGCATGCTGCAATTCTAATGAGATTTCCATTTTCTGATATTTTAAGCCAAACAAATTGTTTATTTGGGTCTTCTTTTTCTAGCTGAATGAAACGACCTTCTTTTTCTCTTACTAATACCATGATACCCCCGTGCCCTTTGCCATTCCCTACTGCCTTGTTCCACACTGCTATCTTCCAATACCCTTCAAACAAAGGTGTCTTACACCCTTCATGCTCATGTGTTTCTATGAAGCAAATTATGTCTCTACCTTCCGCAATAGGCCCTAACCCAGGTCCTCGTCTCCATGGGTAACCCCTGCAGTTCCAACAAACTAATCTTAAGGAAACCTGGGTAAGATTTGATTGCTATTTGTTTTGACATGCAAGACTCACAGTTGAGTCTTTGTCCCTGCTTGCCCATAATGACCTTTCTTCCTCATTTCTTGCTAAAGAGTTTGCTGCCTCTTCTTTGTTATCATTTTGTTGCATTGTTTTGGAAGGAGGTCCAAATTGCGCAATCACGGCTTTACCTTTATAAATCCATGCTCTTTTTCCCTAATCTCTTGCTGCCCTAACTTTTGTCATTTCATCCCTCCTTTCCTCTTGCTGTCTTACAGTTAAATCTTCTTCTATAAAAAACCGAGAACCCCTTAAGAGTTGCTTCTTTCTCAGAATGATATCTTTATCATGCAAGTTGGGCAAGATGATTTTTATGGGCCTGGCTCTCTCACCGTTGAGCTTACCTACTCTCCATGCTTGACATACTTGTCCTTGCCATTGGAGTTTGTCTTTCAAGAAGTCTCTTGCAAGGTCAAGAGTACATTCATTTTTACCATACTCTTTCACCCCTTTAATAATTATGTTTGTTGCTCTATCCAGTCTTTCCTTGCTTTCTCTATCTTGCATGTTGTTAACCTGGATGTTTGTTTCTCCTTCCTTCTTAGCAGAATTGCCAACAACTTGAGCCCAAGTTTTGGAAAGTTTTGTGGGATCTTCTTTCCTCCCTTCTCTTGATGTTTCTTCATTGTTGTCTATTTGAGCAACTGCTTTCCCATTATCCCGGGGTGGCTTCGCATTCATCACCTCTGTGTTTTCCACTGCAAATTTCTTCATGTTTTGCACCTCCGCTTTCATGCGTTGCCATTCTGTTTTCCCTATTCGGAGAGCTTCCTGCAGTAATGACACTTGCTCCTTCAGAACTTTGTTGCTTTCTGCTAAAGCCTGATTTTCAGCTGTTATTATATGGATTGTACAATCTCTTTCTAGCGCTTTAGCTTCTACTACTTCCAACCTTTCTTTTACATTTAAGAGTTCTCTCACATAAAGGTCAGATGACCAAGTGAGAGGTGTGGATGTGGGACTATATAAAGCATACTCATCACTAACTTTTCCTTTTCCTTTGGACTTGTTGCCACATGCTTGCGAAGAAAACGTGTTTGAATGTTGTTTCTTGCGAACAATACTCTCCCTTTGAGACTTTTTCTTCTTTGTCTGCTCCCATTTTAGACGAGCTAGTCTCCTTTTTAAAATGCCCTGATATTGTTTGGCATTGACCCAAACCCACTTCCGAGTTTTCGTTGATGAGGCAATTTTCACTTGCACTATATCATTTGTTTCTACGGGTTCTAAAGTTTCTTGTTCCATTCTCATGATGATATTAAGGGAAATCAAAATCTATGCCCAAAACTGACCCTTTGTTTTATGCTTAACTCTTCAATCTCTGTTGGTCTGACCACTGAAAACTTGCTGCTCTGTCCTTGCTGCTCTGCCCGCTATCCACTGAAAACTAGCTTCTCTGCCCTTGCTGCTCTGCCCACTGTCCCTGTCCTCTATGCTCTGCCCTTGCTGCTCTGTCCTCTGTCCTCTGTCCTCTGTATAAAATTGACGAAGAACCATACATTAAAAAATCCCATTTCTGGATTGCATATTCTTTCCAAAAGTGCCCGCTGCCCCAGAATGGCGGATTTCTTCTCAGCTAGCTTAAAGAGATAGTGAGAAAAAGGAAATGACACAAATACAAGGAGTCCCCGTCAACTGTGCTGTACGTTTGAAAGTCATCCAATGAGAAGAGGATTAGAGACCTTTGAAAATGAGTTTCTGTCCCCGCGGAAGCACATTGGTGAGAGTTTGAAGATGAACTTTAAGATCTTTCACGGTTGCTGTA
Organism: Pinus albicaulis; assembly: GCA_034641835.2. NCBI lineage: Eukaryota > Viridiplantae > Streptophyta > Pinopsida > Pinales > Pinaceae > Pinus > Pinus albicaulis. The sequence goes on from CM076579.1 coordinate 1,103,621,488, forward strand.
ACAGGGAGCTCGGTCCTCAATGAGTTAACCAGCATTTCCTTACGTATTTACATTACCATAGTTCACTGTTCTTCCGAGTTCTTCCGAACCAGGCGATGATCAATCAAATTTGACTGGGATAATCAAATATCTCAAGTATTTTAGATCGAGTCACATTAGTAAATGAATATAATGTTTCATTTATATCAGGTTGGGAAGTCAGGTCTGTGACGTGCCTAGCTCAGTGGTCATTTTTATGTATATTTTACATTCGATGGACATGGTTAAAAATCAATTGTTAAATTCAGTAAACCTAGTTAAATTCAGGTAAACCTAATTAAAATAATATATTCATTAGCAAAACATTGGAATCATCAAGCTCAGGAGGGATAGACCCATTCGACGATGTTTGTTTCGGAGACAAGCCATCTCATCGACACTCCTCTCGCTCGCATTTTAAAATAAAACACGAAGGAGAGTAGAAATGTGCCTCTTCTCTAGGGATTCATGGGTAGGTCTTACAAGGTCAAGAAAAGGTCTTGCGAGGCCAAGAAAGGTACAGTTGGGATTTAACGAAAATCGAAAAGGAAGATCTTAAACAGAGATGAGGAACCTAGATGAGTGTAATGGTTAAATGCGACGTGAGACTGATGTAGATGGTGATTTCAGATGTGATCTTTGCATGAGTGAATAACTAGGGTTTGGGACAGTGTTGAAAGGTTGTGGGTTAGAAAAGCTCAGAGGATAACAAAATTTTTAGTATGGCCATCGACCAAATCTGACCTCAGCGACTGGATTGTCACATTCCAGCGCCTGGTAATCATGATCCTCATGATCTTATCCGTACTGGTTGGATCCGCTACCTGTACACTACGACGCTGACAGTAGTGAAGGGAGAGAGAATTTGAAGGACTCTGGAGATCTCACATGAATCTGCAGGCAAAACAAGTTGCGCGATCTTCTTTAATGATGAACAGAACACTCAATATTCCAAGATTTTAACATAATTATTTTATCTGTCAGAAATAGAGGTAAATCGAGCGAGGACACACAGGGCCTAGTTACAGTTTCTGCAAATAACTAAATGAAGCTCCATCGTTGTCAATATTATTTGACGGCTGGTAATGCATCCCCTTCTGTCTCTACTAATATTCTTGTCATATCCATCTCCATCTCTGAAACAAACCCCTCATCACTTTTTTATGGCAGGACCTGTCTGGCTTCGAAAACAAAAGAAAAAAATCCTTACATATTCACACAAAGTAAACCTATCTTAATTTCAAAATCTAGATATATCATGCATAAAAATTACAAGCTGGAAAGTTTGAAAGAGAAACACGAAAACACTATATTGTTTGAGTAAAATAAATTTACTCGATTGTAAATTCCAGAAGTATCATGAATAAGAAAAACATGTTCGCAATACATTTCGGGTAAGATTAACTTATCTCTATTGCAAATTCTAGAAATATCATGAATAAAGAAAACATGTTTTGCGGAAGGGAAAGAAAAAGACAATAACTTTACCTTCCTGTGTGAGATAAATATGAACGAGAAGAGGAAAACGATCCATTCCTGTGTTAGAGAGACGTACGAAGAGGAAAGTACGGAGTAGATTTCTAAGATGATGTCAGGCTATGGTGGCGAGGATGAGATTTCAAAGATGATGTCAGAGAAAAGTGGTGTTGAGGAGATTTCAAAGATGATGTCCGACAAGGTGGTTAACGTGGAGTTTATCCAAAATTCATTTCTGAATGCACACATGAATGTCCACGTATTTGTTACCGCGTCTTGTGAGTAAAATTAGTACTGGCCTATTCCACGTGCTGTGGCCACTTTGAGCAGGTAGATGTACCACGCGTGCCACTGCCACCATCATCTAACATCTTTCTGTTAGTGTAACTCACCATCATTCTATTTTATCCATTTTGTCATGCTACTTTGTGTTTGTTTTTCATTAAAATACCATTCACAATAGTCAGGGAATTAATATCCGTAGCTCTAAAGGTCAGATTCCTGGATTCATATCTCAATTCATGCAATAATATAGACGTGTTTGGAAAATGGAAATACACGGAAATGATAGTCAGCCGTTCATGAATACTTTTTAACTTTCAAAGTAAAACACTAAAGCGATTTAAAATTTTAATAAAGATTTCTTAGTAAGACCTAGCCCAACACTATACAAAATCACTTGGATAAACTATTTCAAAATTGAACACTAGAATGTGAATTTGAATCAAAACCCTATTCCTAGAGATAATCACAAAAACAAACTTGTGTTAGGACATCAAGCTAATGGTATAAGGGATTTTCTAGTGCTAATTTACTGTTATGAGTCCAATATTGGTGTTTTTCTATTGCTAATATAGTTTATTGTTATGAGTCCAATGACACTAAACAAATTATTATGAGTCCAATGACACTAATAGTTTAGTGACTTGCCTTGGCTTTCTTTTTACTATAGAATTCATAATCCAAAGTTACTTAGAGACACCTAACAAAGTGGTGTTGAGGAAAGATTACATAATAGAATAATGTCATGAGAGTCTCTCCATTTTTGTGTTTTCTTGTAGGATGACATGAATATACTTACTTGAGTCTCTCCATTGTTGTGTTTTCTTCTAGCATGATATGAATATACTTACTTCTCATAGTTATTTAGTTCAAGAGTTTCCAAATTTAATGCACAAATGTAAAATTTGTGTTTTAAAAAAAAACTTATTTTGATAAATATTTATAAAAATAAGAATATAATGAACCATAATACTTATAGAAGAATGGAACCCTTAGTATTAATCCATTTTCATAACTCTAAACAAATTGATGATTCATTAATTTGATTAGTGTGATTTTCCTTTTATCATGAGTTACAACTCTCAACTTATATCCATTTAGGGAGATGTGACACTATGGTCTCAAGGATAAATAAAAACACAAAACATTAGGGTTTTTTAATGTCAACCTTCCAATGCGTATTATGGGAATACAAAAGCAAAGATGTTGCTTAGATAATTGTGTAGAAAAGATATACAAATTGACCCCCACATTTTACCTCTAAGTCTTATTGGGAAAAACCTTAGTTTTTAAAACTATTAGAAAAAGAAAGTGTTAATTCATGTTCACTCACCAAATAAGGGCATCCCTAGTGCTAATGGATTCTAATGTTTGTAATACAATCTACATTGCATGAAGTTGTAACTCATATCCTTATACCTCTCAAAAGCCCATGGAAAAGTGTTCATAATAGAAAAAATGACATAATTTTGTGTTCTTAGCTTTCAAAAATATGCTTTTACAAATAATAAACTACCTACAAGCATTTAAAATAGCATTTGTAGATTATATTCACAAATTCTTACTACCATGATGAGTGTATAGTAATTATCCACTAACTACAGCTTTTTTAATACATGAAACTTTCCCACCTATACTAACTACTATATTGTTCATGTCATTAGTTCTCATAAAGACCTAAGTGTATGTGCTCTATTCTAAGATTCAATCTACTAAAACATGGCTTTCTCTACTTTGTATGTTTAGGGGAGAGTATTAGTAAGTTTTACTACAATACTTTCCTTCAACATGTCATTACTATAAAGGACATATAATAAATAACCATTGTCATTTTACAAGATAAGACCATTTTGTTTAAAAAGTTAAATATATAATATAATATTTTAATTTCAAATGGATTAAGTGGAAATTGATATTATTTTTGTTTATTTATGTAATAAGCATATTTATTCTGAAATAAGGTTTCCAGAATTTCAATTTGATTATCAATAGTTATTTTCTTTCTTCACTTTAAATTAAATTGATTAATAATAAAAAAAGGTCATATGAACATGAGGTATGGACTTTTAATCATGTGGTATTACTAAGCCATAGTAATGGTTCATGATTTTCTATGAAGCCCTAATTACAAGTTAACAATCTCCATGATTAAGAATATTATTACTTGTTTTTTTAAATGCATATAAGTTTAAGTCAAATTCTAGCATAGCTATATAAATTAAATGGCTAGTAAAATTCAATAGGGATCAAAACACTTACCTCACCATACATATCACATTGCCAAGATTAAAAAAATAATAAAAATTGTAATGAATAGGAGATGGAACTTTAGTATACTCCTTTGTGGCCAAGACATCAATATTAAGCCCTCCATTAGTTGATTCCACATAACCATTTATTAAGTTGAGGGAGTAAGGCTGATTGGTAGCCTCGATGATAACCATGAAGCTATTTAGTGCTTCTTTTCAGAAGCTGAGGAAAAGCGACCTCCACCTCCATTTTATTGTCAAACCTGTGGTCGTTTAGTCATTCGTTGCTCGTGATTTGGCTTGTGAGGTTGCCTACTAGCGGCCATTGTATGGTTCTATAGTTTTCTTTGTTATTTGTGTACTTTAAATTAAGCACAATGAGTGCCCCAAATAAATTTGTGAAGAAGGAGGAATCAAACACTTCTTTGGATCTGGGTTTTTCCTGCTTAGAGAAAAGGGTTATGGTGCTCTTAAAGTAAGTAGGGTTAATGGAAAAGACCACCATCTATCGCCAAAATATGAAGTTGTTGAAGACTAGGTTTTTGACCAATGGGAAAATCATGAACCCTAGAGAATTTACTATTTTGGAAATGTGTATTATGAATTTCACTTTTAAAATTAGGAAGAAAAAGACACAATCTATAAGTCAGGTCCATATTTCATGTGCACGAAAGGTTTTTTCCTCACTCATTGGTCTTTCGAATTTAATACTATGATGGAAATCTCATATGCTCCAGTGTTGATCAAATCATTTTATCCCTCTTCTTTGTTGGGGTGGAGGCATTTTTAAGGTAATAAGATATAATATCGATAGATTTATTTCTAGTGATATGGAACAAGGGAACCATTTTTCATATTCCTAAATTTATGTTGAAGTGGATTTCTCAAAAGGCCTCGATAAGGTCATTCAACTAAATCTTGATGGTTGGTCTCATATCCAATATCTAGATTACAAACGGATTCCTTTCAAATGTAATTTATGTTGCAAGTATAGGCACTTTGTGAAAAAATTTCAACAAGCTTCATATTCACAAAGCTTTGCAAAGCCTCCTCTTAGTGAAGAGAAAGTAGGAACCCAAAAAGGATTCATTCATGTTAAAAGGAACCATAAGAATCATGGAAGTAAAATGCAGTAGACATGTAACGCTATCTAAACACCAACCAATTTCAATACATAACTTTGAAGTCATCAATGCTTCAGAGGAAGAAGGCGAGGATATTGCGGCCTAAGAAGATTTCACAAACAATCATGTTCTAAAGGCTCCTCATAATTGGATTGATGAACAAGAACCAATTCAGGACCCTCCAAAGAAATCTCCAGGAGTGGGAAAGCTTTCCCCAAAGGCATCTTTTTCATTAAAATATGAAGACACTCGTAAGGTGGGTGAGAAGAAGTCCTCCTCTTCTCCCCCTTCCTATTCATATGGGCTTAAAAGAAACATTCCTCCCCATTGATAACAAGAAGCAAGAAATATCATAGTATAAAGAACATTGATCATGAATGTCATGGGCCAACGATTTGACCATATGCTAGTAATTTATAGAAATGTTATGTTTTTTCATTTTATTGTGCAAGAAATTTGTTAAAATATATTCTTAATCTCATGAAGTAGCAGAATAAAATACATATGGCTTACTTTAGGAGCTTTCATATCCTTTCTCTTATTGGGAGAAAGTTGGTTTCTTAGCTTTTTTCATTTGGGAATGGATATTAATATAAATTCTAAAAAGAATCATAAAGATTGACTAAAATAAGTAACATATGATTTAAACTTATATATAAATTAAAAAAAAAAAATGTTTAACAAATTTTGTAACCATGGAGATTCGTCTCCACTTTACCATAGAGATTCTAAACTTGTAAATAGACTTTTTTACAATATCATGGGCTAATAACATAGCTTACTAATACAACATGTCCAAAAAAAACTATAAATCATGTTCAAACATATTCAAATGACATTTTTTAAATTGATAAATTGAATTAAAAAGAATGGGTTAACTATTTTGAGAAAAATCTAACCATTCATTTACGAGTACTATAACGAATATTCTATAATATTCTTTGGAAAGATTAATTCCCAAGGTGAAAAATATTGTTACATAAGAGATTTAACCTCTATATAATAGATAGAATATTTTTAGTAATATATCAAATCAAAAGTAGAGATTTATCTTCAAAGTAGTTATGCCCTTTCTTCCCTTTTAATTAAATTGATTAATTAAAAAAATATAAAAAAACAAGTATTGTCTCATTTACAAAATTAGAATGCTAGTTGTAATTGTTAAATCTACAATATAGTTAAATTCATGTAAACCTAATTAAAGAATTATATATTCAATAGCAAAACATTGGAAAAAAAGATTAAAATTGGTTGTCCAGTCCACAATCTAGTTAAATTCATGTAAATCTAATTAAAAAACTATATATTCAATAGAAAAACATTGGAAAAATGATTGAAACGTGCATGCATCTCCAATCCACTGCTTGTAGCGCTGCTCATGTTTTCAGAGCTAGTGTGATACCTAAAAAATCCCACCAAAAATATGCAGGCTGAATGCTTGTAGCAAGATTCATATAATGCTCGACAGCCATCAAAGAGAATGTACAAGTCAGCTGTAGACATAGCTCAGGATAGATACACTCACTCGACCATATTCTGATCTCAGCTACCAGATTGCAGTCACATTCCACCACACACTACCATAACATGATGCTCTCCGTACTGGTTGGATTCGCTACCTGTACACTCCAACACTGACAGTAGTGAAGGGAGAGAGAGTTTGAAGGACTTTGGAGATCTCAACTGAATCCACAAACAAAACAAGTTGGGTGATATTCTGCAACAATGGATGGAACACTCAATATTCCTATAATTTACCATAATTATTTTATCTATACTTGGAGTTCTCACCTGAATCCGAAAACAAAACAAGTTGGGCGATATTCTGCAATAATTGTTGAGATATTAATTTCACTGTCAGTTAGGTGTAGTTACATTTATTTCTATTGTCTACTAGGTGTTGTAGACAGTTCCATTTACTTCAGTTTTACTTCAATCATTTATTTTTTATGTTTACAATGTACTCTATTTAAATATCTTTGAATATTGAGAAGGGTAATCCTCTGGTCCAGTTTTTCGCTCTCATTCTTTGTCATGGTATCAGAGCTAAGCCTATGTAAGACTCCTTGAGAGCAACATAGATCATATAGACATTGCATAATACTTTCGAGCAACAACGTGAACGCATGAGCGAAGCGAACGTGCAGAGAAAAAAAAAAAAAAAAAAAAACGAAGAAGTCAGTAAAGAAGCAGCTCCCAGAGGCGATTGAAGCGAGTATTTTTTTTTTAAATTAAAAAAAAAAAAAATTGCTGCGTACTAACGTGTTTCTTTAAATACTTCTTAGTGTTAGTATAACACACTGGTTGTAAAGAATGTCTGCATTATAACACAACAGCCAAGAGCAGTAGTCACGTTAGATTGAACACACTTGCACGCATTTTCATTAACACAGCACACGAGTGGGATCGAAGTGTTATGCTACATGCGAAGGCTAACTTCAAACACACGCGTTAAGGTGATTTTTTTTATTTTTTATTTTGCAAGCTGTGTATCAAGGAAATGATACAGTGAAGAGGGTTAAATTGCAAACATTGAGAGCTCAGTTTGGAACCCTAAAGATGGCTGACACTGAGAATGTGGATCAGTTCATCACTAGAGTCATGGGAATAGTGAATCAGATCAAACTCATTGGAAAAACCATTACATTTCAGAAAATTGTTGAAAAAGTTCTTCGAAGTCTACCCAAGAAATATGACATGATTGTGAAAGCCATTTTGGAATCCAAAGATTTTAAAACTTTATCAGTAGAACAGTTGAATGGATCAATTCTGGCACACGAAACAAGGCTCAACCTATCAGAAGACTCCACAGAACAAGCCTTCAAAGCACAACTCTCATTTAGCAGAGGCAGAGGCCGAAGTAGTGGCAGATTGGATCATTATCATCCAACAGAGCAGTGGAGACCTCCACAAAACCAAACTCAGAGAGGCAGATCATGGAACAGATCGAATGTCCAATGTTACTATTGTAAGAACTTTGGCCACTATGAACAAGACTATCGAAAGAAACAATCAGATCAACAAAGAGACATTATCAATCTCTCCAACAATGAAGGATAATCTTCAGAGACCATGTTTCTTTCATGTCATCTTTCAGAAGACAAACACAGTGAAGATATTTGGTTGTTGGACAGTGGATGCAGCAATCACATGACAGGCAACAAGAATCTTCTTTCTTCTCTTGATGCTTCCATAACATCAGAGATAACGCTTGGAGACCGTACAAGTATTAAAGCTGAAGGAAAAGGTACTGTTCCTATTCTTACTAAGCAGAATCAGAACAAATGCATCCCTGATGCTTATTATGTTCCTCATCTAAAACATAATATCATTAGTGTAGGACAACTAATGGAACATGACTATGATTTATTATTTCAAAAGAATACCTGCTATATATATGACAAAGATTCTCATAAAATATTGATAGGCAAAGTTGAAAAGACCAAGAGTAGGATGTTTCCATTGGCACTTAGAAGCCAAAATACCAGACAATCTTTATTTCATAATATATCAAGAATAGATGACACTCATCTATGGAATTCCAGGTATGGCCACATCCCAATCAAGAGTCTAAGTCTTCTTCAAAAGAAATCTATAGTCATTGGTCTACCTACTATCAGTGAAAAAATCTGTAATTGTGAAGTTTGTGTCTTGTCCAAGCATAAAAGAGATAGTTTTCCCTCATCAACCTCAAGGGCGAAAGAGCCTTTGGAAATTGTCAATACCGACATATGTGGTCCAATGCAGACATTTTCCATTGGTGGTAGTTTGTACTTTCTGACATTTATTGATGACTTTAGCAGGAAGATATGGGTGTATTTTTTAAAAAACAAATCAGATACCTTCTCTAGATTTCTGGAGTTCAAGGCAGAAGCAGAAAAATAGAGTGGAAAACTCTTGAAAGTACTTAGATCAGACAGAGGAGGAGAATACAACTCAAATGAATTCAAAACATTTTGTCGACAACAAGGTATCATAAGGCAGTACAGAACCAGTTACACTCCACAGCAAAATGGAGTAGCAGAAAGAAAGAATCAGTCGATCATGAACATGGCGAGATGCATGCTATGGGAGAAGAAGTTGACAAAAAACTATTGGGATGAAGCAGTGTCGACATCAGTGTATGTTCTTAACAGATCTCCAACATCCAGCCTACAAGATAAAATACCTCAAGAAGCATGGGATGGAAACAAGGTAAATGTGTCACACTTTAGAATCTTTGGATCAGTAACTTTTTCTCATGTTCCTAAAAAACTAAGAAAAAATATTGATGATAGAAGTGAGAAATGCACATTTGTAGGTTACAGTGAGTAGTCGAAAGCCTATAGACTTTATAACCCCATTACCAAAAATTTCATTATAAGCAGAGATGTGAAATTTTTCGAAAATAAATCTTGGTTTGAGCATGTAGATGAAACTTCAAATAAGCCTTTTTATCCACCATAGTCTCCAGGATTGCAGGTTCAAGAACAGTCAGGACATTCTGAAAATGGAACATCATCAAGCACTGATTCAGCCAGTGATCAAACATCTTCAGAAGAGGGACAAAAAACCAGAAGTATCAGAGAGATATATGAATAGGAGCATGAATCTGAACAACAGAATATGTTTGCATTCCTTTCAACTCAACCGACTCATTTTGAAGAAGAATTTAAAGAAAACCATTGGGTCGAAGCAAATAACCAAGAAATTGCTGCCATAGAGAAAAATCAGACTTGGGAATTAGCTGATCTCCCAAGAGACAAGACAAAAATTGGTGTAAAATGGGTATATAAGACCAAGCTAAATGAAAAAGGAAAAGTTGAGAAACATAAGGCAAGGTTGGTTGCCCAAGGATTCTCACAACAGTTTGGTGTCGACTATGGTGAAACATTTGTTCCAGTAGCAAGGTTAGACACTGTCAGAACCATTTTGTCCACAGCAGCTCAACACAAATGGAGAGTCTATCACCTTGATGTAAAATCTGCCTTCCTAAATGGTATATTACAGGAATAATTTTATGTAGAGCAGCCTCCAGGTTTTGAAGTAAAAGGACAAGAGCATAAGGTATATAGATTGAAGAAAGCTTTATATGGTTTGAAACAAGCTCCAAGAGCTTGGTACAGTCGCATCGACACCTATCTCATCAAAAGTGGTTTTTTCAGGCGCAGCCATGAACCCACTTTGTATACCAAATCTCATGAAGGTAAAATTCTTATTGTGCGCCTTTATGTATATGATATTCTTTGTACAGAAAATATGATGTTAGAAGATTCAAAGCAGCAATGCAAACAGAGTTTGATATCACAGATCTAGGAGTCATTAAATATTTCCTAGGAATTGAAATTCACCAATCTGATAATGGCATTTTTTTTGGTCAACAAAAATATGCCTCTGATATCATTCAAAAGTTCAGAATGACCAATTCCAAATCGGTTGATACACCAATTTGTCAAGGCACCAAACTCAGCAAAGAAGATGTAGCACCATCTGTTGATCCCACATTGTATAAAAGCCTAGTTGGTAGTTTGTTGTATCTAACTGCAACTAGACCAGATATTATGTTTGCAACAAGTTTTGTCTCCAGGTTTATGCAGTCACCAAAGCTTTCTCATTGGCAAGTTGCAAAAAGGATCTTAAGGTATATTGCAGGGACCATAGACTATGGTTTGTTTTATACACATTCTGAAAATTGTTCACTTTCCGGTTATACAGACAGCGATTACGCAGGGAGTTTAGATGATCGCAAAAGTACCTCAGGGTATTTTTTTCATCTTGGAACCAATCTGATTTCATGGGAATCCAAGAAACAGTCAATCGTTTCAATATCTTCTGCAGAGGCCGAATATGTAGCAACAAATATAGCAGCTCTTCAAGCATTATGGTTGAGAAGATTATTGAAAGATATTTCAAATATTCAGAAGGAGCCAACTCTAATCTACTGTGATAACAATTCAACAATTTCTTTATCAAAGAATCATGTTTTTCACAAGATGAGCAAGCACATTGACACACGTTTTCATTTCATTCGTGAACTTGTCAATGATGGGGACATAACACTTTCTTTTTGTGGTTCCAAAGATCAGCTTGCAGATATTTTCACAAAGCTATTGGAAAAGAATGTATTTGAATTTCAAAGAGAGAAATTAAGCATTATTAGTGCTTCCACTTGTAACAATTGAGATTAGGAGGGGATTTTGAGATATTAATCTCACTGTCAGTTAGGTGTAGTTACATTTATTTCTATTGTCTGCTAGGTGTCGTACAATCCCATTTACTTCAGTTTTACTTCAGTCATTTATTGTTGATGTTTACAATGTACTCTATTTAACTATTTTTGAATATTGAGAAGAGTTATCCTTTGCTCCAGTTTTTCACTCTCATTCTTTATCAATAATAAATGGAACACTCAATTTTCCACTCAATTTTCTTTTTATCGGTCAGAAACAAAGGTAAATCGAGCGAGGATATACATGCGCCTAGTTCCAGTTGTTGCAAATAACTTTACATAAATTAGATTTATGATGTGAGACAAAGGTGGCGATGAAAAGATTTCAAAGATATGTCCGACAAGGCGGTGTGCAGTGGAATTCATCTAAAATTGAACAGGCGAACGCCAACGTATTAGTCACCGAGTATCATGAGTAAATTAGAACTGAGCTATTTCACGTGCTGCGGTGGTCCACGTATTTGTCACTGAGTCTCTTGTGAGTAAATTAGAGGTGAGCTAATCCACGTGGTGAGGCCACTTTCTGCAAATAGATGTATCACGCGGGCCACAGCCACCATCATCAACAACTTTCTGTTAATGTAAGTTACTATAATTCTATGTCATCCCTTTTGTCATGCTAGTTTGATGTTTTTTTTCTTTAAAATATCATTCGGAATAGTTAAGGAATTAGTACCCATAGTCGTGAAGCTCATATTCCTGCATTCATATCTCAATTCATGCAATAGTATGGAAGTGTTAGGAAAATGTATGTGTACCACGCGATGCCACTGCCACCATCATGAACAACATTCTGTTAATGTAACTTACTATAATTCTATTACATCCCTTTTGTCATGCTAGTTTGATGTTGTTTTTTGTTTAAAATACCATTCGAAATAGTCAAGGAATTAATACCCATAGCCCTGAAGCTCAGATTCCTGCATTCATATATCAATACATGCAATAGTATGGACGTGTTGGGAAAATGTAAAGACACGAAGATGATAGTCAACCATTCATAAATATTTTTTAACTTTCAAAGTAATACACTCAAGCGATTTAAAATTTTAATAAAGATGGTTTAGTAATACCTAACTCAACACTATACAAAAACATTTGGATCAATTATTTCAGAATTGAACCATTTAATATAAATTTGAATGAAAACCCTAGTCTTATAAATAATAAAAAAGACTTGTGTTAGGACATCAAGGTAGTGGTACAATGGCTTCCCCAATCCTAATTCATTGTGATGAGTTGAATGACACTAATAGTTTATGACCTCGGTTTTGGTTTTCCTTTTACCATGCGTTTAGAATGCACAATCCAAAGCTATAAACAGACACGTAACAAAGTGGTGTTGATGAAAGATAACATAATACAAGAAATTTCATGTCAGCATCTTTAATGGTGTGTTTTCTTGTATATGATATGAACACACTTCTCATAGGAATTTAGTTTAACTATTTATATATTTAAAATGTAAATTTAGCGTTTTGTTTTTCGGGAAAAGTCTTGTTTTGATAAATATTTATAAAAATAATAATAATGAACTATGATAAGCATGGAAAAAGGAATTCTTAGTGCTAATCACAATTTTAACTAAATTAATTTGAACTGTATAATTTTCTTTTTATTACTAGTCACAATTCTCAACTTATATCTAATTAGGAAGATGTGGGAGTATTGTCTAGAGGATAAAAAAAATAAAAAACATTAAAGTTTTTTTTTTAATGTTATTTTTGAAATGTGTATTATGGGAAGGCAAAATTCAAGATTCTATATAGATCATTCTCAAATAAAGATATACAAAGTGACTCTATATTTTCGCTCTAAGTTTTATTATAAAAAAAAATATTTTTAAAATTTATTAGAAAGATAATGATAATGGATTCTAGTTTTTGTAATATAATCTACATTTAATCAATCCAAGCTTAGTTTTCTTTGCGTTACAAGGTTCAACTCATCCACGTATTCCTTTCAAAGGCATATGGCAAAGTGTTGATAATAAAAGAGAAAGTATATATCATAATTGGGCTTTTTTAACTTTCAAAAATATGTTTTTATGAATAATGAACTACCTAAAAAAAATTATGGTAGAAATTTTTAAATTAGATTAGAAAATGATTACTATCATGATAAGTGGATAGCAATTACTCACTAACTACGAGTTTCTTAATATATATGAAACTTTCCCACCTAGGACAACTTTGATATTGTTCATGTTATCCTACACAAACATTGATACTGTTCATGTAATTAGTTCTTATAATTCCTTTGCAACATAAAAGTGGAGAGGTTACTGAAAATTTCTTTTGACTCTAGTGTGACAGGGAAGGGAATTGAACCTATGATGAGTGCTATAATAGTACGTCTCATCACCGTTTAACCAAGACCCCACAAACGTTTCATTAAATAAAATTAAGTATTGGAAAGTGGTTCCATAAAAAGGTAAAAGATTGATATAAAAGTATTCCAAGAACCGAGAAGTAGTTGAACAGAAAAGTAGTTTAGACAGTTACCCTACCCTCGAAATATAAAGGTACATCCCAGTGAGGGAGAGGGGTTTTGTCTGGTAACTGAGGAGAGGGAATTGAGTGGGAATTCCTGAGTTGGTAGAGACCAGTGGAATCACTCAGAATTCTGAAAAGTCCTTGTATAGAAGAATGGACTACTCAGAATTCTAAAAATTCCTGGAATAGAAGAATGGATTGGTAGTCCTGAGGTCTCTTCCGGAACTGTTGTCAACTCACTTAACTCAGGTGTGGAGCACGAGAGAGAGATGAGGACATAATTTCCTCTCTCGAGGAAGGGAGGATATAATAAAAAATATTTGAGATTTAGAGAAGTAAATGAATATTGTTGATTATAAAAAGTAACTAGTTATCATTAATGGACTGTGGTTATTACAGTAATGCATTTATGAAATGAGGAAAACTTTTCTTTGCTCTCCTTAAATTATAGAACTGCTAGACCAGTTTCTATCCTAAAATTATCAGAATATTTGTTAAACAAATTAGGAAACAAATGAAAATTATAAGCTACTATATAGTATCTATCAACAGAGAACTATTAACTCAAAGCGACCATGGCAAAGGCTCCAAGTAGGTTGTTCTCTACAACTATGATAAACATGGACAGAATGGTCCAGACATTCTTCTGGAGAAAAAAAATTTAACACAAGTAAATGAGGAATGTCAAATATACATAAGGAGAAAATCTGTAGAAAAAAATGAAAAATAGGAAAATATAACCATATTCTAAGATAACAGGATATCAGAGAAAAGATACAAGTAAGTCGTAGAGCTGAAAGATATCATTGTAAACAAAAGCTGAATTATGTCATACATGGAAACAAAGTTTTAGGAATAAAAGGCAGTAAGAAGGAATTGGAAAAAATAATATAGTTATACTCAATCTAATAAACAACTATCACTGAAACTTTCTATTTCTTACTGGAAATAATGAAATTTCATGAGCAACATAACTTTGCAATCGAAGATGGTCACTTATGTTTTGTATTAACATAAATTTAAATTGTAGAACTAGATAAGATATAAATATTTCATTTCTCTTTTTGAAATACATAAACCCAAGAAAGACGATAATCATTCAAATATGCAGAAGTATAACTATACAACCTTAACACTAAAAGTATAAGAATAAATTTAACAAGTTTAAGTCAAATGCTGGAACACTGGAATTAAGGGCCTCGGAGGCCAAATACCATATACTTAGTATGGAACTATACATTTACAATTTTGAAAACTCTTTTCAACAACAAATTATATACTATGCAAATGCCGTAAAATATAAACTAGAGATGGATTGAAACTTGGAAATGGCAGCGTGAAACCTCAATGCCAAAACCCGTAGAAAAACCCCAAATCAGAGACTGTTAAATAGTTTGAATCCAGACGGCTGTATCAAGACCCATCCACAGGGAAGAGTACCTGGGAATAGAAAGGCCGAGTCAACAGGGACTCAAAACAAGCAAACCAATGAAACCTCCATCCATAGATCTGGGTGGTCGAGCATACCTATGCAAAGAAAATAAGAGGGAGAAATCGTAAGGAATTTGGATTATGAGAAGGTGACTAAACATTATGTAGGAAAAGAAGTAAGGCATATAGCCTTACCTATATACATATTCTTCCATGTAAAGGGAATGAAAATACTCTGCGAAACATTCAAAAGAAGATATATCAATTTATATTTGGTCGAGTAACAGAAAGGTAGTGTATTATAAACTTTCTCATACACAAACATTAACCCTACCTTACCTGTGTGAATCTCTTAGGAAGCAGTGAGGAGTTGGTGATACGTCTTCTGGAGTGTGAGAGAGATTCCTTGCTTCGGCCAAGCAAACATGAAAAGAAATAAACTTAGAGTTTCGTCGAAAATTTAACAAATAAAAAGATAAGAATAAACAACCAGTAATGAGCTGAAGGAATGGGGCCAATACGTAAATGCAAATGAAGCAAAAGAGGCATTCCTGCAAAACCTTCAGAGGCAGAGACTAATTGAATGCAAACATACCAAAGAAGATAGTGTTAAACAACTCAATGAGCCCTTATCATCGATCAAGGTTTCTGGAACAAAGCAGGATTGAAACCGTAGAGAAATGCATGAAGCTACGGCCATGGAGACGGACTTGCAGAGCTCTTTAGCGGCAACTCGAGAAATGAGTGGGATGGTTAGTTTTGGGGTAGTTATTACCCAAACTAACCCAAACCCTAAAAAATATCACAACCATAGATCCCGTCCTAAGTATATCGATGATGGAAATATCTACAACTATCTATATGATAGGATGTTCGTGTCAAATCTAATAAATTCAATCTGTTTGCAAGATTACCTTATCAAACATAAAACCTCAGCTGGACAATTAAAGGAGTGAAAAACCCTTATGTGTAACTCTAATGTAAAATGAAAAATGCCAAATAATGTTCCAGATCTTGTAATGGTACAATTATAGTACAATCACTTTACAAATGCAGATACACTGACATACATACATCTCATAACTTGGGAAGGGTAATTAACCCCTGAAAAGATAGCTATAATTTCTTTTTATCTGAACATTAATAAGGGTTAATTTATGTAATTGGATATGACTTTTGCGTAGTAATATAATGAGTTTCATGATTGGAATCATGAAGTTTTATCATGGTAAAAGTGTTTAGTGTTGTAGACCAGAGTTAAAAGTTAATTTTTATTTTTATTTTATTGTATTGTGTGGTAGTATGTTACAAGTGGTATCAAAGCAGCGTTCACACGCTGGGACCCTATGGGTCACCTAATACGACAAGTTGTGTGTAAATTTTTCACATCTAAGAAAGCATAATAGTAGACGATATGAGAAGAGGGTCAACATAACAACCACCCCTAAACATCGAGGAGCCTGTACCACAACCAGGATCAGAAATGAATACTGAGATGTGGATTTAGCTGAGTGTGGATCAACACCAGAAAACAAGTAGACTATTGGAGGAACAACAACACCAAACTAGCATTCTACTAAACACAGTGCAGAAGCTATAAGAAGAAATGGTATGGTTTCAGAGTGACAATGTGTGCTTCATGCAAGAGAAAGAAAGGATCCTCAAGAGCCTTTCGGACAAGCAGAATCAGAGAATAATACAACCGAGTCCTGATAGAGACATGAAGGAAGGAAACAAATGAAAAGCAAGGGACCACACCACTGACTGAATGGAAAGAAGTCATTTGCAACGAAGTAATAAAAATATAAATTACAATGAGGCTGAGTCAGGTAATGTGTCATAACAACAAGAAGTTCAGAAGTAGAAAGTGGAGCTGCAAGGTGAGTTTCAAAAGATAAAACCACCTACATTTGATGGAGAAGCGGAAGAGGTCGTTGAAGCATGGTTGAAAATATGAACAAGTATTTTCAAGTCTATGAATATAGCAACAATATTAAAGCCATATTGGCCATCTATCAGTTGAGCGAGAATGCCACACTATGGTGGGAAGAAGTTAAGAATTTCCGCAGTATAGAAGATCAGGACGTGACTTGGGATTCATTCTAGAAATATTTTAAAGATAAGTACCTAACTAAGGGCTTCTATGACAAAAAACTGAGAGAATTTCATGATTTAAAATTGGGAAAATTGACGATGGATGAATACTTAACCAAGTTCACTTATTTACTTCGCTATGTTCCTTATATGAAAAGGCTAAATTTCAGCGGTTCCTAAGAAGTTTTCTAACTCACATGAAGGAACGAATTGAGTTCGTGAATCCTAGAACCATGGACGTGGCAATCTGGAAGGAAAGAATGTGCTATAAAAAATCTAAGGCAAAAGGAGAGGTGGGTAAATGTTGGAAGTCAAAGAAAGAACATAAAGGTAGTTCAAATTTTAAGAAAAATAGAACCAATAATTTTAAGAATGCTGCCAGAAGTTCACTAAGAAAATAATTTGGAATAAAACATCAAATAATTCGGTGGCATGCGGGAGATAAACCCATGGAAGTTTTCATCAAGCTAGACCAAACACAAAATCAGAAACCACCCCTACAGTGTTGGGGGTATAGTGAGGCTCACTATTACATGAAATTTCTACACCGAGGGAGGAGCGAGGTGGTTACCAATTTACAAGAAGCATGTACAGTGGGAGATGTAGCCAAAAATATACACAGAATTAACGCAGATTTAGAAGATCATTAGGCAGATTACCAACCAACGATGATAGAGTTGGAAGGAAAGTTACTCTCTCAACCTGTTTCTATTCTGGTAGACCCAGGTGCAAGTTTCAGCAACGTAAGTCCCAAATTAGTAGAAATATGTAAATTTCAAAGTCAGAAATTCAGGAATACATGGCTGGTACAGTTGGCTATGGGAGCAAAGAGAAACTTTTGTGCCAAAATTCCGAACTGTACACTGGAAATTAGTGAACAATAGCTAACTGTGGACCTAAATATATTACCCTTGGGATCCTACACTGTGCTACTCGGCATGGATTGGTTAGAGAAGCATTGGACGTTAGTGGATTGGAAGGAAAGTGTTATTATTACAGAATGAAGGATGGAACTCGAAAGGAGATTCAAGGAATAAAGAAACCCATATAGTTGCGTCCTATTACAGCCTCTCAAATGAGTAAGTGCATGAGGAAAGGATGTCAGATATAAGCCATTCAAGTGGGTTTTACTAATTCCAAAGAAAATACTCCAATGATGGAAAACATTCTAGTAGTGCAAGATTTTATGGATGTATTTCTAGAGGAAATACCAGGCCTGCCACCGAGAATGGAAATTGATTTTACTATAGATTTAATGCTTGGAGCATCACCAATTTCAAGGGCACTGTACCGAATGGGCATACCATAATTGACTGAACTCAAGATGAAGTTACAAAAATTGTTGGATAAAGGGTATATCCAACCAAGTGTCTCCCCTTGCGGAGCACTAGTGATATTTGTAAAGAAGAAAGACGAAACCATGCGAATGCGCATGGACTATCGACAACTCAATAAGTTGACTGTAAAAAATAAATACCCTCTACCGCGGATTGATGATCTGTTTGATCAGATGAAGGGAGCTAGTGTATTTTCAAAAATAGACCTAAGGTCAAGATATCATCAAATCCAGATAAAATACGAAGGAATATACAAAACTGCTTTCCATACCAGATACGGGCAGTATGAGTTTGTGGTGTTACCATTCGGATTGACTAATGCAACATCAACCTTTATGAGGTTGATGCATGGTATATTTCACCGCTTTATGGATAATTTTGTGTTGATATTTATAGATGACATATTAATTTATTCTAAGAATGTGGAAGTGCATAAAGAGCACTTAAGGATAGTGCTGGAGATGTTATAGAAGCATCAACTGTATGCTAAGTTCAGCAAGTGTGATTTCTTCAAGAAATAAATTCAATACCTTGGTCACGTTATTTCGATTGAGGGAATCACAGTTGACCCATAGAAAATTAGGATGATTATGGAATGTAGGGTACCCAAAAATGTGGCAGATTTCCAATCCTTTATGGTTTTCGTCGGTTATTATTGATGGTTCATTGAAGGATTCTCACATATTTCTTTCCCAATTACCCCCTTAGAAAGGAAGGGAAATATATTTAAATGGATGAAGGAATGCCAAAAACATTTTGAAAGGTTTAAACTTTTATTGACTACAACACCAGTGGTGAGAGTAGCTGATCTGAATAAGGAGTTCGAAGTCTGCATGGATGTGTGTAAAGAAGGAGTTGGGGCAATTTTGTCGCAATAAGTTAAAGTAGCTGCCTATGAATCACGAAAGTTAAAAGAGCATGAATAGCGATATTTATCTTATGATTCGGAGCTGACAGCGGTAGTGCATGCACTCCAAGTATGGAGGCATTACTTACTTGGAAAGATATTTGTACTCAAAACTGATCATAGAAGATTAACCAATTATTTTAAGCAAGCTGATCTTAATTCTCACCAGGCAAGATGGAATGCTTTCCTAAGCGAGTTTTAAATTGATATGTAGCATGTGAAGGGTAAGGAAAATAGAGTAGCAGATGCGTTGAGTAGAAAGTTACATGGTGTTTATGAATTCTACTACCATTAGATTGAATTCAAGTTTCTGGAAAAAATAAAAGCAAAATATGAGAAGGATCCTGAATACCAATTTATGTGGTAGCAAGCAGAGAAGGCCAGAAAACAAGAAAAATATGTTGATTACGGAATTATTAAGGATTAGTTGCTAACATTCAAGGAGAGGATTTATCTTCCAAATAAAATGGAATTGAAGGAACTGGTCCTGAATGAATACTATCGGAGTAACTACTCTAGACATCTCGGGTATTAGAAAATGCTAACAGTAATTAGGAAGAACTACATCTCACCAGGAATGCAAAGAGATATTGCATAATATTTAAACAAATTCTTGGAGTGCCAGCAAGTGAAGGTGGAGCATCGACATCCAGCCAGACTGATGTAGCCTATACCAGTACCTAAATGGAAGTGGGAGGATATATATTTAGACTTCATTACTGGTTTACCAAAGTCAAAGAAGCATAATGACTCCATAATGGTAGTGGTAGATTGATTAAGCAAAGTAACACATAGTATACCAGTGCAATCCACTTATAAAACAGTGCAAATAGCAGGCATATTTATGCGAGAAATATTTAAACTGCATGGTATCCCAAAGACTGTCAGATCTGACAGGGATGTGAAGTTTACTTCAGCATTCTGGAAAATGCTATTTACAGGTTTGGGAACCCAAATTAATTTTAGCACTGCTTATCATCCACAGACAGATGGAAAAATTGAGCGAGTGAATCAAATGTTGGAGGATATGTTACGCATGTACGTAATGTAGCAGCCAACAAGATGGGAAGAATATATGCACCAAGAAGAATTTGCATACAATAATGGTTTTCGGGATTCACTAATGATGAGTCTATTCAAAGCATTATACGGACGACAATGTCGAGCTCCTATTAATTAGATTTTCTTAGAAACCAAACTAATTCTTGGACCGGAAATGCTAGCTGAGATGGATTCAGAAGTAACGAAGAATAGGCAAAATTTGAAGGCACCTAAGGATAGAGAAAAAGTGTATGCATATAAGAAAAGGACTTATCATGAATTTGAGGTGGGAGATCAAGTGTACATAAGGATCAAACCAAAGAAGAGCACTTTAAAGTGGCCCTCTTGTGCCAAGTTGGCTTGAAGGTTTCGTGGGCCTTTCCAAATATTGGAGAGGGTAGGACCGATGGCTTATCGATTGGCCCTGCCCAGTCATATCAGTGTACACAACATCTTTCATGTATCATTGCTAAAGTGATACGTACATGACCCAAAGCATGTAATCCACTGGCAAAGCATTCAGGTTGGATATGAATAGAAAACATGACTAGAAATATTAAAGTTGATGAGAAATTAATTCAAATTTTGCTGGCTGCAGGTCAAATCGGACAATGAGTTTCTAGTCGAGCCTCAGCGTATAATCCATTAGAGGGAAATCATGCTCCGGAAATGAGCCATCATGCAGGTTAAGGTGCAATGGAAGCACTTCCACCCGGATGAAGCTACCTGGGAGGATGAAGGTTTTGTTCGGAATGCTTACCCAGAACTATTTTATGAAGTAGAATGAAAACACTGAGGACGGTGTTTACTTCTAGAGGGGGAAGTTTTGATAGCTGGCTTAAGTTCCAACTAATGGTTACATTATTTTATGTTCAATAAAACTAAGAAATTTACTATTTCTTGAGAATTATTACTGGATAAGAAAAAATTAATTTTGTATGATTAAATAAAATGAAGTATTCGAAAGTGGTTCCATAAAAAGGTAAAAGAGTTATGTAAAATTATTCCAAGAACTGAGAAGTAGTTGAACAGAAAATTAGTTTAGATAGTTACCCTACCCTCTGAGGATAAAGGTACATCCCAGTGAGCAAGAGGGGTCATGTATAGTAACTAAGGAGAGGGAATTGAGTGGGAATTCATAAGCTGGTAGAGACTACTAGAATCATTTAGAATTCTAAAAATTACTAGAATACAAGACTGGACTGGTAGTCCTGAGGTCTCTTCCGGAACTGCTATCAACTCACTTAACTCAGGTGTGGAGCACGGGGGAGAGACGAGGACGTAATTTCCTCTCTCAAGGAAGAGAGTATATCATCATCAGTATCTGAGAATCAAATAAGTCAATTAATTTCACCGATTATAACGAGTAACTAGTTATCTATAATGGACTATGGTTATTAGATTAATGTATTTATGAAATAAGGAAAACTTATGTTTACTCTCCTTAAATTATATAAATGCTAGACTAGTTTAGTCTTACAATTATCAAAACATGTGTTAAACAGATAATGAAATGAATGAAAATTATAAGCTAATATCTAGTATATATTAAAAGAGAAATGTTAACTCAGAGCGATCATGACGAAGGCTCCGAATAAGCTGTTCTCTGCAACTATGATATACACAGACAGAATGGTCCAAACATTCTTATGGAGAAAACAAATTTAACACTAATAATTCCAGAACCTTAAATGTACAGAAGGAGAAAGTCTGTAGAAAATAGTTGAAAATTAGGAAAATATAACCATATTTTGAGATAACAAGATATCAGAGAAAAGATACAAGTAAGCCCTGGAGCTAAAAGTTATCATTGTAAACAAAACCTGAATTATTTCATACATGGAAACAAAGTTTTATGAATAAAAGACAGAAAAAGGAAATGGAGAAATGAATATAGTTATACACAATCTCAGAAACAACTATCACTGAAACTTTCTATTTCTTACTGGAAATAACGAAATTTCATGAGCAATAGAACTTTGCAATCCAAGATGGTGACTTATCTTTTGTATTAACATAAATGTAAATGGTAGAACTAGATAAGATGGAAATATTGCATTTCTCTTTTTGAAATCCATAAAGCTAGGAAAGACGAGAATCATTCAAATATGCAGAAGTATAATTATACAACCTTAATGCCAAAAGTATAAGAATAAATTTAACAAGTTTAAGTCAAATGCTGGAACACTGGAATTAAGGGCCTCAGAGGCCAAATACATATACTTAGTATGGAACTATACATTTATAGTTTTCAAAATCTTGCCAATGGAAAATGCTATACTATGAAAAGGTCGTAAAATCTAAACTAGAGATGGACTGAAACTTGGAAATGACAGCATGAAACCTCATTGCCAAAACCCGTAGCAAAACACCAATTTAGACACCGTTAACTAGTTTGAAGTCGGACAGCTCTATCAAGACCTAGCCACGGGGAAGAGTACCTGGGAATAGAAAGGTTGAGTCAGCAGGGACTCAAAACAAGCAAACTAGTGAAACCTCCATTCGCAGGTCTAGGTGGTTGACCATACCTATGCAAAGAAAACAAGAGGAAGAAACCGTAAGGAATTCATATTATGAGAAAGTGACTAAACATAAGATAGGAAAAGCAGTAAGGTGTATAGCCTTACCTGTATACATATTCTTCCTTGTAAAGGTGATGAAGATACTCTGTGAAACAATCAAAATAATATATATCAAGTTATATTCGGTCGAGTAACAGAAAGGTACCGTAGTATAGACTTGATGGTACACAAACATTAACCCTACTTTACCTGTGAGAATCTCCGAGGAAGCAGTGAGGAATTGGATATACATCTTCGAGAGTGCGAGACAGATTCCTTGCTTCGGCCAAAAAAACAGGAAAAGAAACAAACTTAGAGTTTCACCGACAAGTTAAAAAATCAAAAGATAAGAAGAAACAACCAGAAATGAGCTGAAATAATGAGGCCAATAAGTAAATGAAAATACTAATGATAATTCAAAATAAATTTGTAATTAAGTTAATTTTTATGACATTTTTTCTAATCTTAACAATGATAGATGTATTATGGGATAAGTGTTATGATGTTTATTGGGGTTTACCAATCATTTAATATACATGGTCTTGTTAGTTAAATTATTAGTACAACCATATAAATTAAATGGATAATAAATTCCAATAAACATAAATCATGATTGACATGGAAACACTTGATCTTACTTCTCAAATTGTTAAAATTTTAAAAATTAAAATGTTTTATTAATTATAATTTTATTTAAATAATAATTTTTATTATTAATGACAAACAAAATTAATATACACATTTCGAAGAAACATGTAACAAGATTCTTGATGATGGAGATTCACCCCCACTTTATTATGGAGTTTTTTAATGGCTTTATTACAATACCATGAGCTAATACCACCATTTATCAATACCACATATCTAATAACCATAACTTATTTCATATGAAAATTGTTTTATGATATATTTTTAATGAATAAATTTAAACAAAAATAAAAAAAAATACATCACTATTTACCAATAAATATCATAACAATTTACAAATAATTATTATACTTTAATTTGTGTATATTATTAAAAATATTGTATAAAAATAAGATCTTATATTATTCTTAAAATCTTTAAAAAAAAATCAAAATAATTGGTATATATTATTAAAAATATTGTATAAAATAAAATATTATATTATTCTGAAATATTTTTAAAAACACAATTAAAATGGGAAATAAATTTAATAAACATTAACACTGTCATAAATTAACAATGAGAGCCATAGCTATTTTTATGGTAGAAATAATAAAAATGGAAAAGCACCCGCAAAGAAACGGGCGAGCTTTCCTAAATTGGCAATGTAACCATGCGTCATGGACAGGTGATAACGCACTAGATTGGCATTCTAGCCATGCTCGATGGACATGTGATAAACTCAATTAAAATGGAAGACGAATCCAGCAAATCGAAACAATTCACATAAATTTACAATCGGAGCCATACGTAAAAATAATAAAAATTGGGAAGGACCCCAAGAAACACATGCGCTTTTCCAAAGTGACAATCCAGCATTGCTTGATGGACAGGTGATAACTTATCTTCCGTCCATTCAAAAGTTTTCTCCCGCCTCAAGTCACATCCATGCTTGCTAAAGTTGGCGCTCTTTCTTTGTCCAGCCTCCAGTCACAGCCATGCTTGCTGGACAAGTAATGACTGGCATTTCTTTCACTCACAAGTGTTGAATTTATGATATATCTCAAGTATTTTAGATCGAGTCACATTAGTAAATTAATATATTCTTTGCATTATATCAGGTTTGGGAAGTCAGCTCTGTCCCGTAACTAGCTCAGCGGTAATTTTTATGTATATGGTACATTTGACGGATATGGTTAAAAATCAACTGTTAAGGTCAGTAAACCTAGTTAAATTATATATCAACAATCCAGCTAATTTAATGTAAACCTAATTAAAATTATATATTCATTAGCAAAACATTGGAATCATAAACAAGAAAAACTATTGAAATGTGCATTCATCTCCAATTCGTTGTTTGTGGGGCTGCTCATGTTTTTAGAACTACTGTTATATTTAAAGAATATATCAGGCATATTCTTGAATCTGCAATTGATATAAGTTCAAGAAAAATATACAAACTGAATGAATATGGCCGAATTCATATATTGCTAGATAGCCATAAAAGAAAGTGTTGGTGTACATGCACTTAGACTAGCTGTGTTGGTCTTAAACTAGTTGTGTTGGTGTACATGCACCTAGATTAGTTTTAGTTAACTTACTGCTTGCATGTGGCACATGTACACAGTAACATAAGATAAAGCACACTTAGCTTCAGTTAGCTTTAGTTATTGCATGTGCAACTAAGCTTAACTTAGTTTCTTTTATGTATTTATTCCAAAAACTAATATTGGAGAATCAATTTCATTCTTTTCTCAATTCTTGCTCGCTTCCTTCCTTCTCTTGCAAGCTTGTTTATTGTTTTGCAGATCTAGATCCTTGTATCTCAAAAATATTACATGGTATCAGAGCATAGGGATTTGTAATCAGTGCACAAGAAATTTTATTTGCAGGTTCAGAAGATTGAAGCAACAACAAAGAATGGAGTCTAAATTGGAGTTTCCACAATCGGCAATTCTTACTCCATATAATTATTTCGAATGGAAGCCAAAGATTCAATTTCATCTCAGAAGTAGAGGCTTATTTCGAATAACCATGGAAACAGAAGTTGAACCAACATCGGCAATGGAGAAAACAAGATATTTCAATCGCATGGACAAGGCCTTCGGCATCCTATGTTTATCTATCTCTCTGGAATTGCTATTTCATGTTGAATCATGTTCAACTCCAAATGAAGTATGGAAAATTTTCGAAGGATTGTTTGGAAAACAGGATGAAATGCAAGGTCACATTCTCGAAAATGAGTTAAACTCATTAGATCCGAGAAATTTTGAGAACATTCAAGATTTTTTCACAAGGTATAAAGCCTTGTTGGTTTAGCTGAAAGGATGCGGGATCGACAAATCCAAGCAATAAAATCAGTTGATTCTTTCCATTTTATCAAAACTTGGTCCAGAGTATGCAGTATTTGTCTCTACATTCCACACAGTCACATTTGCAACTGGTGCAGCTTGGAAGATGCCCTCACTGGATTCTTTTATTCAGTCTTTGATGCATGAGCAAGATAAGCTCATCAAAATGGGCACACTTAAAAATTCCAAAGCGCATGCACTTACTGTGCATGCAAAAGGAAAGGCAAATTCCAAATACCATCAGAAAGGAAAAGGGAATAAGGATCCTGATCCAAGAAAGGGAGGAAATCCCAAAACCCCTGATGGATCATCTAGCTCAAAGGAAAGGAAAGGAACGGAAGGGCAATCAATGTGCAATTATTGCCACTGTGGTTTTCATCCTGAATCTGCATGCATGAAGAAGACTGTAGATCTTATGGCGTAGACACTCCATAAACACAATCTTGGAGACCACATTCCTAAGAATGCCAAGAAGATGTCTGGAGAAAAAGCACCAGATCCAAGAGGTAATGGGCATGCTTTGACTGCTCTTCATTCTGCACCACAAGAATGGATCATCGATTCAGGAGCTTCACGTCATATGGCTTCTTCAAAGGAATCCTTTTCTTCTCTACATGCATACTCAGGTCCTCCCATTCTCATGGGGGATAATTCTGCAGTTGCAACAACTGGACAAGGAAGAGTGAAATTCGAAGATGGAAGTTTTGAAAATGTCTTGCATATTCCAAGGTTTTCTGTGAATCTTCTTTCGGCGTATCAGATGACACACACAGGTAGCGGAAGGAAAGTGGAATTTACCCCAGATTCTATGAGCATTTATGACATGCAAACCAACTTGAAGATTGCATCTGGCAAGGTAAATGATCAATCTCGCCTGTATACATTTTCTGATTTTGTTCCTCAATCAGATTCTGTTTTGCTACTTACGCATGCAAATGAAGAAAGTAAGATTTGGCACGAGAGATTTGGGCACTTGAATTTCAGATATATGCAACAACTTAGTAAGCAAGGGATGGTCAAAGGATTGCCGACCATTGAATTTTCAGATGGTGTTTGTAATGGATGTGCTCTTGGAAAGCATCCACAAGACAAATTCGAGAAGGGGCATGCATGGAGAGCCTCTTCACCTTTGGAACTTGTACACAGTGATCTCATGGGTCCATTTCTGGTGCTTTCAATGAGCAAAGAAAGATATGTTTTGTCATTTATAGATGATTACACGAGATTCACTTGGGTTTACTTCTTGAAACTCAAGTCTGAAGTTTTTCAACATCTAAAGATTTTCAAAGCGCATGTGGAAAATCAGTCTGGAAAACACATCAAGATACTCTGCACAGATAATGGGACGGAATATGTCAACAAAGATATCAAGAATATTTGTAATGAAGTAGGCATACAATTGCAGCATATGGTTCCTTACACTCCACAACAAAATGACGTGGCTGAAAGGAAAAATCGATCTTTGAAAGAGATGGCTAATTGCATGTTGCATGTAAGATCTCTTCCGTCGAAATTGTGGGCTGAAGCCATCAATTGTGCCTCATACATCCAAAACAGATCTCCTCATAAATCTGTTACTGGAAAAACACCTTTTGAGGCTTGGACTGGCATGCAACCTAAATTTAGTCATTTCCTCATTTTTGGATCTCGAACATGGGCTCGCATTCCTACAGAGAAGAGAAAGGCTTTGGAGCCTCAAAGCAAAGCATGCATGTTTGTTGGATATTCTGATGAACTCAAAGGGTATAGATTTCTTGATATCCACACTAAAGAGCTCTTTATTGAAAGGAGTGTAAAGTTTGACGAAGATACTTTGCATGGACCAGCAGATGAACTTGTTACCAAGTTTCCATCACCACTCATTGATGAGTATGCAGATGAAACTTCAGACCAGCATTCTGATGAAGATGAGTCTTTTCCTGTGACCCTTGTTAGACCACCATTTTTTGAACATCGAGATCATACTTTTGCATGTAGTTCGGAAGATTCTCGACCACCTTCAACACAAAAATGGCGCAGCATGAGTGATATCCTTGATGATCCTGCCTCTATCCCTCTGTTTGAGGAAGATCCGCAAGCACTCTTAGCTATGGAGCCATCCATGCCCATGCAGGCTTATATGATGCATGGATCTGATCCAAAAACTTATGCAGAAGCAAATGGGCATCCTGAATGGGAAGCCGCCATGGATGAGGAATATAACTCTCTCATTGAGAACCAGACTTGGGATTTGGTTCTGCTACCTTCCAATCACAAACTTGTGAGATGCAAGTGGGTTTACTGGACCAAGAAAACATCAAATGTCCAAGTTAGTCGATATAAGGCAGGATTGGTACCAAAAGGTTTTCAGCAAGTACATGGTGTTGACTATGATGAGACTTTTGCTCCAGTGGAAAAAATGGATTCCATTCGGCTAGCTCTCTCCATTGCAGCAGCAAGAGGATGGGAGGTGCATCATATGGATGTGCAGAATGAATTTCTTCATGGTGATCTCAAGGAGGAAATCTACATGGAGCAGCCACCGGGATACATGCACAATTCATCTCTGGTATGCAAACTAAAGAAGTCTCTCTATGGCCTCAAGCAGGTACCTAGAGCATGGTATGCAAAGATGGATTCTTATTTGTTATCTCAAAATTTTTCACACTGCAAATCTGATTCCAATGTTTATTTTTTGAAGAAAATTGAATCCTTGTTGATCATAGTACTCTACGTAGATGATCTTTTGATAACAGGTAGTTCAGCTTCTGTCATTACCAACATTAAAACTGCAGTGCATAAGCGGTTTTCTATGATAGACATGGGCTTGCTAAATTTCTTCCTTGGACTAGAGATATATCACAGTGATTCTGGGATTACCATTTCTCAGCCAAAGTATGCTAGAGATATTTTGGCACGATTTCACATGAGTGACTGCAAGCTAGCAGCCACACCTTTCTTATCAGGGATAAAGCTTGAGAATGGCAAAGACACAGCATTGGTTGATTTCACATTGTACTGCCAGCTTGTGGGAAGTCTTCTTTATCTCACTCACTCCCATCCTGATCTCTCCTATTCTGTTGGAGCCGTTTCCAGATACATGCAGGAGCCACATGAGTTGCACTAGAATGCTGCAAAGCGCATCCTTCTATATGTCCAGGGGACAATCACCTATGGGATTCATTATGTAGCCAATTGTTCTTTGAATCTCATTGGGTTCACAGATTCAGACTGGGATGGTGACATCATTGATCGCAAGTCTACTTCCGGTTATGTACTTAGTTTGGGATCCAGCCCAATTTGTTGGTCAAGCAAGAAGCAAGCTGCCATTGCTTTATCATCAGCAGAGGCCGAGTATAGAGGAGCAGTCAATGCCACTATTCAGGAAATTTGGCTACAACATTTCCTATCTGAGCTTGGGATCAGTTTCCAACATCCAACTGTCATCTGGTGCGATAATCAAAGTACGCTAAATTTTTGCTGAGATCCAGTCCAGCGACAGCGGACCAAACACATCGAGATCCACATGCACTTCATTAGAGAACTCATTCATGATGGGATCATCGATCTTCAGTATTGTCCTAGTTCCGAGCAGATTGCTGATATCTTCACCAAGACTTTCACTGAGCAGAAGTTTCGATTCCTGCGAGATCGTCTTGGGGTGAAGGACGCGACTGCCTAGCAGTTGTCTTTTCTCTACTTTTGCATTATATTTTGAGGGGGGGTTTTCTTCCCACTGGGTTTTCCCTCTTTCCTCTTTTTTTTATGCATTGTATATGGGTACCTAAAATGGCCATGTTTCCAGGACTCGTTCATTTTGCATCACACTCACCTAAGTTATGCTTAAGGGGGGGTGTTGGTGTACATGCACTTAGACTAGCTGTGTTGGTCTTAAACTAGCTGTGTTGGTGTACATGCACCTAGATTAGCTTTAGTTAACTTACTACTTGCATGTGATGTGCACTTGCTTAGTTAAGTTAATTTACTGCTTGCATGTGTCACATGTACACATTAACATAAGATAAAGCACACTTAGCTTTAGTTAGCTTTAGTTATTGCATGTAAAACTAAGCTTAACTTAGTTGCTTTTATGTATTTATTCCAAAAACTAATATTGGAGAATCAATTTCATTCTTTTCTCAATTCTTTCTCGCTTCCTTCCTTCTCTTGCAAGCTTTTTATTGTTTTGCAGATCTAGATCCTTGTATCTCAAAAATCTTATAGAAAGACATCGAATTCCGCTGATACACAGCTCAGGAGGGATAGTCGAATTCACCGATGTTTTTTTCGGAGACAAGCCATCTCATTGGCACTCCTCTCGCTCGCATGTTAAAATAAAACACGAAGGCGAGTAGAAATGTGCCTCTGCTCTCAGGATTCATGGGTAGGTATTACAAGGTCAAGAAAAGGTCTTGCAAGGCCAAGAAGGGTACAGTTGGGATTTAACGAAAAACAAAAAGGAATATCTTAAACCTAGATGAGGAACTTAGATGAGTGTAATGGTTAAATGGGACATGAGACTGATGTAGAAGGTGATTTCAGATGCGATACTTGCATGAGTGAATAACTAGGGTTCGGGAGGGGGTTGAAAGGTTTCTGAGTTAGAAAAGCTCAGAGGGGATAACACCAAATTTTTTATTAGTATGGCCATCGACCATAATCTCAACTCAGTGACCAGATTGTCACCTTCCACCGTGTGGTAATCATGATCGTGTCCGTACTGGTTGGATTCGCTACCTGCACACTCCAACGCTGATAGTAGCGAGGGGAGAGAGAGTTTGAAGGACTCTGGAGATCTCACATTAATCTCCAGGAAAAACAGTTTGGGCGACCTTCTGCAATGATGAACAGAACACTGAATTTTCCTAGATTTTAACATAATTATTTTATCTGTCAGAAATAGAGGTAAATAGAGCGAGGACACACTGGGCCTAGTTACAGTTTCTGGAAATAACTAAATGAAGCTCCATCGATGTCAATATTATTTTCCGGCTGGACATGTCTTGCCTTCTGTCTCTGCTAATACTTTTTCCTCTCCATCTCTCCATCTGTGAAACAAACCCCTGATCAAGTTTTATGGCAGAACCTGTCTGGCTTCGAAAATAAAAGAAAAAAATTATTATACATCCACAGAAACTAAACTTATCTCAATCGAAAAATCTAGAAATATCCTGAATAAAAATAACATGTTTGGTGAAAGAGAAACAAGAAAAGACGATAGATTCCTGGTAAGATAAAGTTATCTCGATTGGAAATTCCATAAATTCATTGAAAAAATATAACATATTTTGCGGAAAGGGAAAGAAAAAGATGATATATTTACCTTCCTGCGTGAGATAAATATGAATAAGGGAAAACCATCCATTCCTGTTTGAGACTGACATACGAGGAGGAAAATATGGAGGAGATTTTGAAGATGATGTGAGGCTATGGTGGCGAGAAGGAGATTGTCAACAGTTGCACATGGAAGACATGAATTGGAAAACAAAATGAATTTGAGTGTTTATGTGCTTAGTGTTTTTGTGAAACACGAGATTGTAAGCCAGTTTGATGGAAATCTGATTGTCGCAATCGATGATCGTAGCTTCTGTCTGTTCTTCCCTTGCATCTTGGAGAAGTCTATGGAACCAAAATGCCTCACATGTCACTACACACATGGCTTGATATTCTGCTTCTGTTGAGGATAAAGCAACAATATGTTGCTTCTTGCTGCAGCAAGAGATGACCCCGGAACCAATGTTGAAGGCATAACCTGTAATTGATCTTTTGTCATCTAGATTTCCCACCCAATCTGAGTCTGTATAACCTGTAAACTTAACATCAAATGAGTCAGAATACAAAATACCAAAGTTTGATGTTCCTTTCAAATACCTTAATACTCCTCTCGCTGCACGCCAATGATTGTCATGGGTTGAGTTATAAACTGACTCAAACCACTCACTACATAAGCTAAATCTGGTCTTGTTGTAGTCAAATAAATAAGACTACCAACCAATTGTCTGTACAATGTTGCATCTACATATTTCGAACCATCATTCATCTGAAGTTTGTTGTTCTGCTGTAAAGGTACAAATGCAGCCTTACACTAATACATCTTAAACTTGGACAACAAACTCTTTGTATACTTACCTTGGGACAAGAAAGTTTGGCTTGAATCTCTCCAAACTTCTAGACCCAAACAATATTGCATTTCTCCAAGGTCCTTCATCTCAAATTTCTGTGATAATTGCTGCTTGATTTATTCAATGAGATTATCTACACTTCCTGTTATTATCAGATCATCTACATATAAATAAATCACCACTATTTGTCCTTCATTATTAAACATGGTATATAAATTGGGATGATTTTTGCTCTGTTCACAACCATGCACGAGGAAAAGAGAATCAATTTTTTTGTACCATGATCTAGGTGCTTGCTTTAAACCATATAAAGCTTTCTTTAATCTACATACTAGGTGTTCTTCTCCCTTCTTAACAAACCCCTCAGGCTGCACTAAATATACTTCTTCTTTTAAGTCACCATTTAAGAAAGCAGATTTAACATCTAATTTATGTATTTTCCAATGATACTTAGTGGCTAAAGCAATAATCATTCTGATGGTATTTAATTTGGCAACAGGGGAAAATGTTTCCTCAAAATCAATACCTTCTATCTAGGAATACCTCTTTGCCACCAACCTTTCTTTATGCTTATCAATAGACCCATCTACTCTAAATTTCAACTTAAATAACCATTTTCCACCTATGGGTTGTTTATCATTAGGAAGCTTTACTAGATCCCAAGTATTTTTCTTAATGATTGATTCATATTCCTCATTCATTGCTTTTTTCCATTTAGGACTTTTACTAGCTTCATAAAAATTAGAATTTTCTGCAATGTTTAACATACCAGTCATGAGCGCACAATCCCTATTTCGAGTTGGTAACTATTTTGGCCTGCTTGATCTTCTGAGTGGTGGGGGTTCCATTATTCTGCTTCTTTCTTCTCTTTGTGGACTAAAATCATTTTCTTCCACATTATCCTGCTGCTGCTATTCCTGCTGCTGTTCCTGTTGTTGTTCCTGCTTCTGTTCCTGTTGTTGACTGATTCATGTTTCACTATCCTCTTTTGGAAGTAAGGGTACATGCCATTCTTCATTGTTTTGAACATGGTTTCCATCACCAACATGTTCATGAAATATTACATCTCTACTGACAAACACCTTGTGAGTAGAAGGGTCAAACAATTTATAAGCCTTATACTCACTACAGTATCCAATGAAGGTACATTTAATGGCCTTTGAATCTAATTGCTTCCTGTTCTCTTTGGGAACATGTGCAAAAGCTTTAAAACCAAATATTCTAAGATGACTTACTGTAGGATTGAAGGAAAAAAATGCTTCAAAAAGGAGTTTTATACTCAAGAATTTTAGTAGGACTCCTATTCTTTAAATACACTGCAGTATTAACAGCTTCTGCCCAAAAACCATTCGATAGATTCTTACCTTTCAACATACTGCGAGCACACTCCACCAGTGTTCTGTTTTCCCTCTCAGCAACTCCATTCTACTAAGGAGTGTAAGGAGTTGTAAATTTCTGCTGTATCCCATGCTCATTGCAGTATTTGATGAAAACTCCTTTCTTGAATTCTCCCCCTTGATCTGATCGGAGAATCCTGATGAACTTTCATGTTTGCTTCTCAATCATGTTTCTGAATTTCTTGAAATATTCAAAAGCATGAATTTTCTGTTTAAGAAAGTATACCCATGTGAATATTGTACATTCATCAACAAAGATTAAAAAATAATAGGCCCCACCTAACGATCTTGTCTGCATCGAGCCACATAAGTCAGTCTGTACAAGTTCGAGTATATCCCTTTGTTTTCTATCTTTAATGGCAAGAAATTCATCTCTATGTTGTTTACCGAACGCACATGCTTCACAATCAACATGCAAATTTTTAAAAACAAGAAGACCATCAACCATAACTTTGTTCTGCAACAGAAGGAGATCACTGAAATTGATATGCCCAAGTCGCTGATGCCACAAATTTTCAGCAGACTTATCAGATGACATCAAGGCTCGCTGTGGCGTACTCTTCACATCCATTTTGTAGAGTCCTCCTATGCGAATACCTGTAGAAATGGGCTTCATCTGATCCAACAAGTCTTTAATAATACAGTGAGATTTAGGAAATTCTACTTTGAGGTCCTGATCTGTAATCTTTGACACAAAAATTAGGTTCTTCTTAATTCCAGGAACATACCACACATCAGATATATTCCTGATCTTACCATCAGGAAGAGTAACAAGGACATCTCCATGTCCCTTGATCTCATACCCTCTATTATCTCCAAGGTAGACTTTTACTCCAGTGTTGGATTCTCCAAAATTTCTGAACCATTGCTTTTTACCTGACATATGCGAGGAGTCTCCAGAATCTACGAACCAAATATCTAATTCATCCTCCTCAGTAGCTAAAGTAGTGTGAGCTTTAGCCATAAAAAATCTAACATCCAGATTCTGATATGCATCTACATCAACCAAATGACCTGCATGTCTTTTCTACTTGTACCTCTCCTGATTTGCCTTCTTCTTATGACAAAATTTAGAAATATGGCCTATCTTACCACAATAAAATAATTTAGGAGTAGAGCCATGTTTATGCGAGGTCATACCTTATGGTGTCCTTTTTTATGTGTTGTCCTTCCTCTGATCAACCATTGCTCTCCCTTTTGGCTTTAACTTTGTTATCAATGCAAGATCTGGATCTTGAGGTTTGAGAGACAACCTTCTTTCCTCTTCCTGTAGTAAAATCTCAGTAAGCTCTTCAAAGCATGGAGGCTTTTCTCTTGCATTCAATCCGGTTATAAACATCTGATAGTCATCCGTCATGCCGTTCATGGTAATTGTCACCAGATCATCATTTGCCATGGTTTGACCAATATCGGATAGTTTATCTTTAACTTCCTTTATCTGGGATAAGAATGAAGAAACAGACTCATTCTCCTCCATCTTGATTGAGAGGGTCTTCTTCTTGAGGAACAAGGTTCGACTGGTGTTCTTGATTTCATACATATCTTTGAGAACTGTCGAGATGCCATTCATCATCTTGCAATCCTGAATATGAGGGATGATTCAATATTTAACTGATAATTTGAGTAGCACCTTTACTTTCATCTCCCTTTTCTCCCAGTCTTGAATTGTTGTATTCCATCCACCATTTGCAGCAATCGTCTTGACTTCATCGCCAGAGACAATGCTATAAGAATTTGTCCCTCAAGAAAAGTCTGAAGCTTAAATTTCCAATTTGTGTAGTTAGAACCATCCAACTTGATGCTTTCATTTAAATACTATGCCATCTGAGAATTCATCTTGGAAAGAGAGAAAAAAAGACTACTTCAGCAACTTAAAAAAAAAACCAACCCAGATTATCACAACAAATTGAATACATATGTTGCGATATCTTTTCTTACAGAGTTCCATCAAACTGGCTTAAAATCCTGTGTTTCATAAAAACACTAAGCACATAGACACTCAATTTCATTTTTTCAGGGAGAAAGTCAATAGTTGCACATTGAAGACATGAATTGGAAAACAACACAGAGTTACAACACAGTGCAGATAAAAAAAAAAAAGTGCACCAAACTAGGAAAATTAGCTGTGTTTTAAGAAACCAACGGAAATAAAGTATGCAGATGCTTTTAGTAACAGATGGATTTTCATGCATGAGATTCCTCAGCCACTCATAAGCTCTGTGGATCCAATGGAGTGGGCTTCCAACGACAGCAGTGAGATTCTTCGGTTCCTTTTGAAATCGCCCACGAGAACATAGTCCAAGCCCTTTCACTCTGGCACTCGCAAGTGACTACAGCCAATGGACTACAACCTCCACCAATAGTATATATCTAGATGATATAGACTACAGGATCCACCACCTACGGGCTCCACGTTTATTGTAGTGAAATCGACTACGCTACTGAGAAATCCTTCACAGCCTTCATGGCTTGGTCCTTCGCAACCACACTACTGCTTCTATAGAAATCCTTCACAGCCTTCACATAGGCTCTCAGCCTTCCTCACATAGCACGACAACAGTGTTGCGGCCTTCCCACAACGAGCCTTTTCTCCTCTGTGCTTTCACTCTACCAACACCGTCTAAACTCATGCTCAACTCAGTTTACTCACAGATCCTCACAGCTCTCCTGTGCTCTGATACCATGTCAAAAGTTGCACATGGAAGACATGAATTGGCAAACAACACATGAGCTCACAGGTGCAGATCACCAGGAGCTCCTACAAGAAAATGCACCGGCTTAGGTTTCTCATTAAACTCCAATATTAAATAGATACATTTGGTAGAACAGATTCCTAAATGATAGGAATTGAATATCTAATAAAAAACAAAATCACAACTACGTAACAAAATACCTAATCTCCATTAATTTCTAACAGATATTTTTAAGATGATCTGAGGCTATGGTGGTGAGGAGGATATTTCAAAAATGATGTCCGACAACATGGTGAACAGTGGAATTTATCTAAAATTTATTTCTGAATGACCAGATGAATGTCCATGTATTTGTCACTGAGCCTTGTGTGTAAATTAGAACTGACCTATTCCATGTGATGTGGTGACTTTGAGCAGGTAGATGTACCACGCATTTTATTTCCACATCATGAACATCTCTGTGTTCATGTTGTAACTTAATATCATTCTATTTTATCCAATTTTTCATGCTAGTTTGAGGTTGTTTTTCTTTAAAATAGAATTCAAAATATACAAGGAATTAATAGCCATAGCCCTGAAGCTCATATTGCTGCATGCATATCTCAATTCATGTAATAGTATATACATGTCGGGAAAAAGGGAAAGACAAAGGTGATGGTATTCAGCCATTCATAAATACTTTTTAGCTTTCAAAGTAAAACACTCGAGCGATTAAAATTTTAATAAATATTGTTTAGTAAAACCTAGCCCACCACTATACAAAATCCTTTGGAACAACCATTTCAAAATTGAACCCTTGAATGTGAATTTGAATCAAAACCCTAGTCCCACATATAATCACAAAACCTTGTGTTAGGGCATCAAGCTAATGGTACATGGTACAAGGGTTTCTCTAGTGCTAATTCATTCTTATGAGTCCAATGACACTAATAGTTTAGTGGGCCTTTGTTTTCCTTTTACCATATAATTCACAATCCAAAGTCACTTAGAGACACATAACAAAGTGGTGTTGAGGAAAGATGATAGAATAGAATAATGTCATGTGAGCCTCTTCAACGTTGTGTTTTCTTGTAGTATGACATGAAGACACTTGTCATAGCTATTTAGTTCAACAATTTCCAAATTTAATATATAAATGTAAATTATATGTTCTCTTTGTAAGAAAAACCCTATTTTAATAAATATTCATTAAAATAAGAATAATGAACCATGAGACTTATAGGAGAAAGGAAGCCCTATTGTTAATCCATTAACACAAGTCCAATCAAATTTACAGTTCATTGATTTGTGGGTACATTTTTATTTTTATCCTGAATTACAACTTTTAGCTTATATCCATTTAGGGAGATCTCACAATATGGTCTCCAAGATAAATAAAAACATAAAACATTAGGGTTTTTTATGTTAACCTTGGAATGTGTATTATGGAAATACAAAATCCAAGATGTTATCTAGATTACTCTCAAGCAAATATATGCAAATTGACCCCCACATTTTTGCTCTAACTCTTATTGGGAAAAACCTTAGTTTTAAAAATTATTTGAAAAAACATGTGTTAGTTGATATTGACTAACTAGAGAAGGGACCCCTAGTACTAATGGATTCTAATGTTTGTAATACAACCGACATTTCATCAATCGAAGGACTAGTTTTCTTTCTCTCACAAGTTGCAACTCATATCCTTCTACCTCTCAAAAACACATGACAAAGTGTTCATAATAGGAAAAAAATGACATAATTTTATGTTCTTAGCTTTCAAAATTACATTTTATAAAAAATAAACTACTTAAAAGCATTTAAAGAAAAAATTTATAAATTAGATTCACAAATACTTACTATCATGATGGCTCGATAGTAATTTCCCACTGACTACCACTTTTTTAATACATGAAACTTTCCCACCTATACAAACTTCTGTATTGTTCATGCCATTAGTTCTCATAATTCCTTATACCAAAGACCCAAGTGTATGTGTTCGTGTCTAAGATTCAATATTCTAAACAATTGCGTTCCCTATTTTGTAGGTTCAAGGGAGAGTATTAGTAAGTTTTATTACGATGCTTTCCACGAAGATGCCATTAATATAAAGGAAATATAATAAATAACTATTTTCTTTCTACAAGATAAGACCATTTTGTTTAAAAAATAAAATATGTAATATAAGATTTTAATTTCAAATGCATTAAGTTAAATTTGACAATTTTGTTGGTTTCTTTATGAGATAAGGATGTTTATTTTGAAATAAGGTTTCTAGAATTTCAATTTGATTATCAATCGTTATTTCCTTTATTTCCTTTAAATTAAATTAATTAATAATAAATAAAATTAAATGACCATAAGTTATGGATTTTTAATCATGTGGTATTACTAAGCCATATCATTTGTTCATGGTATTATATCAAAGCCAAATTATATGTTAACAGACTTTATGATTAAGAATCTTATTATATGTTTTTTAAATGTATATATGTTTAACTAAAATACTAACATAGCCATATAAATTAAATGGCTATTAAAAGCCAATAAGAATCAAAACACTTAAGAGTCAAGAGCCAAAAACTTCACCTCAGGGACACTGTGAGAAATTTGTTATTCATGGTCAGCCTCTACAAGCCCAATTCACTCCAGCTGATAATTTTTCCACAAATATCTTCAGAGTTGGTCTTCATCACATTTGTTTTAGTTTATCATAACTTTCATCCTTCAATTAGAAGAGAGGTATAGTAAGCTCGTCTATGTTCATGAGCAACAACAATAGTATCTAATCATTGTGACTATGGAGTGAGACTAGTCGCGAGGCAAAAATGAGAACTTAAAAAAATAAATTTAAAATATTAATTCTGAAATCCAACAGATGTGGAAAACTATTGCTAAGGATGCACCTAATGCTCTAGAATATTTTTCTGTGTTCCAACTTTCTAAATGTTGTGAGTACATTGAAACTGCTTGCACTAGGTTAGTTGGTGCCAATAAGATGTTGTGTGGCACTATTGTTGAGTTGTGTCAAACACTACCTACTCTAGTGGAGAAATACATAGAACCAATTTCTTAAGATATTGTATAAGCTTCTCCTGTTAGAACAACTCTTCAACAAGTTACCAACGATTCAGACGAAGTTTTTCGACAAGCTCAATATT
This sequence comes from Pinus albicaulis, assembly GCA_034641835.2. Lineage (NCBI taxonomy): Eukaryota > Viridiplantae > Streptophyta > Pinopsida > Pinales > Pinaceae > Pinus > Pinus albicaulis. The sequence goes on from CM076579.1 coordinate 1,103,661,017, forward strand.
GGCCCAACCTGCTTGGAAAGGAGGACCAACCCTTATATTAGATGCAGAAGAAAATGTAACAATTATTTTACCAAGCTACGGCTATTTTTGGTCTTCAACAAGAATTTCTTTTGAGTCAAGCAGAGGCACTAGAGAAGCAGATTCATCAAATGGAAGAAAAATCACGTACCACTAAGACGTTGTTGAGGGATCTTTGGCCACTTGATCAATCCCATTACATGAAGTTGTGGTTGCTTAATTATGATGTCAATGTTAATTGGCAGATTGTAATTACATATTATCCCGAGCTTCCTACAACCGATAATACAACTAATTTCATTAATATAGTTCTTGCGCTGATCACCACATGGAAATCTACCACAACAGAGTATATTGATTTTAAAGATCAAGTGCTGCAGACAATACCAGATATGGGTTCTTAATTTGAAGGAAAATAAATAGAGGAAGGAGAAAAGAAAGTTTCATAGTATGGGGAAGACAAAGCAAGAAACCAGAGAGAAGAAACGTCAACAAAAGCTATGCAACCGTAAGCAGAGCCAAGTGCGCAAGAAAAATATTGAGTCCAGGGTGTGTCAATGAATTGTGGTCATGACCTATTGGGTACTTATTTTTTGGATAATTTTTGACCAAGTTTGATTAGAAAAATGTTTCGTGAATGCCCAACACAAGCGGAAGAGTGAATGTTGAAATAAGATGGAAGTTAAAAATAGAAAAAAATATAGCACTAGTTAGAAGTTAAAAGCCGTTATTTTGTGACTTGGAGAATCCAAGAAAGATGGATATATGTGTTTGATTTCAAAAATATCAAAGAGATATGGACCAAAGCACTAGGTTTTCTTAAATTGGACCAAGTTATGTGAGTGGGATCAAAGTGATAAAAGTGGACGAAATCAAGCAAGTGGGATTGAACAAAAACCTATAAAAGCCAGTCAAATGAGAGGGATGAAAGTGATCAAAGTGGACCAAATCAAGCGAGTTGGATTGAACCGAAACATATAAAGTCCACAAGGGTAGAGCATGAGAGAGTAATATTGGGACCATATTTAAATTCTTTTGGATTGAAGACAGAAGTCTTGTTTCTATCTGTAGCTTACATTTCTTCATTTGAGTTGATTTTGTAAAGGAATTTTTTTGGACTTAATTTTCAAAGGACTCTTTTTGGGCTTAATATTCAAAGGACATTTTTTGGAGTTATTTTTTGGAGTGACATTTTTTAAGAGGTTTTTGGGCTTAATTTTCAAAGGACATTTTTGGAGGTATTTTTTTTAAGTGACATTTTTTGAGAGGTTATTTGGGCTTAATTTTCAAAGGACATTTTTTGGAGGTATTTTTTAAAGTGGCATTTTTTAAGAGGTTGGGGTTAATTTTCAATGGACATTTTTTGGAGGTATTTTTTAAGGTGACATTTTTTTAGAGTAGGTGTTTTTGGTTGAAGTAAATGTTTTACAATGATTTTTTAAAGTGAGTTTTTGTCTATTTTTTTAAATGATTTTTTTTTGGAGGACTTGGAAGGAAATATTCTCATTTTCATTTCACTTTTAAAACACATTTTTTGGGCGGAATTTTTAAAGTAAGTATTTTGGGTTGAAGTATGTCTTTTGTGAAAAAAATTTAAAATGAATTTTTTTTTTAAAATTAAATCTTTTGTGATGCTTTTTTTAATTGAGTTTTTGTCTAAATTTTGATGTAGTGAGTTTTTTTTTACAGGATTTTGAAGGAAATGTTTTGATCTTCATACTAAATTATCACGGGAAATCGAAGGAATTGAAAGAGAAAATATGATTGAACAAGAGACCAAGGAACATAGAGAACAGGGGAGAGAATATCGTACAAAAAAGAGTGGAGAACACTCAAATATTGAAAGGGAAAATCAAACTCAACTAGAAGTTGAAGCAGGTATGTAAATGTAAATATTATAAATTTGATATCTAAAATTTTACTAGTGTATTATGAAACTTAATTTTATTTGATGAACTAATTTGAAAAATATTTTGCAATGTAAACAGAAAGAGATATTCCTCAAAACATTGATGATGAGTTAGAAAATTTTGAAAGAGAAAGTGAATGAGATATTGAACCAATGATTCAAGATGTTGAAAATGTTGAAATAAATTCAAGTGAAGAAATTGAATCACCAGGTATGTATATATGTATGTTAAATTTATATTATTGAAATTATACATATTTATTGAATATGTAAACTCATTATGTACATTTAGTTATAATATGTATAGATAAAATCAATTTCAATGATGAGATGTTAGAAAATGTTGACACTCACACATATGGAGATAAAAAAGATGACCATGTATGCGATATCATGTTAAGCGCATTATTGATTCATTTTTCAAATATGAAACTATGACAGTTCAAATCCAAATGTTGAAAAATCTCTTAACGTCAACGAAATTAAAAGAAGGTACAACTTTATTGGGTATTCGAAAATCAGCAAAAGATTAAAAAAAAAATGAAGGAAAATGTGATACATAATACAAATAGTTCTCTAAAGTCAATTGGAAGATCTATAAATAAAAGTGCTTTAGATACACATAGAGAAATACAAATGGCAGTGGCTTCATCAAGTACTAAAGAGAATTGCTTGGTAAAATATATGGCATAAGCATTAGGAACCTCACGAAATATTTTTCGCAAACATTGAAAATTTCGGTTGCAACTATATATAAATGATGAAATTGCTTGTTAGACAGTTATTTGTAGGGAACCATAGAAGGATAGACTTGGATAATATGTTAAAAAAATAATATATGAATATTGGATGAAAAATTCACGTGTTTCACCAAAAGCAAGGGATGTGATGCGAAGAAGAATAACATTGAAATGAATGCGAAAAACATGCAAAACATTTCTTGGAAACCACTCAGATAGAGTTGTTCAACAAGTTCATAGAAGAGAATCGTGAAATTAATGTCTCAATTAGTTCTTTTTGTTAAAACCATGGTATTTTTAACGTATCATTGTACACAACATTTTTTGTTGTCGTTATCATGTGGAATTTCAGTTATATTATGACACATTCCTTAATTTTGGTAAAAAATTCTGAAAAAATTCACCTCCTCCTTCCACTATCCATGATTTCATATCTCAAATTCTATGTGGAAGAGAAAGCCATGAATTTTTTACCAAAAGAAATGTGTTGGTGGTAAAAAATGTGACGATTGTGGAAATTTGACTAAATTTCAAAACAAATATCATACTAATATAAATGATCAATTATTTTCCAACATAAAATTCAAATGGAAGAGATATGAATATATTCATACATCGATTGGTTCAAGTTGTACTACAAGTGTTAAAAGAATTTATTTACAAGAAGAAGAAATAATTGTGATAGAGTTTTTGAGAAATTTTGAGGCATTAATTTATAAATACACCAATCGTTCCCATAGAGCTTGATGGCAGAACTTGCAATTCAAAAAATCCAGTGAAGTTTTTTGCACCAGGGCTCATTTTGTCAATAGTTGAATTTGCAAAGAACTACACATTTGTTCCAAAAAAATAAATAGAGAGTGAATAATATCATTCTAAGAAAGTCTCCATGTTTGTCCATATTATATATATACATGCTAAAAAAAATGTTGATCATATAGAAAGCACCAGTGATAATTGGCATATTATTGAAGAATATCACTTTTATATCAGTCACGACCGTACACATGTTACATATTTTGTACAATATTGTTTCGAAAAGATTTATGACTCCTTGAGAAGTCGTGAAATAAAATTAAATGAACATTGTATACGGTTAGATGGATGCGCAAGTCAATTCAAATCTTCACAATCATTCTTCTCATTGTGTCATCTTCATATGAAAACACGCATTAAACATTATTGGAATTTCTTTGAGATTGGTCATGGAAAAGGAGAACATGATGGTGCAGGGGCATGTACAAAATCAGCACTTCAAAAAATATCAAATGGACCACTCTGCAAATTGACTTGCCTCTACTAAGTAAGTTGTTAAATCGTGCATTGTTGCACTAAGCCACGGGACTAACTGATCAAGGGAAGTATGAAGGTATATGATTTAATTTTTATTTTATTTCTTATTTTAAACATTATTTATCACAATGACTATCTTTGATGGTATTTTGAATAACATATTCATATTCGTGTTCGAATTTTCCATATAGTTTTTTTGGCATATTGGGGTCCAAGATGTAGACAAACTGATTGGAGATGACGTTAAAACAATGAAAGGGAGTAGTAAATTACATTCAATGCAAACAAAGTTGTACAAAAATGTGTTTGCATTTGATAAAATAAAATATTCATGTTTTTGTCATGTTTGCATAGACAACACAGAATCCATCGATGTTTGTGAAAACAAAATGTATGTAAAAGATTGGCAACATACAGAACTAAATACAAGGGGGAAAACATTTGTTGCAAACTTTGAGGAAATGTAATTAGAGGGGACTATAGTATCATCTGAAGGTGATCACGTTTTTTATCTTGTTAAAGAAGCTCACATTTCAATTTCTTTCAAATGGTAGAGATCTATAACTAGATAATAAGATCAATTACACATGTTAATTTTAAAGTTATTTTTTCATGTGAATTATGATATAAATTTAAATGTAATTTTTTTTTTATTTTGCAGGAGAATTTTTTTCTATAGTTGCACCTACTACCAATGATGCAAATGTGAAGTACTATTTGATGCATTGCCCTCAATGAAAGATGAAATTATTAAAAAAATATGATGATAACGAGTTTATATATGAGAGAGGGTGTATTACACTGAAAGGTTATTTTTTCCAACAAACTCATCAAGTTTGGGATTTTGTTTGCTTTCAAGACTATGAACCTGATGTCATAAGTTATCAATATATTCACTTGGTGTGTGCAACACACATAAAGTTGATAATGGAAAATGTCAAAAGTCAATCATGAATGGATAATTGAAGATGGAATTCCATTAGAATTTTTTTGATTGAACTTCCTAACCATTTCATCTCTTTGGATTCATCTTTTATAACTTCCCAAACTTAACTAAAAATTGAACTAGCCTTTTTTTTTCACATTCATAAGTTTTACAACTAATATAATATGTTTTATTTATGTTATCTATACAAGTGTTTGCACATGTACATTGCTTCAGTACATGCACACGAGTAATTTATACACATTTACACATACACATGTATAGTATCTTGTCTTAAATGATTTCATACATTCTCTAGTACAATTTGTCATAATGTCATTATTGCAAAATGTACATATTTGTGTATCTACCATAGTTGAGATAATGAAAATCTTAAGTTGCACGATTTTTCTTTAGGGGTATCTATTAAGAAAATTATAATAGTAATTCTTGAATGCAAAAAGTGTGTTATGTGTTTTGTAATTTGCAGTTTACTATCATCTGAAAATATCTTTTCTATGTACATTAATGAAAAATATTGCGTACTAGATATATGTTTAATGCAATTTAAAATATTATGATTGTTTGACACATCTATGAACACCTAGAATTTTATGATTGTTTTTAGATATATCATTGATATGTATTTTACTTGAATAATTTTTACCTATATTCAAATGTACTTCAATCATTTTTGCATATATTCAAATATGTACTTCAATCATTTTTATGTATATATTCATGAACTTAAATATTTAAAACCATATATGATTGTTTTAAATCACATGTATGATCATGCAAAATGTACTTAAATATCATCTAAATAATAGACATCTTAAAATTACATAACATTCACACACATATTAAAATGCATAACATGTAACAATGTATGTGTTAAATGTATTTTGAATTTTCCATCTAGATTCATTTTATAGTTAACAAATAAAATGACAACTTGAGTTTTAAAAACAAAAAATTATATCACAACATGTGATGACATGCCAAATGTAGTTCAACTATTCAAAATATACACACTTGTTTTGTAGTTTCAAATTTCCATCTAGATTCATTTTATATTTAACAAATAAAATGGCAATTTGAGTTTTAAAAACAAAACATTATATGACAACATGTGATCACGTGCCAAATGTATTTCAACTATCCAAAATATACACATGTGTTTTGTAATTTCAAATTTCCATCTAGATTCATTTTATATTTAACAAATAAAATGACAACTTGAGTTTTAAAAACAAACATTATATCACAACATTTGATCACATGCCAAATGTAGTTCAACTATCCAAAATATACACGTGTTTTGTAATTTGAAATATCCATCTAGATTCAATTTATATTTAAAAAATAAAATTAAAACTTGAGTTTTAAAAACAAAACATTATATCACAACATGTGATCACATGCCAAATGTAGTTCAACTATCCAAGATATACATGTGTTTTGTAATTTGAAATTTCCACCTAGATTCATTTTATATTTAACAAATAAAATGACTACTTGAGTTTTTAAAACAAAACATTATATCACAACATGTGATCGCATGCCAAATGTAGTTCAACTATCCAAAATATAGACATGTGTTTTGTAATTTGAAATTTCCATCTAGATTCATTTTATATTTAACAAATAAAATGACAACTTGAGTTTTAAAAACAAAACATTATATCACAACATGTGATAACATGCCAAATGTAGTTCAATTATCGAAAATATACGTGTTTCGTAGTTTCAAATTTCCATATAGATTCATTTTATATTTAACAGATAAAATGAAAACTCCATTTTTAAAAACAAAACATTATATCACAACATGTGATCAGAAGATAAATGTAAATATCCAAAATTTAAAATCATTCTTAACAAAATTAAATGTATTTCAGCTATATCCAAAATGTAAAATATATCCAAATTTATATCAGAAGAACAATAAAAGTAAATATATATAATAATGTATAGTGTTACAAGTATCAATCTATATAGAAAACTAAATATGACTGCATAAATAAGACTCTATATAGAAAGGTAAATTTTGCACATGTGCATCATTAATCAAATATATATGGATCCAGTATCTTTTCCAGCAGTGTCCTGAGTCTCATTGTGTTATCATCTGAAGAATGGGTAACCTGTACACAACGTGTAAATATTAAAATTTAATGTTTTCAAATTAAATGAGAATGTATAAATTCTTGTAAAAAAAGATAAGGAAAAAAAACAAAACCATGCAATACCTCATGTAGTTCCCTCTCCATTGCATTCTATTAGTCATCCATCAATACATCCTTCACAGTAAAATGTACAATATACATGTACAAGTATATATATATATATATATATATATTAATTTTTTTCAAATGAAAATGCATAAACTAATTAGCAATAATATTAAAAAAAAAATTAGACAACATCTTGTTCAAATTGTGTGGATATTCTTATCTCCATCATACACTCCATTGCTAGAGTCCTTGGAGAATGCAAATTATCTCCACAAAATTAAACTTTAAAAATTTTGAAACTATAAAATTACTCAAGATCTAGATCTCATTTTGTAATGAAACTTTTGAACATCAATTATAAATTAAACATATAAGTGAAAACTTGAATAATAGTGATGGTGGATTTGGCACATCTCCTAACAAGGAAAAACAGGGTGGCTCTAAACGAAAATCATGTCCACACACCTAAAATTCAAAAATTTTAAAACTGTAGAATAACTCAAGATATAGATCTCATTTTTTAATGGATATTTTGAACTTCAATATATAACTTATAAATGTAAGTGAAAAAAATGAATACTGGTGATGGTGGATATGGCACATCTCTTAACAGGGAAGGAGAGGGTGGCTCCAATGAAAGTCATCTCCAAAAACCTAAAATTCAACATTTTTAAAACTGTAAAATAATTCAAGATCTAGATCTTATTTTTTAATGAAACTTTCACTTCAATTTATAACTTAAAATAATATCTAAGTGACAAAATTGTTCATACTTTTGACGGTGGATTTCTCACATCTCCTAACAAGGAAGAAGAGGGTACCTCCATTGTGAAAACATCAGACAAAATCAGAATCTGTTAACATTTAATTATATACATGTACATTTGTACACATTTATTTATTTTAAAAATATGTCATCATGATACCGATATAATAATAGATTAAAATAATTGTACATCAACATCATGAACACTTAAAAAACACTAATGTTTACCAACATATCTTCTTGATTGCGAGAAAATGAAGCTTTGACCGTGATATTAAAATCTTCATTCATCAAGTGTATGAACTGCAATGGTGTTCACATATATGATACATTTTTGTTAGATTAAAATATACAAATAAGTATATGTATATGTATTCATTAAAAATTGTATATGTTAAAATATTCATCCTAACCATTAACATGTACCGATCCCATGCCCTCTTCCTCATGAATAATTTAGTCCTGCCAGCCATTGCCACAATTATTTGCATATGATATGAGCTCTTTAATACTCATGTTTTCTATCTCATCATTTGTATGATAGAAAAAATTATCACATGCATTCTCTCATGCTCTTTGTCAATTCAGACAAACATCAATTCCACCAAGTCCACTATGAACATTGTCTATGATGACATCCCTTGTTTCTCGACTAATTTGAGAAGTGACATCAATATTTGATCACAAAGTTTCCACACGAAGAGGCTGAATTATGAATCGTGGTGCGGGGCGAGGCAACTCAGCATCACACTTAGAGCTCCTACGATCACATAATCGACCTTTCCAAGGACCAAAAAAATTAGAGGGGAGTTCATTATAATTGGGTTTCATTATAAAAAAGAATTCTTCATAAAATAATTTTGAAAAATAAAGACGAACCTCATCATTCCATGGTAGTATTCCATAGGCATAAAGGTTCCTATTATATAAATGGCATTCTATATCAAGGTGCTTGAAATATTGCACCTTTAATATCTTTCTTTTCAGCCCCTTTTTGAAATTAAACATAGACTTGGCCATTTCTGTTGTAACATTGTTTTTAACATCCTCCCATGTATCGAGACCCATTATTGTTTCCTTTATTTCCCTCATCACTTCTACAAACGTATTAGTGGTTGGAAAAAGATTTTTGTATACATCTAAAAGTGTGCTAAAGAGTGAGTATCTATTTCTAATCATTCTCACTATGAGCAGGGAGTTTTAAAGACACAAGACCTTTCTTCAATTTTGAATAAAGATGTTGACACCTTTGTAATGTACATTGTTGGATGTTTGCTTCCCAACGTAAATCGGAAATTTCAGAAGGATAATTCAAGGTTGGTGTACAACTTTCTTCTTGAATAACGCGTTCTGGCCTACATTTTTTTTGAGCAACATTTTCATCCTTTGCACCAGTATATAAAATTTTGTATAAATAAAAAATCATGTGAAAAAATTTGTACAAATTTTCATTTTAACCATAAAAAATTTATATAAATAATTTAACAAATTAATAATTGAATGAAAAGAGTAATCATATTGATGGCCACCTCAAGATGGTTGGGCGACATCATGCCCGCCGTGAGATCGCTGAGAACTAGAATGACCACTGATTGGTTGAGAACCAACATGACCACCCAGTGATTGGCCACCGGGGGAATGTATATCACCATCTTCACGCAATTGGCCAGCAGATATTGATTGGCCACCAGGGGAATTTGTACCACCACCACCCACACGTGACAAGAGGTAAGCTTGATAAAACAATATGAATCTATAATCAATTAAAAAATACATATATACATATAAATACATGTACATATGATTGATTAAATTGCATGCACCATACCATGATTGTGTGAATCATGGCCATGCTCCATTGATGGAGTAGATACTCTTGTCCTCCTAACTCCTAAAAAAATAAAATGAAATTTATTAAAAATAATTTAACTCACAAATAGATAAAAATAAATTCCATATGTATACATGTATGTACATGGGGAATATATATATATATATATATATATATATATATATATATATATATATATATATATATATATATATTCAATAAAGAAATCAATTCCACATGTATACATGTATGTATGGAGATTATATATTAAATTTCATTTAAAAACATGTAAATTTATCAATACCATGAACATCCCTCGATCCACATCCTCTCCGTAGAGGCATGGGATTCTATTGATGTTCGCCATCCTCCATGATATATATATATATATATATATATATAGTGGGAATTTACAATTATTTTTAAAATTATTATTTAAAATAAATTTAAAATAATTCAAAAAATTATTGTAATTTAGTACGAAAATGTTCAGCACAAACACACATTATGTAAAACACAAATTTTGAAAACAATATGAACCTATAATCAATTAAAAAATACATATATACATATAAATACACCCACACGTGACAAGAGGGAAGCTTGATAAAACAATATGAACCTATAATCAATTAAAAAATACATATATACATATAAATACATGTACATATGATTGATTAAATTGCATGAACCATACCATGATTGTGTGAATCATGGCCATTCTCCATTGATGGAGTAGATACTCTTGTCCTCCTAACTCCTAAAAAATAAAAAATGAAATTTATTAAAAAATAGTTTAACTCACAAAATAGATAAAAAATAAATTCCATATGTATAGATGTATGTACATGGGGATAAAATTATATATATATATATATATATATATATATATATATATATATATATATTCAATAAAAAAATCAATTCCACATGTATACATGTATGTATGGAGATAAGATTATATATTCAAATTTGATTTAAAAACATGCAAATTTATATCAATACCATGAACATCCCTCGATCCATGATCCCCCTCTCTTTTAGAGGCATGGGATTCTATTGGTGTTTGCCTTTCATCCTCAATGATATATATATATATATATATATATTGGGAATTTACAATTATTTTTAAAATTATTATTTAAAATAAATTCAAAATAATTCAAACAATTATTGTAATTTAGTACACAAATGTTTAGCACAAACACACATTATGTAAAACACAAATTTTAAAGCACAAATTTGTGTTTAAAACTAACTTTGAACAAAAATTTGTTGAAGTCCTGCGCATTTTAATTGTATAAAACATGAATTTCACCAACTTGCGCTTACAGGGTGGGAGCACACTTGGTATGTAATTGAAAAAACACATGGTCATTAAAAATGACGCATTTATAAGTAAAAAACACACACATATCCAGGATATGTTACAATGCGCATAAATAAATTTTGAAGGAGAATGTCTCAACACTAATTTATCTTTGAGAGATGAATCTTGAATTGACATTGCCCCGTATAATACTAATTCATCTTTGATAGTTGATTCTTGAATTGTAATTTCCCCACACAATAGATCACCTGATATCTTATTAACATTTTCACAATGTCTTATACTAAAACTTCAAATTTTCTAACAATATTGTTTTCTTTTCCATGCAGTTGTTTTAGCCTCTCCTTCTTAACTTAGTACACGTCTTTCATCTGGTTGCACACAAGTTCAGAATTGGTGAAAACTACAATTTCTTTTGATCTGTACTCCTTAGTTGTTCCCAAGCCTTCTATCAATGCAATATAATATGCTTCATTGTTTGTTGTTCTTTTCGGTATATTCATTTTCCTTTCGAGGACCTTTTTGTTGCAATACTGCAAAGCACATATTCAATCACTTCTTTCCCTGTATTGGGATAGTAATAAACATCTATGCATAATGTAAATTTCTCAACCATGTTTAGTGGGCTTTTTATCCCTGAAAAAAATCAAATTCAATAAAATATATTAAATGAACATTTATTGCAAATGCATGGGAGAAATTACATGTACATGGTTTTCCTTTAATTTTATGTGCGAAATGGCATGTACATGGTTCCCAAAAACACTATAAAATGCCTTAAAATTTTATGGGAGAAATGACATGTACATGGTTCCAAAAAACACTAGAAAATGCCTTAAAGTTTATGGGAGCAATGACATGTACGTGGTTTCCAAAAACACTAGCGTTCTCCTTAAAAATATGTTAAATGAACATTTATTGCAAATACCTTAAATTTTATTGGAAATGTCTTAAATGTTATGGGATAAATGACATGTACATGGTTGGGAGAAATGACATGTACATGGGTCCCAAAAATAGTAGCAAATGACAAGTTTATGGGAGAAATGACATGTACATGGTTTCCAAAAATACTAGAAAATGCCTTAAAATTTATGAGAGAAATGGCACGTACATGGTTTCCAAAAGCACTAGCATTTTCCTTAAATATATATTAAATGAACATTTATTGCAAATGACTTGAAATTTATTACAAATTGCTTAAAGTTTATGGGAGAAATTGCATGTACATGGCTTTCCTCAAAGTTTTTGGAAGAAATGACATGTACATGGTTCCGAAAAACACTCGCAAATGCCAAGTTTATGGGAGAAATGACATGTACATGGCTTCCAAAAACACTAGCATTTTCCTTCAAAATATATTAAATTAAATTTTATGTAGAAATGACATGTACATGGTTTCCAAAAACACTAGAATTTTCCTTAAAAATATATCAAATTAAAGTTTTTGGGAGAAATGACATGTTTATGGTTTGCATTAAAGTTTATAGGAGAAATGAAATGTACATGTTTTTCCTTAAAGCTTATGGGAGAAATGACATGTACATGATATTCCTTAAAGTTTATGGGAGAAACAACATGTATATTGTTTTCCTTAAAGTTTATGGGAGAAATGACATGTACTTGGTTTGCCCTAAATTTTATGGTCGAAATGACATGTACGTGGGTTTCCTTAATTTTAATGGGAGAAATGACATAAAAATGCCATGTACATGGTTCCCACAAACACTAGCAAATGGGAGAAATAACATTGTACGCTTTCAAAAAACACCAGTATTTTCCTTATAAATATATTAAATTAAAATTTATGGGAGAAATGGCATGTACATGGTTTCCCTTAAATCTTATGGGAGAAATGATGTGTACATGGTTTTCCTTAAATTTTATGGGAGAAACGATATGTACATAGTTTTCATTAAGTTTATGGGAGAAATGACATGTACATTGTTTCCAAAAACACTAGAATTTTCCTTAAAGATATATTAAATTAAATTTTATGGGAGAGATTACATGTACATGGTTTGCATTAAAGTTTATGGGAGAAATGATATGTACATGGTGTGCCTTAAAGTTTGCCTTGAGTTTATGGGAGAAGTGACATGTACATGGTTTTCCTTAAAGTTTTCCTTAAATTTTATGGGAGAAATAACATAGAAATGGCATGCCATATTGGTTGCCTTGAGTTTATGGGAGAAATGACATGTACATCGTTTGCCTTAAATTTTTACTTAAATTTTATGGGAGAAATGACATAGAAATAAAATGTACATGGTTCCCAAAACACTAGCAAATGCCTTAAATTTTATGGGAGAAATGAAATGTACATGGTTTCCAAAAACACTAGCATTTTCATAAAAATATATTAAATTAAAGTTTATGGGAGAAATGACATTTACATGGTTTTCCTTAAAGTTTATGGAAGAAATGACACGTATATGGTTTGCCTTAAGTTTATGGGAGAAATGACATGTACATGGTTTGCCTTAAAGTTTGTCTTAACGTTTATGTGATAAATGACATATAAATGACATGTAAATGGTTCCCAAAACACTAGAAAACACCTTAAATTTTATGTGAGAAAGGACATGTACATGGTTTGTCTTAAATTTTATGGGAGAAATGGCATGTACATCGTTTACCTTAAATTTTTCCTTAATTTTATGCAAGAAATGACAGGTACATGGTTTTCCTTTAAGTTTTCCTTAAATTTTTTCGGATAAATGAAATAGAGATGACATGTATATGGTTCCCAAAATGCTATCAAATGCCTTAAATTTTATGGGAGAAATGACATGTACATGGTTTACAAAAACACTAAATTTTCCTTAAAAATATATTAAATTAAACTTTATGGGGGAAATGACATGTACATGGTTTTCCTTAAAAGTTATGGTAGAAATGACATGTATATGGTTTTACTTAAAGGTTGCCTTAAGTTTATGGGAGAAATGAAATGTACATGGTTTTCCTTAAATTTTATGGGAGAAATGACATAGAAATGACATGTACATGGTTCCGAAAACACTAGCAAATGCCTTAAATTTTACGGGAGAAATGGCATAGAAATGATATGTACATGGTTCACTTAACATATAGGGCCAATATTCCACCTACAATGATTAAATTTTATGGGTGAAATGACATAGAAATGACATGTACATGGTTATCCTAACAGCGAAGGCTAATGTTCCACCTATAGCTCTTAATGTTTATGGGAGAAATGACATAGAAATGACATGTACATGGTTCCCCTAATATCCAAGGAAAATGTTCCACCTACAAGGATGGAGGGTATCTGGTGTTCAGGCCTCTTCTATATTTCATTGTAGCCCAACTAACCCTACTAACATCGTTAATAAAATACTAACATACTAATAGTTCCATCTCTCTTGCATGTTGACATTTGCATTTGTTTGGCATTTTAATTATCATTTAATGCCAAGTTATGGTAACAACATAATATGATCTTATCTAAAGTTCAGCAGTGAATGTAAGAGGCTCAGGGCCTGTCATATATGATCAAAATTTTCTTAAGTTAAAACTTGGTAAATCTATGGTTGTCACAATATATATCTTGTTGGTTATAACTCATTGTTAACAAAAAAATTTGAACATATAATTTCCATTTCTAAGAATTTTGATCTTGCTAGTGATTATAAGAGGCTCACATCCTGTCATATATGCTCAAAATTTTCTTAACTTAAAACTTGGTAAATCTATGGCTATCACACTATATATCTTGCTGGTAATAACTCACTGTTAGCACACATATTTGAACACAATTTCCATTTCTCAGAATTTTGATCTTGCTAGTGAATATTAGAGGCTCACGGGCTGTCATATATGCTGAAAAGTTTCTTAAGTTCAAACTTGGAAAATCTATGGTTGTCACACTATATATCTTGTTGGTAATAAATCATTGTTAACAGACAAATATGAACATATAATTTCCATTTCTAATAATTTTGTTCTTTCTAGTGAATATAAGAGGCTCATAGCCTGTCATATATGCTCAAAATTTTCTTAAGTTCAAACTTGGTAAATCGATGGTTGTCGCACTATATATCTTGTTGGTAATAACTCAATGTTAGCAAATATATATGAACATATAACTTCTATTTCAAAGAATTTTGATCTTGATAACTATCACTGTCTATATTGGCACATTACCTCATGTTTTTGGTGTCAATGGTATTTTAAAAATGGTTGCCTGCCACACATTTTATGTTGATATTTATAATTTTCAAAAACCATCCATATAAATCATAAAAATTGGACTAAAAGGAAATGATTGTAGTAAAATGTATAGAAACGATTGTAGTAAAATGTATAGAGACAAGAAAACACAAAATGTGGACAACTTGCAAGGGAGAGAATTAATAGCATTTCATCAAAGGAATAAGTTAAATTATAAAATAACTTCATACAAATATCAACATGCCAAGGACATCAAAAAGGATTACAGGGCTTCTAACATAAGAGAAAATTAGGACAACCCTCAAAATATTACACACAACATAAAGAGGAAACTTGATAAATCTGAAATAGATTCAAATAACATGGCCACAATACCAATCTGATGGGAAGATTTTACCTATTGAAAATACCTGTCTAAAAATAAGGTTTTCATATAATTGGAAATGGTTTCATCTTATGGAGTACCACGATTCCATAAAGAGAAATCCAAGACAACATTATGAGATTATATATTACTCAAGGATGGGATAATGGTAAATGTGTGTGAGTTAATGGTATATAAAAATGATGTTTTCATCTTTTATTGTTTATTATTTCATACACAACATATTATAGAATATAGTAGTAAAACCATGTATATATATATATATATATATATATGCATGAATAGAGAACAGTATACGGATATTACTCTCAGAAGGATAGAACAGGAAGGAGAAAGATAACACGGGGGAGAACGACTCCTAGATGAAGGAACACAGGATATCACGATTTTTTTTTAGAACATAATGATACAATACCTCACTCTTGCATGTCAGACTTACTGGACAAATTTTATAATTGATTCATTATTCTATAGGATAATTCAAATTGCATCGTTGGAGTATTTTTATTCCATTGTCTCAATTGTCTTAATTTTTTCTTGTTTATTATATTGAGATTGATCCACATAGATACATACAGAGAAAAACCTTAGAAATCGACAAATAGATAAATAATGAAACTGTCTGAATTAATGGATAGATAAATAGAAATAAAGTAGGAGGAATTTTCCACCAAGACTTGCCTTCAACTGCACTTTAGGCACCAACCGGATATTTGTTATAGATCACTTGCCATTGCACACTCTAGTAGTAGTTGGTCGAGTCTTTAGAAGCATCTTGTTAGCTAGCATTCCTTTAAATTTGATAATTTTTTTTAACACTAACTCATTTCTTTGAAAATATTCCCCTTATTTACTCCTTCCTCGAGTGCGGGTGAATCAGTTAACCAAGATGGTTTTTATGGGTTACATTTGAAGGGAAGTCAGAAATAAAGCAAGGGTTTAGAGGCAAGCTAGAATGATGTGAGATGCTAGTGAAACTACTAATTCAAGGTCTCGATCAAATGATTCAATTTTTACCTAAGGGGCTCCTACAGGCTAATAACCTTATCTCAGAAATATTTTGTTAAAATAATGAATGATGATCACATTGTGAATGTAAATCTCACGAATTTTTGACATTGTGGTGGTACATTATATACAACAGAGGTTTTCTTCCACTGAAAAAGATATATACACACACAAAGATATATATATATATATATATATATATATATATATATATATATATATATATATATATGTATGTATGTATGTATGTATGTATGTATGTATGTATGTATGTATGTATGTATGTATGTATGCATAATCATCATCATCCTTATTTTTTTTATAAAGGAAATTGAATTTAAGAAATATGAACTAGAATTGATTTCTATTGCAACGAATGATTTGGAAAGTTGGCCATGAATTTAAAATCATCACTCATTAAAAATAGAGCTAGAGATGTAAAGAATCATGTCAACAAGAATAAATAAGACACAATTCACTTTTCAGTTAGGTAATACATTTATTTTCTTACAGATCATATCATATCACATTTTAATTTGGAGAAATACCTATAAATTTGGAGACAACGAGAGTGTGCATGAAAAAAATATGGTGAGAGCACGCACGACGAGTAGACAATGAGACGACGAGGCCACAGATCGCCGAGGATGCAGATTAGAGAAAACATGCAAACACAAAAAAATAATTTTTAGAAACAATAAAAAAAACATAAAAATTTTAACAGAGCATAAACCATAATGCCTTCTCACCTTCACTTGCTCCCCTCCTCGCCCTGAAACAACACAAAAGAAATAAAGCAAGACAGTAACATAGCAGAGAGACTACAGTAGAGAAGCTAGAAAAAAACAGAGCAGTGTAACGGTCTGGAAACAACACAACACAAACAGAGTGAGATAAAAATAGAGTGAGACAAAAATAGAATAGAGAAATGAGACATACATAGATCAGCGCAAGTGTAATGAAAACTTGTTGCAGTTTGGGCGGCGATATATTTATAAAAAAAAATTCGGCGAAATTATTTTAAAAATTTTGGTTGAATTATTAGTTTGGCTGAACTTTTGTTGCCGATCTTTCCATCTCCAACGAAAATTTTTTTTACCCACACCGTCAATACGTCGTTAATGTTAAAGACATAATTATTTGGGCCGAATTAATTTCACAACTCCAAGCGAACTGTTGGGAAAATGAAATTTCCGAACGTGTTTCTCATGAAAGTGTAACCCACCTTCGCATTTTTACACTTTTATATTTTTTCCATTATAAACTTTCTCATTTTATCTAGTGAAATATCATTTTCTCTTCCATTGATATGCGATGTAATGATCTACTTCTTATAATGATAAAGAAGTTTTTTTGGGAATAGTTTTATGTTTTTTATATGGAATGACTATGAATTATGTACCTCTTTAAAAAAAATATTATCATGTGCTGATGTATTTATAAGTATTTTTTTTCTATAGGTTTCTGTTTTAACCAAATACTATGTATAAATTTCCCACATGTATACATAGCTCAGGAGGGGTAGCCTAATTTGACGATGTTTTTTTCCAGAGCCAAGCCATCTCATTGACACTCCTCTCACTTGCATGTTAAAATAAAAAATGAAGAATAGTAAAAATGTGCCTCTGCTCTCAAGGTTCATGGGTAGGTCTCACAAGGTCAAGAAAATTTCTTGCAAGGCAAAGAAGGGTACAGTTAGGATTTAATGAAAAATGAAAAGGAATATATTGAAAAAATATGAGGAACTTAGATGAGTGTAATAGTTAAATGGGATGTGAGACCGATGTAGAAGGTGATTTCAGATGTGATATTTGCATGAGTGAATAGCTAGGCTTTGGTAGACTGTTGAAATTTTTTGGCTTAGAAAATATCAGAGGGGATAATGCCAATTTTTTTATTAGTATGGCCATCGAACACAATCTGACCTCAGTGACAAGATTGTCACATTCCACCACCTGGTAATCATGATCCTCATGATCCTCCCCGTACTGGTTGGATCCACTATGTGCACACTCCAACACTGATACTAGTGAAGGGAGAGATATTTTGAAGGACTCTAGACATTGCACATGAATCTACAGGCAAAACAAGTTGGGTGAGCTTCTAAAATGACAAACGGAACACTCAAATTTCCTATATTTTAACATAATTATTTATATGTAAGAATGATCCGAATTTATATAGGAACACAACAGAATACACATATAACCATAAATATAAATACGAAATGGAAATAACACTTCATTTAATTAATATCAAAGAAATGAAATTTGTTTAAAGACAGAATGGAAGTAAACTAGCTAGGGTATTGGTAGCTTATCTCTAAGAAGAGATGTGGTGGCTACAGGTCTCTGAAATGTGTTACAATGAGGCTTGAGGGCCTATTTATTATTTAGAAATAATTTAAAACCCTAAACATCCAAAAACCTAACCTTAGGAGATGAAGCGTTAAAAATATTGGCCCTATTTGGTTGAATTGGTACATCAACTTCCCAGGGACGCAACTTTGGCATACGATCTCCTCTTGATGCGCTCAATAACTCGTTATAAATATCTATCCAAGGACTACAACTTTTGGTGTGAGCAACATTGAAGGAACTTCCATTTTTCTCTTAGTATTAGTATGAGTTTTTAATGCAAGTGTACGAAAAGAAATCACTTTAGTTGCACATGACAAACAACCCTAACAAAAAATGTGGCTATTCAACTTCTTATATCTGAAATAGACAATCGAAAAAAAATGAAAAATAAACCCAGATCTATGCAAATAATGTAGCTAAATAGAAAAATGAAATAAGAGTTTCTCCAAAATATTCAATGGACAAGACAAGAATTATAAATAATTTTTTGTATTATGTAACACCTAGGAGGGGAGCATAGAGAGTCCCCCTCAATGGGATGGGTTCTTTTCTATCCTCAAACACTTCAGCTTTGAAGTTTCTCTCTCAATGGTGTAGAATACCCAAGACATGTAGAACTCAAAGGGAGCTTAATAAGCAAAAGAAAATAAAAATGAATCAAAGATAGACAATGATAAGAGGATGAAAGTGTGACCAAGATAAATGGATCAAAGGTATGGAATGAATGGAAAATCTTACTTTTATAACAAAATATTGAGGTATCCTTGATATGGTGCATACTAAAATATTATTAACCAAAATCTAGATCTAAGTGCTTGGAATATTTTATTATATTTTATCGGAGAGAAAAGGGATTTAAATTGGTTAAATCCCTTTATTTAGAAATAATAAACGAATAAAATATTTATTTATCATTTCGAGGATGGGATGAAGGAATAATTAAACAAATAATGATTTATTTTACTATTCCTAAATGATTTAGTCAAATTTAACAAGGAATATTAATTAAATAATGATTTAATTAATTATTCCTAGAGAATAATAATATAAATAATGATTTATGTAATTATTTATCATTAATTGGGTTAAATATGATGAGTAATATAATTAAACAGAGGTTTAATTAAATATTACTAGAGGAAAATCAAATAAATAAAAATTTATTTAAATATTCCTCATGGGGTTTTCTATTTTGGACCAGAAATAACTTAATAAACTATGGTTTATTAAATTATTTCTTGGTGAAAACAATTTTACTATGGTAAAACTGGTCTTACACGTGGTATTTTGATCCATATAATTATACATCATTAGATGACCAAAATTTGGTGTAGCATATTCCCCCTCAATGTGTGAGTATTAGGATCTAATCATATGATCGAAGTACGTTGTATGAACACAATCACTAGACATTGAAGGGGAGTCATAGAGAGAGATATACGTAGGTGAAGTGAAACAAGAGATGATAATAACCCTAAGGGGGCGGGATCGGCAACCAAAATTCTCTTTTTATGGTTGAGTACGTGTATACAATGAGGCGGGGAACACATACCTATGCCCGTTGAGATAAAAAAGTACAAAGAATAGTGGTTCACCCAGTAAAATGAAACTGAGCTATAAAGTACATGATATTATAGCATAAACATGGGCCAGACAAAAACATAATGAATCCCGCATACATACTGTACCTAGGACAACATCCAGGACTGAATAAAATAATATTTGAGTACATGAGATATAATAACAATCGGAGAAGCCCTGATAAATAGGAAAGGGATCCGAAAATATAAATGGATCATATAAGTGATACATGCATCCTAGAGGCACTGCAAGTGGCTGGGGCCGAATCCATCAAATGTGTGGAGCTGCATCTGACATTGTAGAAGATAATGTGGTCATCATGGCATGTGGGGGACTACTTTAAGGGCCACCCCCTCATGAGGTCTGAAACATTTCACACAAACCCGGGAATCACTAGATCAATCTGGTAGATCAGTGAACTATCAAGTATACGAATCTCTATCATGCTGAAGTGGAGAGGATGAGAAAAAATCAAGTGAAAGGGAAATGAGTCACTTTGCCTAATCCGAGGCACCGAACAATGATGGAAGTTGGAACCAGGATACAACACCCTCTAGACTTGTCTTCTGGAATGAATGTGCTAATGTCGATAGAAGGAGTTCTGCCATAGGTGAGGTAATGAGGTCCTAAACTAAGGCACGACATAATATAGTAGATTTACTGATGGACTCACACTAGGGATGATAATGGAATGGGGGATACTGAGTAGAAAATGGACAAATTCCCTTGTTAGAGCATAAAAATCATGGATGACCTGGTAGTGACTAACTCGACTCCTGAGGGGATGGGGGATAGTGGGACTGGAGGTCAAAAAGGGCTACATAAGAGAGGGACAAGACATGAATGGATGGAATACTGTAACATGAGGCAAAAGAGACTCAAGACAGACTCCATGAATGCGATGATGACTCAAATTGGATGCTCTCATCAAGGGCGACTTGATGATGCTACCACATAGAATAGGCCCAGTGGGGACCGTAAAAGCTTAAACAAAAAAAAGGTGCTTACTCATGACAAAATTCAACACAATAATCAAGAAGTATGAAGGCTAAGTGGTGCCCCAAGTACAAGTGGAACAAGTGTAAAAATTCAGTTTTGAGAGGCGGTGCAGTGACCCTTCCTGGAGAAAATATTTCCGGATGAAGTATGAAATCACTAAAAAAAAATATGCAAGGTACCTACATGATAGAAATAAAATAGACATCTCCATGGGAGATGCTATGGGTAAAATATCTATTCCCCTTACACTTGGTAAATATATGGTTGATACATGGTGAAGGGAAGTTGTTGTGGGGATAAGCTTTGTTCAGGTCATGAAATTCCATATAGACATGGATGCTCCCTAATTTCTTAAAAATGGGATAGGAACAACCATCCTTCTGGAGCTTATCGATTGCAGTTTTGAGAGCCTCTCGTCAAGGAATGTGTCTCAACTTGTGATGAACATGGTATGCATCAGGCTGTGTGTCGATCTGATGGTCAATAATGGCAGGATCATGTCCTCGACTTTCTAAATATGACCTGGCTGAAACATTACCGAATTATCTCTAAATGTAAGACTCATTTTCATCTGGGGCGCAAGGTGCCCTCAAGGAATTTTTTTCCTCATCGAAAACATTGGATGCAGGAATGGGATTTCTAAACTGATCGACCTTATCAGAGATAAAGTATTTAAACTTAGCAGCATACTGGTCATGGGATTGATGCAGGGGGAAGTACGCACGGTGGTGAATATCATCCCAAGGAAAGTCAGGGGTGGTCATTTATATCATAATGTCATCATCAGAGTGAAAGATGGGGGGACTCGTAGAAAAAATATGACATGAAAAGGCGCAGCTACCTGATGCATTATCATGAAAGATATTTTTCACATACGCATCACTACGGAGGATAGACGAAGAGCTAGTATATGAAACATTTTCCAATGTTGAGCCCAAGGTGATCGCTGAAGCAGGTTTAGTCGAAATATAAGGGACCTCCTCGGAGGGGTTTTCCACCAAGGATCTCATGTATGATGATAGATAGTGGACGGTGGCCGTAGATTCCGTCATCTCGACATCGGGAGGAGGTATGAAAATTTTCTCTAGTTTTACTGAAGCAGAACGCAAAAGTAGAGTGTTACATGATCTACTACGAGTAGCCTTTATTTCGCGAACAACTTCAAGGGTGTCGCGAAAGTCGTCGAGATGGGGAAAAAGGTTATACTAGTGGCCATAAATATCACACAAAGCACAAGCATGGTTTGTGCACAATGATTTGAGTTTTTTAGCTGAATCTATTAAGGTAACATGGACCTCCGGGATGTCAGATTTAGAGAAATGACTCATTGACCACATATGTGAGATGATAAATTTCATAACAATTATGGGTGGCATGCCCAGTAACATCACACAAAGCGCACAAAGGTGACCTCCTTTAAGGTTAGGAGGAGTAGATGTTGTTTGGGTGGCCTTGTCCTTAGGTTCCTTCTTTCTGGCTTCACCCCCTTGAGTGGATGCCTTCGCAACATGAGTAGATTCTTGTTGAGGTGGCAGAGGCACTGAAGCAAAGGTAGGGGTCGTGGAAACTAGTTGGACCAAGGTCAATGTGGTATAAGGTTTGAGTTGACCAGGAAAGGTTTTAGCTGGGGGATTGATGTACCAAATTAGGATCCCCACGGTCAAATTAGGAAGGCTCAATGTAGCCATAAAAGGTACCATAAATACTCCGGAGGGGGTAGTGAGAAACAATATCTGACTATAGGAGTATTGAACTGGAAGAATAGATCCCAAATAGTTAAGGCTAAGGGGAACCATTCCTGGTTGAAAATGACTAGAAGAGACACTAGCAAAAGAGGAGGGTCCTTCAAAGGAAGGCACTGCAGGCTCCATCGAGTGACCACCAGCAGGTTGTGGAGGCTTGGGTTATTCGGTGGTTAAAACTAGACGGCATATAGTTAGTCCGAGACAATTTCATCATGCAAACATTCGATGAGCTCAGATATGTAACAAGAGGAGGGGGTCAAAGGAAAACACCAAGTAAGGTGGAATATTTATAGACTCCAGGTGAGACACTGGTAAGAGGTGTGATGGTGTTTTTATCAGCCACCCAAGAGACGATAGACTCGGGAGAGAGCTCAGACTTTGGTTCGTAATATGTCAACTGATATATGGTTGTTACCAGGATTAATCCCTCTTGCAGACAAGAGCGATCTCCCTAGTACTCCAATGAGTAACTAAAAATAAAGATCTCTTTGAATACCTCTTTCTCTATATTATTTTAATTTTAAGATCATTATAATAGTAAAGTAGAGAGGAAATGCTCCTACCTTGTAATCCAAATGTCTAATGCAGCCCTTTGTTCGTCGCTCCAAAGTAGTTCTCCAATCATGAGTAGAACCTATAATCAAATACAAGACGAATAATCAAATAATCTGCAATATATAATAATCAAAAAGTACTAATACAACTTAGTGATAAATGAATCTAGGTATTGACATCATTCCCATGAATTCAAAAACAAGAGAATGAGAAAAATACATCCATATGTATTATCATAAATTAGAAAGAGAAATATTACAACCAGATACCATGATGTTCTACATATTTCTCCCGGGGTTCGAGAAATCATTATCCTTTAGTTTGGTAAGCCTTCCTCTCTAGAATGGCCAACATTAAGTCATGGATACAAAGGTGTGATATTCAGTGTGTCAACAACAACTGACTACTATATAAAGTATGCACTCTATGAACTCTCTCTAGCTTAGAAACTATATGGATCAGTTTCTATTCACATTAATAACTCAGGTATATACCCTTGCATGTGAAACTTGATCTCAATATATAGGGATATTGAGGTGGTTTCAGTTTCATAAAGAGGGATGGATTCCTCCCATGAAGAGATTTCAGTTCCTTGGACCAAGGGATAAGCTCCATTAGTGGAGGGATAAATATCGAACTAGCGTGACTCTATAGGCTTCCAGTTGGGAGAATATTTGACCAACTATGCTTTTAGAAGTTACTTTTTCTTTTTACTTTCTTTTCATGGGGGTGTGTAGGTTTTAGTGGCGAACAAAGTGGTGATCGTCACTACTAATGGAAGGATCATCAGTGCATGCATACAGAAAGGCTAGTAAATCCATGCAAGAATAATTTTAGGGGTTTTACAGATCTTTTATCCAATTTCCAGGAATTGATTCAAGAACATGAGTGTTTTTGACCTCTAAGGGAACATGATATGGATGGCGATAGGCGCATATGAACAGTAAAATGTCATGGTGAAAAAATGATGTGTAATAGATTTCCTCATAAAGTGTGAAGTCTGAGAGTTTTCCTGAAGAGTGAAGTGCTTTATCATTCTGAGGATTGGATTGGAGAAGGCGGTCGAAAACCTGTAAAAACATTCAATGCAAATATATATCATCGCTGAGGTAGGAATTCCCATACTCATATCAAAACTAACTAAATATTTTGGTACAAATATGAATTTAGTATTACATCAAAAGTAGACACAGTATGGGTGCAGCCGTCTGTCATAAGTAGTCTACTATTTCATGAATAATAAAACTACTCGCAGCTTGGATGGTGGGAACTAGATCCAGGGTCTTGATTTTTGCTTCTCGAACTAGTACGAATCTATCCATGTGATTGATTGTGTTGAATTCGAACATTGTAGAAATCAATTGATTACCAGTCAATGATGATAATCGTTAACAAGTGTGAAAGAAACCATCAGTAATGAAAATGCCCCTCAAAGTACTTCGATAAAATCTATGAAGTGCGAATTAATGATTTGTAGTCAAACACTTATATAATCATTCAATCGAAGGTCAATGATGAAAACCTATCATCAAAGGTGAGAAACCTGCAATTACAGCTTGCATATCCCAAGGTACTGATAAGATACCATATCAAATTTCTAGATAATGAGTTTATGCCGATAGAAAGTGATCCTTCATAGGAAAGCCTACCACATGAAACCATTAGATCAAGTTTTGAAGAGATGTTTGCAAGGACTGATTCAGGGATGGTCAACGCAAATGGAGACAAATGTTTGCAATGAATGGTTTATTGAACTTTCTCTTGAGCGCATAACAATACTGTAAATGTCTTGGTAGCATTGGACCTAAATATAATACCCAGAAACCAGCTAAATAATTTTAATGTGGCTTGATTAATTGTTAGACAAAGGATTTCCCAACCCAGGTACAAGTGTGACGAAGTGTCATGTTTGAGAGCAACATGCTACTTTCTAAAACATGGACGACAAATGGATTATTTTTCTCTCTTTTCCCCCCACCATTACTAGTAAGTACCTTTTTATTTTTGACAAGCTTGAGGAGGATAAAATTTTCTTGTTTGTGTAAGATCATCCTTTGGATGAGTCCATATTAGTGTTAAAATCAAACCCTAAGAAGGAGTGGTTCGATCATGTTGTGATCGACAGGTCCTATACTATTTAGTTTAAATGAGTCCAATATAGGAATAACTAAGTGTTTTTTAGTTTTAGGGAGTCAGAAGAAAAACATAAGTAAACTCCATGGTTGTTATTTTTCGTAAATTTAGTCCCTTAAACCCGAAAAAGGATTAAAAAATGCAGTAGAGAAATCTATTGACCATAATCAGTCAATGTATACGTATTTCATAATTAGTCCAATTTAGTCCGGAAAAGGGGTAAACTTATAATGAGTGGACGACTATTCATTTACTTTAGCAAGTTCGAATAGTCAAGTACTTCGCAATTTTTTCATGTTTAGAGAGTCTGAAAAGGGCTTAAAATATGAATCGAGATTTTCGCTTTTCTCTATTTTTACAAAGCCTGAAAAAAGTGATAAAAGTGTACTCGATATCAAAATAATTCTTTTCACCAAAATCCTGTATCTTGTACCAAACTCGAACAATTAAAAAAATATGTTCTCAGAAAGTAAAAATATTTTGATTTTACCTTTTAAAAGTAAAAATATATTAAATAATTATATTTTATTGATTTAAAAATACAAAAAGGAGTTTAAACAAGTCATTTTCACCTTTTGATTTTCAGAATAGAGCAGAGAAAGATTTTGGCCAAAAGCTTCCAGAGC
The DNA here is from genome assembly GCA_034641835.2 of Pinus albicaulis. Lineage (NCBI taxonomy): Eukaryota > Viridiplantae > Streptophyta > Pinopsida > Pinales > Pinaceae > Pinus > Pinus albicaulis. The sequence goes on from CM076579.1 coordinate 1,103,687,655, forward strand.
TCATATCAGAAGAATCGACCAACCAATTCGAGAACCATCTGAACCATGTAATCCACATCGACATTGTATTTGTTTTCATCCATTTCATTTCTTATTTTAAGCTTTCATGGCATTATTTATATGGAAATTATGTTTTAAAATATGCCCTTTGGAATGCGTGGTTTCTCTCGGTGAAAACCGTGCACCCTGATGATTTTTTAAAATAGAAATCGTCAGGCCGTCACAGGTTCTGTGTATGATGCCTGTGAAAAAATGCATTGTGTAAACACAAAACCTATGCAGGAGCCTAAACCTAATTCTCTCTATAGAAATGGATCAAACTTCCCTGAACTGATTTATAATGTTTAAATTTTTTGATTTGTAGGTCTTTAATCATGCAAGAATGGCGGGAACGCGAAAATGAACTCACGGAAAATGAAGCCATAAATTATCCATAGACTATGCGCCCATTAAAGAATTGTGGCTTATACAATTTTTGGGTGATTCAGGGCATGAAAGTATAGGTTTAGCTGATGACCTGGCTTGTGAATGCATGGGATGTGCAACATCAATGTTCCATAATTGGAGACCGTCAGCTTGTGATAAAGTCAGAGGACATATACATCCTCATTGGATTGCCTCGTAGAGGGAGGAACACTTCCTTATTTGGGACTAGGCTAGGCTCTCTTCCCAGTACTACTTACAAGGATCAGAATTATAGCCGATATTCAAAGCTAAATGATGGTCACATATAGAACAAAGCTGTTGTACGACTAGAACTCAAAATCATAGCATTCACGGTTACCAGGTTATGCGGGAGTGCAGCTCCTCATGTGGCTACAAATCACAGATGCAAGCCACAGTTTAGTGTTTTGGAGGGACATTATTCAACTGGATTGAAGAAGTGTTGGATAATATGAGAGGCCAACTCACTAGAGCTAATAATGGGAAGTTGAAAAGCTTTGGATATGGTGCCATTCTTATCTCTTTTTCTCTGGAGAGGATCCCACTCCTTTTGCCTCAACAGTCTTCGGTGGATGTTGTAAGTCCTCACGAACCTTGTATGGTGCGCTGGGTAGCATTTATTGCTCGCCATGGTGGAAAAGGTGGTGCAGTGGTTTTTTTTACTCCGCATTATTTCTCATGGCTTAGGAATCAGATCTTCACGATTGAAGATTTCCTTACGTAGGGATGGATCACAGAGGTGATCCTGAAACATATTTGCCACCAGGGACACAAGTCAGTGAATCATTTTTAAGTTTTTATATATTTTTTATTTGAATTTTTATCATCCTATACTGATAAAACATTTAAATGGAGATGTCCATCCAACATAACCAGCAGCACTTCGTCGCTTTGACAGGTGAGATGTAGAACCCATAGTAGCCCCGCAGGATGATGCAGTAGAGATCCTAGCAGAGATGGAGCACAATCTTGAGAGGTTGAATATTGATATTCGTGAGACATGAACAAATGTTATACCTCTTAGGCTCCAGAGACATATGACTGGTGTCCCAGGTCCACTCAGGAGATTTCTACGCAAGGTGGCGCGTGCCATAGTTTTCTATCATGAACATCATCATGGATAGTTGATGGTCAGTGTAGTTTGACATTTTTTTTGTATGAGTATATTTTAGTTCATAAGGTGTTTGAACCTATGATCGCATACTATGTAATATTTTTTGACACAAATTTATTTATCCTAATGATAATACTACCTTCGTTCCTTGCGTATCTTGTTCAACATGGATTGAATGTTTTTTTGTTTACCTTTTAATGTTGCATATGTCTACTTAAAACTCAATTAGCTAATGCATCACCCAATGTGTTTAAATTTCTTGAAATGTGTTGATATTAGATATAATCAAATTGTGTTTCCAGGAGACAAACCTTCAAAAATAATCTTAACAATGCTTGATTTCTGATAGAATATACTCTGTTTCAATGAAATAGAATGCGCTACGAATATAACCTAACTATCAAAATTCAAATACCAAATGTAATGACATTAGGTAGTAACTCAATGATTGCGCTATATTCTACAATTTTGTTCATTGTTTGACCAAGGCATATCACATGAATAGATACTAAGTCATCGGTGGGTGAATAGATAACACAAGCCGTGGAAGAGATGTTCTGTGTACTACGACATGAACTGTCATCAAAATAAATGTATGTTTTAAGGGATTTCAACATCTGCAATATAAATATTAATTAAGATAAGCATCGAAAGTAGTAACAACAAAAATAACTAATTCTAGGCACACTTGTCTAATCTAAGGCACACTGTTCGAAAATGTAAATAATGTACAAGGGATATCTTCAAACAAAAATCAATGCATAATATCTCTTGAGATAAATACCATTTCTGGGTTTATCTAAAGATACCCCGTCATAATCAATTAATTCATATGATCCTTTTCAAATCACACGCTTGACAATATATGGACCATGCCACATCGATTCGAATTTACCAATGCCTAGCTTGTCGTTAGCTTGATCATATACTAAAACTAAGTCACCTTTTGAATAAATTCAAGGTTTAACACTTTTATCATACTTAGCTTTAACACATTTTTTCTCAGCTTTAGCAGCTAATGCAGCGGTGCGACGAGTCTCATCTAATTGTGCTAGGTATAGAAAGTGTTTCGCCTCTTCAGAGGTAGATAGTAACAACTGAATGGATAATATGAGTGATGGTATTTAAAATCAAATGGGTAACACAACTTCTAATCCATAAACAAGTTTAAAAGGAGTGAACCCTGTAGAAGTTTTTGTAGAGGTACGGGTATGCCCATATTGATGAAAAAAATATGGTATGAAAATTAGATTTATGAGTCCCGACAATCCATTTAATCATGGTGTTTAAAACCTTGTTGACATCCTCAACTTGACCATTAGCCTATGGGTAATGTGTTGTAGAATTATCATGGTGTAGGCCAAGTTGATCATAAATTTTGGTCATCATAATATTTCAAAAATAGCTCCCATGGTCCATAATGATAGCTTCAGGGGACACTGAACTGAGCAATCACATGATTGAATATGAAAGTAGTTGCAGTTTTTCCAACAACCACGAATGTTGGCAACACCTTGGCCCATTTGGTAAAGTAATCTATGAAGAGAATAATATACCAATGCCCCCCGACCGAGTGAGAGTTACATGTAATGAAATCGATGCCCCATTTGGAAAAAGGACCAACAACAATGATTGGGTGAAAAGGAGTTGGAGTTGCACGCATATTTCGATCAAAAATATGGCAATTGTGGAATTTTCGAACCGTGATAATACAATCATTGAATAAAGACGGCCAAAAATAACGAGCCCGTAATATCTTTTGTGTTGGGAAAAATACTGAGGGGTGGGGGGGGGGGGTGCAGGTGAATCAGTATTTATAGGTCATTGAAATTTTTTTCTGTTTCTTTACTAAATTCTATACGCGACTTTAATGAACCCAACTCACGTATACAAGTGGATATGCCAACAAAAACTTGCGTATAATGAGATAACTTTTAGATAAACTTTCAAAAGAAATATTTAACTCAGCTTATCAGTTATGCCCCAGATAGTTAAGCAATAAATATGTGTAGTAATAGCAGAATAAATCATCACACAACAGAATCACACATGAACACCAATATTTAAGGTGGAAACCTAATTCAGGAGGAAACCACCACTGTTGTCGTCTCTATCTTCAATATTTATTATATGGAAAAATGCTTACAATATTGTACTGACGCAGACTCATATCAGTACACAGGCATTTACTTGCAGAAGGATGCAACCTTCTCTTGTTCTCCAATTGCTACTGGAAAGGAGCTATAACCCCCTGATATCGTTTATCATCCAGTATCGGAAGGGAGCTCCAACCCCCTGATCAGAACACCTGCTTCTACTCGAAGGAAGCTTCTACTTCCATACTGAACACTTCATCCCTCATAACCACTGCAGACCATGTTTCATGAATTTTCACACTGAATCCGACAACTTGAACACAAATCATCATAAATATCGTCAATAATATATTTAACTCAAACTTATATAAGAACAATGAGATTAATATAACTAGAACACAGTAATAAAACCAGGTTTTAGAATAAACATGTAGAAACAATCTCATCCATGATCATTCATTATCTTAAAGGGCATATGCTACTTTGCTTCACTGAACCCATGTGTAACACGCTTTCCTTCACACCAACCTGCCTATAGATCTGTGAAAATTGATCTTCCAGGAGATGGCCAGTCTCAGAACTAGATTTGAGGCCTTCAATCAGATATCTTATCAGTATTGCAGAACCCTTAATCAGTTATTCATCATTAAATATATTTACTCAATCATTGATCAGATTTGTACATATTCAACTTAGGAGCATATACAACATTCAAGAAACCCATATCTACATGAATACTTCATTGACAAACAACAAAAATAAAACAACAATAAACAAATAACCTATGCAATAAGATTCAAAAACCTTGACTTCCATACACACTTTTTCTGAGACAAAGCCGTGTATATACGCACTTTTACCGAGATGAAGTAGCGTATAGATCTAAAATATTAATTTTGCAGAGTGTTTCATATCTATAGAAATTACCCAGATTTATTCACTTCAGTTCAACAAACATGCAGTAGGTCACAGATCTAATCATCTCTTCAATAGATCATGCAAGAACATAGTCATTTCAGGTCAAGAGATCCTGATCCATCATTGTATCCAAGGGTGCATCATAGATTTAGATCTACCAATAAAACATAGTTCATCTCATGCAGATATATTCAACGACAACCCTTACACATGCACACATTTCACTATGATCTTCTTCTCCATATATATATATATATAGCCTTTACCAATACCATGAGCCAAAACCACACAACTGCCGATGGTATTCTTGGACAGAGTCAAATAGACAACACATCGCTTAATACTGTGAGTTAATACAATGGTAATGACCCGTGGTATCATATTTTTAGAGCGCAAAAGGCATACGTGACTTGGATCATTCTTATCTGCATGTATACGCGAATTGACCTATACAAACCCACGTATAGAACCTTCAATATGAATATTAACCAAATTTTGCTGGACTTTACACATTTCTTCTGATAGACCTTCTGCAAACTACTGAGCTTCTCCAGAAGACATATATTCCATTATTTTCCAGAGAGTTGCCATCAAGGACAACATATTAAGACACAATAATCATATTTCCAACAATCTCCCCATATGGATTTGATGGCAACCATGATGGTGTTTGATCACCACAATATACCACAATAGATAGAAATATTAAACATCACCATCATTCAAACACCCAAAATACTCTCCCCCTTTGACATCAAGGGAAAAGGGAACTATATTGACCATGCTCCCCCTGAGGTCATGCTGAATCTCCAGAAAGTTTTTTCAATGAAGCACATGACTCTATTACTCAAAAAATTATCACCAAGGACCCATATTTACATCAATGATAAAACCAAGTGGAATTACATATTTGACTCAACTACCCAACCAAGTCGGTTTACAAGTTTTAACAAGTCCTTTCATGACTGAATATAACAATTTACGTCATGGGTAGAAACATGCCATTTTCATCAAATTACATAAATGAATTTTAATAATTAGGACAAAAACTTCTCAAGAGAGGGATCATAAATTAGAAACCAATCAGAATGCCAACAATGCATCCTTTTCAACAAGGAAGGTGCTCCCCCAAAGCTTGTGCATCATAAACACCTTCGACAACCAATTCATAAAAGCATATTCATCAAGGAGATAAATATCGAAGAACGATACAGAAAGATGAATACAGGAAAAAAAATAGAGACTACCCAACAACACCACAACTATTCTAAAACTTGACCCAGATAATTTCTGTCAGAAAATACCATACACGGTTTTATGCACAGAAACTCAGGTATATACGTGATCTTCCTCTATGAAACCAATGTATTTAATTTAATCTTCTGAAATTAAGCAGATTTGATCAGAGATGCAAAAAAAACTCCTAGCTTCTGTCTGAGATATTCGAATGCTTCCCTGGGAAGAGGTTTAGTAAATATATCTGCAACTTGTTCTATGGAGGGAACATACTCTAATTTATCCTTTTGTTCAAGCACTTGTTCACGTAGGAATTGATACTTGATAGGAATGTGCTTGGTCTTGGAATGCATAAAAGGATTCTTCAAGATGCTAACGACACTTGTATTATCACATAGAATGGAGATGGGAGGTGAAAATTTGATTTGAATGTCTTGTAGTGTCTGCATCATCCAAATAAGTTATGCGCAACATGATGTGGTAGCCACATATTTCTCTTTTGTTGTAGATAAGGCAATAAAACTTTGTTTCTTGCTAAACCAGGATACTAATCAGGGCCCCATATAAAATGCACCATCACTAGTGATTTTTCGATCATCAACATTTCCAGCCCAATCCACATCTATGTAGGCATGAAGGGTGAGATTATCATTCTTTGGATACCATAGACAAAAGTCTTGAGTCCCTTGTATATATTTGAATATTGTTTTTACATCATGAAGGTGAGACTCTTTTGGATTAGCTTGGAATTGTCCAACAATGAAAAATGCATGCATAATGTCTTATCTTGTCACGGTTAGATAAAGTAGACTTCCAATCATGGATCTATATTCTGGTTGATTTACCGTGGGAGAATAATCATGAGAACTGTGGTTACATCTAGTTACCATTGGAGTACTCACAGGTTTGCAATATTCCATCCCATGCTTCTTCAGAATTTTCTTAAGATGTTAGGTCCCTATATTACTATTATATTCCCTTATTTCTATTAGTGTAACCCCCTTATTGTTATTATTGTACCATTTTAACCCCCATTTTGTTATTATTGTGCCCTTAAATTATTATTGTTAGGTCGGCTAGGATTACATTATGGCCACATGGACTCCTATATATAGAAAGGAGGTTTTGTGAATTCTATCATCCAAGAATTGTTCATTTATGTAATGTATTGGAGGTTGCTCCCTCGAAGTGGCTCATTTCTAAGGCGTTGATATCTCTTTTCTTCTATTTTTGGAGCTGGTTACACAACATTTGGTATCAGAGCTTTGGATTCTAGGGTTTCGCTGCTCCAAACAGGTCATCGTGGAATTTTCTCTATAACTTTTTTTCTACGAAGTTTCAGAAGCTGAAATTTTTAGGGTGCGAAGGCGAAATCTCGAGGAAGATCTTATAAGAATTTCAGAGCTTGGTTTGCAATATTTTGGGAGATATGATCTATGGAAGTTAGGTATTTTTTCAATATCCTAAACAAGTAATCATGGAATTTGCGCTATAAAATTTTTTCTACAAAGTCTCGGAAGCTAAAATTCATAGGGTGAAAAGCCAAATCCCGAGGAACATTGTCAAAAAATTTTAGATCTTGGTTCGCAATAGTTTTGGAGATATGATCTGTGGAAGGTAGTGCTTTTTCAGGCTCCTGAATTTCATCTCAAAGAGGTGATTGTAGGAAAATCCTCATAACTCTCTCTGTGAACATCGGATTGGAGTGACGTAAACATTGGTTGCTAGTACACGGAATTTAGTTTCTTGGATATCAATTTCAGAGCCGAAGGACGAAACAGTGACACGTGGAAAGTCGTACAAGTTCGTTGTACTGAACCAGTCCATAATTAGGTCATTGTGGGAGATTGGACACAAATTTGTCTTGGAGAATCCAAATCAATTTAAACCTGTGGCATTCGAAAGATAATTCAGAGGGCTACATCAAGACTAAAATTCAAATATTGAAGTACTTCAATTACATAGATAATCCAATTTCAATATCGAGCTCCTCAAAAGCAAGAAAAAGGTGTGTATTGTTTTTGCGAATTGCATAAGTCTTGTTTGAACAATCAATTTGAATTGATTCCAAGGGCATATTGTAGAATATATATCAGTATTGGGTTCTAAAATATGCCCCGTAAAAGTAATTCAACACCCATTAAGCCTTCAGAAGGCTCTACTATGACTCATGAAGATGAAGAATTGCAACATGATCTATCAAAATTACAAGAGCAAGTGCAAAAAATTTCACTCTCGCAAAGAGCAATAAAAAATGAAATGGAAGTTTTGAAGAAAGGCATGGAAGCTAAGATGGATGGCATGGAAGCTGGCATGGAAGCTAAGATGGATGACATGAAAGAAAACATGGAAAACATGAAGAATGATCTAAAAGCAGACATCGAAGGTTTGACAAAGTTGATACAAGAAATGTTTCCTAATGGTGAAAAGATAGTAGAAGAACCTCATGATGAGAAAAAAATAAATGTCAATCGTGATTTCATAAACTCTAATGTTGGTGGGAAGAACCACCATATTCCAAAAATGGATATGAGGAAGTTTGATGGAAAGGATCCTGTAACATGGATACTACAGATGGAGCAATATTTTGATCTCCATAATGTGTAAAACACACAAAAGGTACGCATTGCAACTTTACATTTAGAACAAAATACATTTGTATGGTATCGATGGCTTTGCTCCCGTAAATTTTTTTTCACTTGGTCAATTTTTACGGAGGAAATGATAACACATTATGAGGATACAAAGAGCAACACCTTCTTTAGCCAATTGATAAATCTCAAACAAAAGGGTTTAGTGGGGAAGCACATTGAGGACTTCCAAAAATTGAATATAAGGGTAACTGATATTCTAGAGGAACACAGGATTGATCTCTTCATAGGTACTCTAAAGGATAACATCCAACATGAAGTTCGTGTTTTGGAACATGATTCATTGGAGAAGGCATTCAGGTTGGCAAGAAAAGTTGAATGTAAAATTATGGCGACAAGGAAGCCTACCACTCAATTCTATAAATAAGGAAGTGTTGCTACGCCTAGATTTCCACAACCTACAAGGTTGAAACCACAACAACTGGAAGAAAAAAGAGCAAAAGGGCTTTGCTACAGTTGTGATAGCAAATACACTAAAGGTCATAAGTGTGCTGAGAAGAAATTATTTTACATAGATTGTGAAGAAGAAGAAGAAAATGAACAAGAATAGGATATACACCAGGAACCACCCCTAGAAGAGGAAGAAATGAATCCGACCATATCATGTAATGCACTGGCAGGAATTACCACTCCTCAAACTCTCAAGATAGAAGGACATATAAAGAAGAAAAGGGTAATAGTGTTGATTGATTCATGTAGCACCCATAATTTTATTCATTATAAGGTAGCCAAGGAATTAAATTGTTTCCTATACCCAGCACCAGAATGTCAAGTGATGGTTGCAAATGGAGGAACTATAAATTGCTCTGGAAAATGCCATAATATCAAGCTAACCATGGGGGAATATGTATCGACTAGTCCAATGCTTTCCATTCCTATGGGAGGTGATGATGTTGTACTAGGAGTACAATGGTTACAATCTTTGGGGACGGTAGCTTTTAATTTTCAAGAACTTTTCTTGAAATTTTTTTCAGAAGGAAAGGAAGTCGAATTACGGGGTATTGCAGGGAAGCCGAGAAAGATAATAAGCTCTAATGTCATGACAAAGCTTCTAAATAAAGAACAATGAGGCGTAATTGCACAATTATGCTCACTAGAAGTTCCAACATCAAAATCATCTATTTCTGCAGATCTCCAACAAGTCTTGGACAATCATTCCAAGGTGTTTGAAACTCCCAAAGGACTCCCACTTATTTGTGATCATGATCATGCTATTCATTTGATTCCAGGAAGTGTTCCTCTAAACATCAGGCCTTATAGATATCCTTACTTCCAAAAGAGCGAAATTGAACGTATGATTGCAGAAATGTTAGAGGCGGGTATAATTCAACCTAGTCAAAGTTCTTTCTCTGCTCCTGTAGTATTGGTACACAAGAAGGATGGATCATGGTGAATGTGTATGGATTATAGGGAGCTCAATAAGCTCACCATTAAAGATAAATTTCCCATTCCTGTGATTGATGAATTATTGGATGAATTACATGGAGAAATTTATTTTACCAAGTTGGATCTTCGTTCAGGATATCATCAAATTAGAATGAAGACTGAAGATATTCCAAAAACAACATTTTGAACTTATGAGGGTCATTATGAATTTTTGGTCATGCCTTTTGGCCTTACCAATGCACCTTCTACATTTCAAGGGTTGATGAATTCCATTTTCAAACCCTTCCTTAGAAAATTTGTGCTAGTATTTTTTGATGATATACTAATCTATAGCAGTCTTGGAAGGATCATGTTGAACATGTTGACAGGGTGCTCAAACTATTGCAAGAGAAACAATTATATGCAAAAACATCCAAATGTTTCTTTGGAGTACAAGAGGTGGAATATCCGGGTCATATTGTATCTCACGAGGGTGTTAAAGTAGACCCTAACAAAATTAAAGCCATTAAGGAATGGAAAGTCCCCACAACCATAAAGCAGTTGCGAGGATTTCTCGGGTTAACATGGTATTATTGCAAGTTTGTTAAGAATTATGGGAGAATAGCAGCACCTCTAACAACATTATTGAAGAAAGATGCATTTTCATGGACTCCTGAAGCAACTAAGGCCTTTGAACATCTTAAAGAGGCAATGTGCCTAGCACCGGTCTTAGCTACGCCAGACTTCACAAAAACCTTTATTGTGGAATGCGATGCCTCAGGAAATGGAATTGGTGTAGTTTTAATGCAGGAAGGAAGACCCATTGCTTTTGAAAGTCGTCCAATCAAAGGAAAGTATTTACAGAAACCTATTTATGAGAAGGAAATGTTAGCAATACTGCATGCACTAAAGAAATGGAGAACTTACCCAATGGGAAGACACTTCAAGGTAAAAACTGATCATGATAGTCTGAAACACTTTTTGGAACAAAGACTATCTTCAGAAGAGCAGCAAAAATGGGTCACAAAGATGTTGGGTTATGACTTTGAAATAATCTACAAAAAAGGAAAGCTTAATTTTGTTGTAGATGCACTCTCAAGAAAGAATGAAGAGGTGGAAGCATTGCTTTGTGCCATTTCTATTATCCAACCAGATTGGATAACCGAAGAAAGAGATGAATGGAAGAAGGACAAAGATGTATGGACACTCATTCAAAAGTTGCAGCAAGATCCTAGTACATCCGATACATTTAGTTGGAAAAATGATTCCTTATGGTACAAAGATCGCTTATATCTTTGTAAGAATTCCCAACTAAAACAAAAGATTCTTCTGGAATTGCACCCTTCTCCTTTAGGAGGACACTCAGGATTTTTAAAAACTTACCACAGGGTGAAGAAAGAATTTTTTTGGGATGGCCTTAAATCTGATATTCAAAAGTTTTTGGCGGAATGTTTGGTTTGCCAGCAGAATAAAGTGGAAACAATTAAGAGCCCGGGACTTCTACAACCTTTATCCATTCCAAGTCAACGTTGGGAGGAGATTTCAATGGATTTTATCACAGGTTTACCTAAGTCTGAAGGAAAGAGTGTCATCATGGTGGTAGTTGATAGACTTACTAAGTATGCACACTTTTGTGCATTATCTCATCCATTTAAAGCAAGTACAGTTGCTACTACATTTATGGATAGAATTCAAAAGCTACATGGAAGCCCAAGGGTTATTGTGAGTGACATAGATCCCATTTTTACTGGAAATTTTTGGACAAAGTTATTTTCTTGTTTGGGTACTCAATTAGCTCATAGCTCATCTTATCATCCTCAATCTGATGGTCAAACTGAGATAGTAAATAAATGTTTGGAAGGATATCTTCGTTGTTTTGTATCTGATAAACAAACACAATGGGTCAAGTGGTTACCTCTCGCCGAATGGTGGTATAACACTTCCTTCCATACTGCAGCAAAAATGACCCCATTTATGGCACTTTATGGATATCATCCACCATCCATCACATCATCTTTAAGGGAAAATTCGAATGTTCAAGCAGTGGAAGATCACATCGAGCATCAGCAAGAAGTTCTCCAACTCTTAAAGGATAACCTGAATTTGGCACAAAATCGAATGAAACAACAAGCATATCAACATCGCAGCGAGAGAAGTTTTGATGTAGGAGATTGGGTATTTTTACGGCTACAACCATACAAACAAATGTCCCTCAAGCAAGCTAAGAAGGATTATAAATTATCGCCAAAGTGCTATGGTCCTTACAAGGTGTTGCAAAAGATTGGTACTATGGCATACAAATTGGAGCTTCCTGCTTCTTCGCGAGTACATCCAGTTTTCCATGTTTCATGCTTAAAGAAGGCTATAGGTGAAAATCTTCCAGTTCAAACAGTATTACCAGAACTTGATGGGGAAGGGAAAATCATATTGGAACCTGAAGCAGTCATGGAAAAAAGAACTCGACAACTACGGAATCGATCAATTTCAGAGTATCTCATCAAGTGGAAGAACTTACCCACCGAAGATTCTACATGGGAGGATGAGAATTTTATACAGAAGCACCCAAAGCTACTCAAGCATTGAGGACAACACTTTTTTGAAGGAGAGGGGCATGTTAGGTCCCTATATTACTAGTATAGTCCCTTATTGTTATTAGTGTAACCTCCTTATTGTTATTATTGTACCTTGTAACCCCCATTTTGTTATTATTGTGCCCTTAAATTATTATTGTTAGGTCGGCTAGGATTACATTGTGGCCCACTAGGATTACATTATGGCCACATGGACTCCTATATATAGAAAGGGGGTTTTGTAAATTGTATCATCCAAGAATTGTTCATTTATGTAATGTATTGGAGGTTGCCCCCTCGAAGTGGCTTATTTCTAAGGCGTTGATATCTCTTTTCTTCTATTTTTGGAGTTGGTTACACAACATACGATATTTTTCTTGTGATAAAAATATGCCATCTATTGCTTGTTTCCCTTGTAAGCCAAGAAAAAATGTTAGTTCCCCAAGTAAAGACATTTCAAATCCTTGCTGCATAACAGAAGAAAATTTATGACTCATGGACTCTTCATTACTTCCAAAAATGATGTCATCAACAAACACAACTACAATCAATAGTTTATCATTCTCAATTTTTGTTTATAAGTTACTATCAACAGATATCTTTGTAAAACCTTGTTGATGAAGACATTTTCCAAGATGATAGTACCATGCACGAGGAGATTGTTTGAGACCATATAAACCTTTTTTTATTTTGAAAACAAGTTTTTCATCATTTCCATGAATGAATCCATCTAGTTCATCTATATAAACTTCTTCTTCTATATCACCATTAAGGACAGCAGATTTAACATCCATTTGATAAACTTTAATTTGTTGAAAACTTGGAAAAGAGAGAAAAACTCTTATGGCTTCAAGTCTGGCTATAGGATAAAATGTTTTTTCTGAATTCTATACCTTCTTGTTGAGCATACCCTTTACAAACAAGTATAGCTATGTTTCTAATAACATCTCCATTTTCATTTAACTTATTTTTGAATATCCATTTTTTTCCAATAACATTTTTATCATGACAACTTGGAACCAATTCCCAAGTATGATTCTTTTCAATCTGAACAATTTCTTCATTCATGGCTTGAATCCAATATTCATCTTCACTAGCTTGATTTACATTTTGTGGTTCAATAGTGGATAAGAATGCTAGATAACTAGGGGATCCTACAAGACTTCTTGTTTGGACACCTGATCCCTTTTCTCCTAGAATTTGAGATTTTAGATGATTCTTTTGAACATACCTGGATGGAGCCTTTTCAGATAGATCTTCTTCTGGTGCTTCATTGGGTTCTCCTTCTATATTGTTTCTATTTCATGAGTGAAAATATACATCATCACCATCTTTATTTTTTTTTGTTACTTCCTTTTTATGAGCTGTGAGAGACTCATCAATTATAACCTTAATACATTCAAAAATATTTTGAGGTATTTTATTGTAACATCTATATGCTTGACTTCTAGAAGAGTAACCAAGAAATATTCCTTCATCTGCTTTAGGTTCAAAACTACCAAGTTTTTCATCATTGTTCTTGATAAAACATTTTCTTCCGAAAAATATAAAATGCTTTACAGTGGAAATATTTCCATAACAGATTTCATAAGTATTTTTATCATTGTTCACATGAACATTAGCCTTGTTAAGGATATTTACTGCAGTATGTGCTGCTTCTCCCCAAAGGGTTTCAGGAGTTCCAGATTCATCAAGCATAGCCCGAGCCATATGTTGAACTGTTCTATTCATCCTTTCTTCCACGCCATTTTGTTGTGGGGTTCCATCCCCCTCAGTCAGATCTAAGACATTTGATTTTTAGATCTAATTCATTTTCCACCAAAGCTTTGAAGATCTTAAAATTTTCAAGTTCTTCATCATTATGTTTCAATAAACCGATCCAACACATTCTAAATATGTCATCAATAAATTAAATATAATATTGTTCCCCATGAGGTGACCTTTTCCTTACAAAACCACATAGATCAGTATGTATAAGTTCAAGAGGCTTACCTTCTGATCCTTCTTTAGCATTGAATCACACATTGGTTTTCTTACCGAATTGGCATGACTTGCATATGGTACTTTTAGGAAGAGTGATGCTGGGAAGATCATGAACAACTTTGAGTCTCGTAAATTTGCTTATTTGAGAGAAGCTCAAATTTCCCAATATGCTATGCCATAGCCAATTTTCTGAAGATTTACCCAAGTTGGATTGCTCTTGGCCACCTTTCAATATATACAGATTTCTCGACATTCTAGCTCCTTTTATTACCATTTTTCCTGTGTAAAGTTCACGTACTACACATTTTCTTGAACTAAAGATAAATTCATTTCCTTGATCGCACATTTGACTCACACTCAACAAGTTATTCTTTAATCCATCCACATACATATCATTGTTAGTTTTCACATTTTATTTTAGAAAAACATAACCTTTCCTTTAATGACAGTAGGAGATTCATTTCCAAAGGCAATATTATTACTTCTCTACAGCATCGTATGAAAGGAGTTTATTTTTATCACCTGCCATGTGTTTTGAGCATCCTCTATCAATGTACCATTGATTTTATTCCCCTTCAGAAAATAAAGCTATGCCAAAACTTTCAACTTGTAAGTCCGTCTTTCTCCATACCTTGGAATTTGAAGATATATGCTGTTGTGGTAGAAGTTTGCTCTTGCATTCAGATTCTTCATGTCCAAAGTTATTGCCATAAGAATAGTTAATTTCATTTTAAAGAGGAGAAAAGTTTTTATAATCATTATTCTTTATTCCAGTCTCATTTATTTTCTTTCTTGCTTCTCTAGTCATGATGGTTTTGTATGCAACACATTGAGGAGATTTATGACCAAAATTATGACATGAGAAACATTGTCCTTTAAAGAAGAAATTTTTTGCGATCATTAAACCTTCTATTTATGTTTACCTGCTGATTGATATTTCTGTTATTGTTCTTCCTTGTATTGAAGTGGTCATGCTTTACCTGTGTAGTCTCTTTGTTCTTTTTTTGAGTGTCAAAATGTTGTAGACTCGCTTTAGCTGCATTTAGATAGTTTTGTGCTAAAGACTGAAAGGATTATCCGATATATCCAAGACATGCCTTTACAAGAGGAAAGCATTGTACCTATAATTTCATATAAGGTTTTAGGTCCTTTAGGAAATCTAATATTTAATGTTTTTACTTTCTCAATTTCCTTTCTTAGACTTACTATTTCACATTCTAATTTCTCATTGTGCTTCTCCTCTTCTATAAGCTGATTATTTAGAGTATCTATGGCCATTTTTTTTTCTTCCAAACATATTTTGAGATGATTTATTTCTTCAAGAAAATTCTTTTCTTCTAATGCATCCATAAAAGTATCTTTAGCCTCACTACAGTCTTTTTCAAAAGCCATGAGTAGTCTAATATCTTGATGAGATTCTCATTCTTCACTATTTGATAGACCATCACTATCTTCATGAGTATAATATCTTTTTCTATTGATAAACCATTTCTTGTTTCCTTTTGCCACTTCCTTTCCATTTTCATGATTATATTTATGGGGACATTTAGCAGCATAATGACCAACTCTTCCATAAGAGAAACATTTAAAAGGAAGCTTACCTTTGAACCTTGCAGTGCCAAGTTGTAGCTTCTTTACAAAATTTGTCTCTTCTTTTGAAACATACCTCGATCCTTCTTTTTCTTATAATTCCTTTCCTTTTGCAGTAGCTCTAAAGACAACTTCTTTGACTTCAGATTTAATTCATTTTCTCATTTCACAAGCAGTCAAAATCCCATGAATTTGAACAATAGTAAGAGTTTGTAGATCCTGCTTCTCTTCAATAAAAAACACTTTTGACTCGAATTTGGGAGTTAGAGATCTTAAAACCTTTTCTACCATAGTAGTGTCAGTTATGGTTTCACCCATATTTCTCATACGATTTACAATATCATCTAGACGTAAGAAGAAACTAACAATGATTTCCTCATTATGCATTCTAAGTTTTTTCAATTGAATTCTGAGAGTTTGGAGTTTAGCACTTTTTAACTTGGCATCACCTTCATAGCTCAGAATTATTTTGTCCCATATCTCCTTTGTTGTATTCAAATGCATGACTTTGACAAATTCTGATTCATTCAAACTTCCCAATAATGCATTAACCTCCTTTTCATTAGTTTCATATTTCTTTCTTGCGGCTGGATATATTGGAACTGACATTGGATATTGATAACCTCCTTCAACTATAGCCCATACATCTGCTCCAAGAGACTCAAGATAGGATCTTTTCCTAGTCTTCTAGAATATTAAAATGTTTTCGTTGAAGAGAGGAGGCTTGATAGATGTTGTCCCATCTTGATTTCTCATCTTAGTTGATATTCCTTCTAGCAATTAAGCTTCTATAAAAGAACCTGCTCTAATACCAATTTTTGAAAAAGATATTGTGCGTGGGGGGGGGGGGGGTGAATTAGTATTTATAGGTCATTGAAAAAATTTACTTTTTCTTTACCGAATTCTACACGTGAATTTAATGAGCCCAACTCGTGTATACACGCAGATATAACAACAGAAACTTGCGTATACTGAGATAAATATTACATAAAATTTCTGAAAAAAACCTTTAAATCAGCTTATCAGTTATGCATCAAATAGTTAAGCAGTAAATATGTGCAGTAATGGAAGAATAAATCATCACACAAGACCATTACACATGAATACCAAGGTTTAAGGTGGAAACCCAATTCAAGAGAACACCACTGTTGTTTTCGTCTTCGTCTTCAATATTTATTATATGGAAAAATACTTACAATATTGTACTGATGCAGACTCATATCAGTACGCAGGCATCTACCTACAGAAGGATGCAACCTTCTCTTGTTCTCCAACTACTACTGGAAGGGAGATACAACCCCATGATCTCGTTTACCAACCACTACTGGAAAGGAGCTCCAACCCCCTAATCAGAATACCAGCTTCTACTAGAAGAAAAATTTACTTCCATACTGAAGGCTTCAACCCTCAGAACCACTACAGACCACGTTTCATCAATTTTCACACTCGATCCCACAGCTTCAACAAGAGTCATCATAAATATCATCAATACTTAACTCAAACTTCAATCAGAACAATGAGATTACTATAACCATAACATAGTAATAAACATATATTTCAAAATCAACATGTAGAATCAATCTCAACCCTAATAATTCATTATCTTAAAGTTCATACGCTACTTTTCTTTACTGAACCCACGTGTATACACACTTTCCTTCACACCAAATTTCATATAGATCTGTGAAAATTGATCTTCTAGAAGATGGTCAGTCTCAGAACTAGATCTGAGGCCTTCAGTCAGATATCTTTTCAACGTTGCAGAACCCTTAATAAGTCTGTCATCATTACACATATTTACTCACTCATTGATCATATTTGTACATATTCAACTTAGTGGCATATACAACATTCAAGAAACCTAGATCTACATGAAGAATTCATTGACAGAAAATAGAAATATAACAACAATAAACATATAACCTCTACAATAAGATTCACAAACCCTGACTTCCATATGCACTTTTTTCTGAGACAAAGCCATGTATATACACGCTTTTATCGAGACGAACTAGCATATATATCTGTACATATTAATTTTGCACAATGTTTCAGATCTATATAAATTACCCATATTTCTTCACATCGCTTCAACAAACATACGCTAGGTCACATATCTAATCATCTCTTCAATACAGGGAAAATTTTAAGGATGGAAATTTATCTTCAAGATTAGAAACCTTGGTGAAACTCATTAATCCATAATATGCAAACCATAAAATTCTTGATAATATTATTGTAAAAATATTCAAACTTCTAATGATATTATATAGAACCTATAATTTTTTGGTGAATTTTAAGGTAAAATGTTTTATTCTTACAAAATTTGGGCAAATAATTTTGAGAGAAAAATGGGAATTGGCGAATCTTTTTTTTGGAAAAAGGATGTAAAATTAACCCATATACCAATATTAGCCCCTAAAGTTTCCCCTGATTCAATATATCATGCAAGAACATAGTCATCTCAGGTGCAGAGATCCTGATCCACCATTGTATCCAAGGGTGCATCATAGATTCAGATCTACCAATAAAACACAGTTCATCTCATGCAGATATACTTCAGAGAGAAGTATTCAGTGACAACCCTTACACATGCACAAATTGCACTATGATATTATTCTCCTTATATAGATTTAGCCTTTACCAATACCATGAGACAAAATGACACAACTGCCGATGGTATTCTTGGACGGAGTCAAATAGATGACACAACGCTCAATATTGTGGGCTAATACCATGGTAATGCCCCCTGGTATCATATTTTTAGAGAAAAAAAGGCATACACTACTTGGATCGTTCTTATCTGTGTGTATACATGACTTGGCCTATACAAACCCATGTATAGAACCCTCAATATGAATATTAACCAAATTCTACTAGAATTTACACATTTCTTCTGATATATCTTCTACAAACTACTGAGCTTCTCCAGAAGATATATACTCCATTATTTGCAAGAGAGTTTGCATCAAGGACAACATATTAAGACATAAGAATCATATTGCCAAAATTTTGGGCTATGGAAAACCCAGACATATGACCATCGCATGCTCCAGAGTGGAAATCATTCAAAACCCTTTCAAACTCTTCATGATTTATACAACATTGAAAAATAGAATCATCACCACTACGATAACGAGTGTCACCAACAATATTAGATTGTTGGGATTGGTATTGGATTCTCCATCGATCTGATCGTGAAATATCTGGCGAAAGGTTTGGGTTTGAAGATATATAATGATATCTCCATAAAAGGGATATAAAGTACTTATAAGAAATAGATATTCATCCGTGATAGGATTCTCTGCCATTGTTTCAGACTCAGTATTGGGAAAGTCACACATAAGTTAGGTAAACACTAGTAATTTCTTTGACTTGGATTTCATGAACTCTAAATCAAACTCATGCAGGATAATGATCCATTTGGACTATTTTCCCCTGAGAAATTTTTTTGTCAATATTTACATCATCGGGTTGCAATTAGATATTACTGTGGTTTTTCATAACAATATGTAATGACGAAAACATTAGACGACTTGAACTCCTTCCAAGATCAATTTCTCCACATGTGAATACTTGATTTCCGTCGGGTTGATATTATGACTTAGGTAATAGATCACATGTTCGTTGTTAGATTCATCCTCCTGAACCAATACCATTCTAATCATGGAATCAGATGAATCTAATAACCAAAATAAATTTCAATGGTAATTGGGCAGATGCAATAACAGTGCATGGGTCAACACGTTTTTAAGTGCATCAAAATATTTATCGGCAATCTCGTCCCAAATAAATGGAACATCTTGTTTTAAAAACTGGGTAAAACCTTTCGTTAACTCTGCATATTTCAAAACAAACCTACGTAAAAAAAATTATTTCCCTTCCAAACTCTAGAGTTGGCGAAGAGTGGAAGGAGGAGGTAAGTTGATGACAACCTCAACCTTCGATGGATCGACAAGAATGCCCTCTTTTGAAATGACGGACCCAAGCAAATGTCCTGATTGTACACAAAAATCACATTTTTTGTGGACTCAAATGAATTTTGTAATTCCTACATCTCATGAAGATAGCATGTAGATGCGTAGGATGATATTATCTAAGTAAAGAATGAGCAGGTAAGTTGTGCAGGTAAGGATGTACAATATGTTTGATATCTTGAAACACATAAGACATAGCTCTTTGAAAAGTTGAACCAACATTTTTCAATCCAAAAGGTAATTTATAATATTCAAACATTCCCCAAGGACATATAAACGTTGTTTTTGGTTGATCGGCAAGGAGTATGTTGATTTTATTGTAGCTAGAAAGACCATCCATAAATGAAAATATTTCATTTCTGACACAATCATCAACAATTTGATTGATATAGGGTGTAGGATAGTTGTATTTTTTACAAGCCTTGTTAATATATCGATAATCGATGCATACTCATATAGTCCCTTGTTTTTTATTTACACGAACCATGTTAGATACCCAATCCGTCAAAGAAATAGGATAAATAAATCATGATCTTAATAGTTTTTCAACTTCAGTTTTGATTGCTACAACTTTCCATGGATGTATTGGACGTAATCTCTGTCCAGTAGGCTTATCATCCAGGTATGTCTTGATTTCATGAATTATAACCTTAGAATTGATACTTGGCATCTCTTCATAAGACCAGGAAAAAATGTCTCGGAATTTCTTAAATAGGGCTTTATAATTTTTAATCTCTTCAGTCATACAAGAAGCACCTATATCAATGTTTTCAATAATTGTAGGTTTAATCGATATGTCAGTAGGAACTGTTGTAGAAATATTTCCCAAATTTGTCTCAGAATCTGAATGTGTTATCGATGTGGGATTTTGAGGTTCCTTTACATAATCAATTGTAAATATATATGAAAAATAATTTTCAATTTTATCAAGATCAAGCAAAAAAGAATTTCCATAATGTAGATCGTCCCATGGAAATTCATCCCATGACAAGATTTCTCAAATTCTTTCATCAGCTGCGAATACATGTTGAAATGGATTCATAAATGATGTCAAAGTTGAGCTTGATATAGAAGATGATTTTTCACTGATCACATTCATTTGATCAGTAGAAATTGATGGGGTGTTAGAATATGATTGTACTATTGTATATGCCGATTCAAAAGGACTTAAAGGCATCTTGCCACTATAAGATTCCAGTTCTGATTCTAAAGGCACAGTCCAAGTGTCATAAAATGACATTGTTCTTGATGTGATCATATTGATATTGGAAATAGTTTGTGGTACATTGGGAGAGGGCATAGCAAAATTTCCCATGAGAGAAAAATCCTTCATAAGTCCTACATGAACATATTTTTACGGGATAAATGATTTTCCGACATGTTGGATGCTATCAGTAGAAGTAGGGTCTGAAGAGAAGTATGACAACTCATCGATTTTAACAATATTTCTTTTATGAGGGAATAGCATCCTTCGAAAGACTTTGGAAACAACAATAGTCATTGTGTAAGACCAAATGCAACCCAGAAGAATATTGTAATCAAGAGGGGCATCAACAACTTCCACCTCTAGGTTTATGGTTTTTCCTTCTACTTTTATAGGCAGATCCTGGAGTATTCCATATGGATGAAATCCTCTTCTATCAAAGGCTTTAAGGATATTAGGTGATTGGTTGAGTGTTGTAGAACCAAGGATTTTCCAACATTTTAACCAAATTATACATGTATATGCCCCCTCATCAATTACAGTATGAAAAACGTGTATTGATTTGACTAATACTGGAATTTGAAAAGCCGTTTGATGTGGGAGTCTAGGTACAAAATTTTCGAGATCAAAGACCTTTAGATTCATGTATTGAGGATCAATAGCTCTGATGGCTGATAATAGTAATTTACTTTGTGTTGGATAGGATTTTAGGACTTCTAAGGCCAACATCGCTGAATGGGATATGGCCAAATCTTCAATAATGTTGTAATTTTGAGCAGCTCTCGCATGTGGATTGAAAGCTGATATTTGAAGTAAACCTTTAGCAGGCGATTTAATCAGAAACTAAAGGAGTTTTTACTGGTGTTTTACTGGATGATTCGGTCCCTTTAATAGCTATAGTACTCTTAGATCCATAGTCTTGAGATCATGTTGCAACCATGACCTGAGACATCATTAAAATATTTTCCGATGAATTGGAAGAAGATCTGATCATTTTACTATCTTGAGATGGAAAATGATCCTTCAAGATAACATGTGTAGGTGAACCCTTGACAAATCTGGATACCTCGGCCCGATGTGGACACTCTTTTGCGTAGTGATCCTTGTCACAGATAAGACAAGCATAACAAGGTTTCCTCTTTTCATTAAAAGGTTCGGTTTTTTCTATTTTCTCTTTAGGAGATGTGTTTTATTTATTTTTATTTTTCCCTTTCTTCTTATTATCAAATTTGTCTTTAGTCATGGATGAATCTACAACCTGAATATTGGGAGAAGTTTCAAGGGAAGAATCTCCTTTAGGTGAATCTGGTAGAGTTATGATGGGATACATAGGTTTAGACAACTTCTTCTTACTCTTTTTAGTATTAACTGTACCAATTACACCGACGGTAGAATGAGAACCAGAAGGAGTTGCAGTAATTTTACCTGGGTGTGGTAATTCAGGAATTTTTTCATATTGAGTACCAGACTGTGTATATACAAGGTCCAAGTACTGTGCTTGAGCTATGACCTTTTCTTCTATAACAACATGTCCCTTAGCTACGTCTTCAGTGATATTTGGAAGTAGTGATTTAATTAACCATTCTGCCAAAATTTAATACAGAATGAAAGCCTTCACTAATTTTCATCTATGTCTCCATTCATGAATGTGATCTAAAATATATGTAGACGCACACTATTTTAATGAAGTTAAAAGTTCTGTGATATTTTCATAATGGAATGGAAACTAGAAGTGAGTTAAGAAAGTTGTTGCTAAAGTGTTGAAATTATTGAAAGAGCCACGTGGTAATTCGTTATATCACTTCGCAGCTAAGCCTATCAATGTTCGATGAAAAACTCTCAATCGAATGGAATCATCGATTAAGGAGTTGGATGCGCACCAAAGATGATAATTCATTGCATGATTTTAGGGGTATTCTCCTGATTTTCCTTCGAACATAGGTATATCACTATGCAACTTTATTGACATTGCCGAGCAAAATAGAAGATAATAAATTGGATCATTTGTAAGGCAAGAGAAATATGGTAATTATAAAGTTGCAATGAATGGTAACCGATGGTTAGGGTCTTGTTGAGAAAACTGATAACCTTGAGGAACAATGCTAGTACTTGGAGGAGGATATCCACGATAACTTCGGATCGCCTAAGCAGATGGGATTTGAATACCTCCGGGCTATCCGGGGTTAGCCATACCAAACTGAGGTTGAGCTGGTATTTGACATGTATAACCAAGGTATGGTTGACCTTGGTAGACTACATTTTTTCCTCTTGGTCCATATTGAAACTGCCCTTGAAATGGTTGATTCACAAACAGACCTACAAAAGGTTGGCTTGTTTGAATTGTAGCTGCACCAGGTTGTCCTCCAGAGGTTTGAATAGTAGATTGAATGGAAGGTCCAATTTGATGAGTAGTGACTTGAGGGACTTCATGTGTAACAGTTGATGCTGTCATTTGAAGGGTTGTAGCAACAAGGACTTGAGAAACTCTAGGGATAGGTGTACTTGGTTGTTGAAAAAAAATTTACACAACATATCAGATAGGATTATTTGGAGTAATCGGACCAACTTGTTGACTACTAGGTACAAGTACCCGAGGAGTAATTTGAAGTGCGATATGACTAGGTTGTTGGACTTGGGAATAAACAAATTTTCCAGCTGGCTGACCAAGTTGATTATAAGGTACTTGTAAAGTAGGTTGCAAATATTGTTGATTCAAAAACGGGTTCCATATAGTATTAATGCCTAGGTAGGGAGCTCCCATTAAAGGTTGCAATGCATAAGGTTGGCCATAACCAGTTTGAGGTATTGGAACATAGGTTTGATAATTTTCCTGATAAGTTCCAGTAAAAGGTTGACCTCCTTGAAAGGATGGTTTCTCTTAATAAAAATGTGGCCATTGAGAGGGTTGTTATCCTTGAATAGGTTGTGGACTTGGAGTAGGGTACTACCCTTGAATAGATTTCGGCTTTGGAATATGGTACTTCTCTTCAATAGATTGTCCTTGAGGAGTATATTTCCCCCTAGGTAGTAAATTTCCTCCTTCAGAACGAGTTTGAGAAATATTTCCAGACAACATATAGAATTGTTCCATTGTCAAATTTTTGGTAGTAGATTTACTAAGAGAAGTTAATTGTGTAATATTTTCAAAAGAAGGATATGCTACTAAGAAATTACCAGAGAGAGACTCGTATCCAGTAGGAACTAATGGACCACCATAAAAAAAAAAAATTGGCGATGAAGAAAACATGGATGACTCAATTGACATGCTTGATGAAGTCATGTAACTACCTCTGGGTATAGAGTAAAAAGGAATGTGGCGTGGTGAAGAATTGAGAGAAGTGTTAGGTAGAAAGTTGGTAAATTGTTGAAACCAAGTATCCAGTTTAAGAGGAATGCAAGGGTCAATCAATTTAGTATACGATACATCTAAATATTCTTGACGTGAAGGAATTTTGATCTCTTCTTCCATGTCAGTAATATCTTCGATACTAATTAGGCCAGGAGGAGGATTATCAGTAATGTGAAGCTTCACTCGAGGTGCACGAGGAGGACCAGGAGTTCGACGACCATGAAAACATATTTGTTTCCATGCTTAGTAGAAGGAAGGCCTGACATGTAATACATGGAGATTGATTCCCAAAGTCGACTAGGGGTAGGTAGTGGAGTATAAAGGCCTTGCTTCTTGATGGTCGGTTTGGAAATGGTCTAAGCAATGTAAGATATGATGTATTTCATAACATCATGTCAATGGTTTGGCCAATAGAAATACTTCTGCAGTACTCCCACTGTTTTCTCAACCCAGAAATGCCCAACGACCCACTTGTAGTGCGCTTCCAAAATCACCTTGGCTCACTGTCTTGAAGGAACACAAAGGTGTCCCAGGTGACATAGCAGTGCATCCTGGAGGTGAAAATGTGGAACTTGCATACCCCCCAGGAGTGTCTTGTATGTGTGGCCAAATTCCAGATTGCTCTTGTAGAGAAGCAGCCAATCATAAGTCTCGTGCCCACAAGATTTAAGGATGGTGGTTAGTACCACGATCGATGGTTGGCTGAAGCATTGTGAAAAATTATTGGTGTTTCCCTTATTGTACTTGATGTTCAAATGAAATTTTTGTATAGATGTGGACCACTTCTGATGGTGATCATTCTGCAACTTCCCTTGTGTATGTATGAACTACAGGGGTTGGTGGTTTGTGCGGATCACCATTTCCTTTCCCAAAATGTAATTCTTCCATTGTCGGCAAGCCTCCACAATGGAATACATTTATTTTCCATAAGTGGGATACTTGGGAACTGTGTTGGAAAATGTCTCACTGTGATATGCCACTGGATGCCCATGTTCAGTAAGAACTTCCCCAATACCATAGTTAGAGGCATATGTCTCGATCTCAAATTGTTGTTGCAACTCTGGTAATGTGAGAATTGGGGCAGATCACATGCAATGTTTCAATTCTACGAATGCCTTTTGTTGAGATTCTGACCAAAATAATATTTCTTTCGGTCGTCCCTTGGTGACTTGACTCAAGGGCCAAGTGATAGGAGAGAATTCCAACACGAACCCAAGACAGAAATTAGCAAGACCTAGAAAGCTACAAAAATCTGTTAGATTGGTTGGGTTTGGCTAATGCCAAATGACTTGGATATTGGTTGGATCCACATGCACCCCCCACTCATCAATAATGTATCCCAGGTACTGAAATCGGGTCATGAAAAAAGTGTACATCTCCAAATTGGCACAGAAATTCTATTGTCATAGTGTTTGGAGGACGTGTAGGATGTGGTGGAGGTGCTCTTCCCAAGTTCGGCTGAAGATCATGATGTCATACGAGTACAATACTACAAATGGGTTGCTAAATGGCCGCAAGATGTCATTCAGCCTCATGAAGGTTGCGAGAGAATTAATCAACCCAAAAATCATGTCCAACCATTCAAAAATTCCCTCCTTGGATTTGAATGTAGTCTTCCACACATCGGAGGGTTCGATTAGATCCTGGTGATAATCGGTCTTCAAGTTGATCTTGCTCAAATATTTCACCCCTTTGATTTGGTCCAAAAGGTCATCAATCTATGGGATCGGGTACCTATCGTGGACAGTGATATTTTCCAATGATTGATAGTCAATACAAAGTCTCCAACTCCCATCGTTCTTCTCCCCCAACACGATCGGGCTCCCACAGGGTGATGAAATATTCCGGATATGAAATTTCTGCTACAGCTCCTAAATATGCCTCTTGATTTCATCGTTCTCTATAACCAAGCACCGATAGATCAATCCATTGGGAAATGATGCACCTAGGGTTATATCTATGGGGTTATTGACCTGACAGTGCAGAGGGACCCTCTCAAGTGACATGAAGATATCCTCATACTCCTCCATGACCTTGTCCATTTTTTGTTGTCATGCGGAGGAGCCCTATCTGGAGGTCGTGACCGCAATATTCTTCTTTCCCTAAGGACAGATCATGAGATAAATAAATTTCCTGATTTTGGAAATGAGGTTACTACATTGTTTTGTGGTAAAAAAAGAGATAGTGGTAGGTCGTGGTACCTCTAGTATCTTGTACAACTTATTTCCCAAACTAACAATAAAAACACAAGGCTGAGACTCATCCACAACATGTCACTTCCACAAGTATGGTTAGCCTAATAATACATCAAAAATATCAAGAGGATCAATGCCACATAATAGCTCATTCGTGAAGGGTTGGATGCTGTAGGAAAGGAATCACTACTGGCTAACGCAGAGATCTTGTCCTTGGTGAAGCCACCAAATGGTGTGTGGTTGTGGGTGTGCTATGGTCAGAGGGCCCAACTGCTTCATGACTTGTGCTGAAATGAGGTTCGTTTGGCTCCCATTGTCAACAATGAACTGTATTGGGGAACCCTTTACCCACATATGGGAATGGAAGAGAGCTTCTCCTCCTCTAGATATTCTGGTTCCTCCTTTTGGATCTTCGTGGTGGAAACAATGGAATTGGAATTTTCATCAATAATATTATTTTATTTATCATTCCCCTTGTCATGCTCTGATTCAGAGTCAGAGCATGCATCTAATTCATAAGGCTTCATCTTGGCCACCAATGACTGCTTGGCTCGACAGTCACTTGTGTTGTGAGTGGAGCTCTTGTGGAACTCACACCACATTCTTGTGTCCTTCTTTAGCTTCAAGGTGTTTTTATTTTCTTTCGGCTTTGGCATGTTGCCTTGGGCTATCATACCTTGGCTTTGTCCTTTATTCTGCAGTTTGGGGAAACCTTTCCCTTGCTTTTGATTCACAGATCCAAAGTCTCGCTTATTCTGGTTTAGTTTATGCTCAATATTGGAAGTATACTGGTATGCAGTACCAAGAAAGGAGATTTTGAGAAAATCCATTTCCTCCTAAATGTATCTATGCAGACAATTGTGGTACTTCAGCACTGAATTTTTCTTCGAATATTTGATACCCAACTTTGTGCGCAGGGTATGGAACACATTCGTCAGCTCATGCAGATCTTGATCCCTTTTTTGTCGCGGTGTACTCCATTATATGTACTTGTCCTCATAGCTCCCCATAGGATAACATTGTTCCTTGATGGCAGCTCAAAAATAATGACAAGTCGATATGACATAGAATAGAGAGGGTTCCCCCTCGTACTTTTTCTCACAGTAAGTTTCCCACCATTCCTTGACATGGAGGGCAGCTTTGAGGAGTAAAACAATAATCTTCTCCCGATCAAAAAATTCATGAACTAAGAAATATCCTTCGAATAGATTCAACCATCTATCTATGGCATTGGAATATATTTTTCTATCAAATATGGGAATGTCAAATTTTACTTGTACCTTAAAAATATTTGCGCCTCCAAAGTGGCTTTTGGATGCAAATGTGTTGTTCATGGGCCATCATTGAAGGATTTGGGAAAATTTATCCATCATCGCATTCCTTTATTTTTTGAGGGTATCCTGGAGAAATATTTTGATAGGATTTCCTACTCCCTCATATTTATTTTCATCCCCCATGGGCAGTCGTCAAGGTTTGCAAGGCTGATCTTCCAAAGGTTCAACCAGATCCAGCCCTAACTCATTATACCCTGACCTCGTTGGGGACATGCAAAGAAGGATTGAGAAAGATCAAACTACTATGATAACAGTAATCCGAATTGATATAGTAACACAACATAATACACATATAACCATGAATACAAATATGTAGCGGAAATAACACTTCATTTCATTAATATCAAAGAGCTGAATTTTTTTTACAGACAGAATGGAAGTAAAAGAGCTAGGGCACTCGTAGCTTATCACTGAGAATATTTGTGGAGGCTATAGGCCTCTGCAATATATTCAAATGAGGCTCGATGGCCTATTTATTATTGAGAAACAATAGAAAACACTAACATCCAAAAACCTAACCGTAGGAGATGAAGAGCCAAAACTATGGGCCCCATTTCGGTAAATTGGTACATCAAATTCCCAGTGATGCAACTTTGGTATACGATATCTTTTTTATGTGCTCAATTCCTTATTAGAAATATCCACCCCTATTTTCCCAAAAAATTCCATTTAGGGCCTGAAAATGGCTCCAGAAGTTTAAGACCCAAAAAACTACTAAAAATAGTAAAATGTGCTACAATTAAGGAAACTAAAGAATTGAAAGAAACAATGGTCATGCCCCAAGTGGAATTGGTGGGTGTACACCAATATCCACCTAGATATCATAAATGGAGGTAAATCAAGTGAGGATAGACAGGGCCTACTTACAGTTTCTTGAAATAGCTAAATGAAGCTCCATCGTTGTTAATATTATTTTCTAGCTCATCGTGTATTTCCTTATGTCTTTGCTAATACTCTGTCATCTCCATCACCATCTCTGAATCAAATCCCTGACCATTTTTTATTTTAGAACCTGTGTAGTTTCGAGAATAAAAGAAAAAAATTACTATACATCCACACAAACTAAACTTATCTCAATCACAAAATCTAGAAATATCCTGAATAAAAATAACATGTTTGGTCGAAAGAGAAACAAGAAAAGAATATAACTTATCGATAAGATAAACTAATATTGATTCAAAATTCCATAAATACCTTGAATAAAGATAACATATTTTGCGGAAAGGGAAAGGAAAATAAGGTACCTTTACCTTCCTGCGTGAGATAAATATGAACAAGAATGGGAAAACCATCCATTCCTATGTGAGAGAGACATACTAGGAGGAAAGTATGGAGGAGGAGATATATAATATGACATGATGCTATGGTGGCGAGGATGATATTTCAAATATGTTGTCACACAAAAGTGGTGTTGAGGAGATTTCAAAGATAATGCCCGAAAAGGTGGTGGATAGTGGAATTTATCTAAAATTCATTTCTGAATGACCATGTGAACGTCCACGTATTTTTCACTAATCCTTGTTAGTAAATTAGAATTGACCTATTCCATGTGTTGTGGAAATTTTTAGCAGGTACACGTACCACGTGTGTCATTGTGACCATCATCAACATCTTTCTGTTAATGTAACTTATTATCATTCTATTTTATCCATTTTTTCATGCTAGTTTGAGGTTGTTTTTCTTTAAAATACCATTGAATATAGTAAAGGAATTAATACCCATAGCCCTGAAGCTTCAAAATAGTAAGAAATTAACACCCATAGCCCTAAACCTCAAATTCCTGCATTTATATCTCAACTCATGCAATAGTATAGACGTGTCGAGAAAATGGAATGAAAACGAAGATGATAGTCACCCATTCATAAATACGTTTTAACTTTCAAAGTAAAATACTCAAGAGATTTAAATATTTAATAAATATTTTTTAGTATAACCTAGCCCAACACTCTCCAAAATAATTTGGATCAACAATTTCAAAATTGAACCCTTGAATGTGAATTTTAATCAAAACCATGGTCCTAGAGAAAATAACAAAAATTGTGTTAGGAAATCATGCTAATGGTAGAATGGTTTCTCTAGTGCTAATTCATTGTCATGAGTCCCAGGGAAAATTTAAGGATGGAAGTTTATCTTAAATTTTATAAACCTTGGCGAATATTACTAGTCCCTAATATGAAAATTGTAAAAAATTTGGCAATATTTTTGTTGAAATATTTATATTTCTAATGATTTTATATTAGTGAATATAATATTTTGGAAATTTTAAAGGTAAAATAATGGTGTACTATAAAATTGGGTGAATCATTTTAGAAAAAAAATGGAAATTGGTGAATCTTGTTTTTTGAAAAAGCATGGAAAATTATCCCACCTACAAATATTAGCCCCTAAAATTTTCCCTGATGAGTCCAATGACACTAATAGTTTAGTGGGATTTGGTTTTCCTTTTACCATATAATTCACCATCAAAAGTCACTTAGAGACACATAACAAAGTGGTGTTGAGGAAAGATGGAATAATAAAAGAATATCATGTGAGCCTCTCCAATGTTGTGTTTTAGTGTAATATGACACGAACACATGATCTTAATTTGAACGTTAGTTTTTTTGTGCTAATTGAATCCTCAGATTTATAATTATTTTGTTGATCTTATGCTTTGTGTGCAAAGGTTACTTGGTGTTATGAGTGTAAAATAGGTAAATGAGCTGATTCTTAAGTTAAATTCAAGAGCATAAAGCATGAAAAAAAAATGTTGAACATCAGCAAAAACAAGTACAAAAAACCATCAGAATTGATCCATTAACACGATGTTTTGATGAAGGAGATCACCCCTCTTGCGCTACATATCCTTGGTCCAGGTTCCATTTATTGGGCACATGTAAAAGCTAAAATGTGAAAAACATGTTGTTTACATTCACCTACTCCTTCTGAAACCTGCTTCAATGTGTCCAGAATGTCCAAATCATTTAGAGATGATTCTTCTTGCACTCAATTTGGTCAACATTTTCTCTAGTTAGGCTCAATTCAATTCTGCCTATAAAAATGCCTCAAAACTAGAGAAGGCTCTAGTTAGGGCCAACAATTTTGGGGCAGCACCTAAATTGGCGGGTCTGAAAAAAAATTCACCAACGTAACTCTGAGTTTAATTAATATAAACGTGTTTTAAATGGGATAAGTGTGTTTTAATTGCGCATAACCATGTTTACAAATAAGCAAGGTTTAAGCCTTAAGACTGAGGTTATGGATAATTAATCCCAGAATTATCTGTTAATCTCCACATAACAGTCTTTGCCTAACTCGTGGTCTGGTGGAATGGTCATATGGGGAGGGGGCTGGACGACGGGGCTGCCCCCGTCCAAACTGTCGTTGTAGAAACTGGTTGACTTTAATTATAAGCCGCAACCTAATACAATTAAGGCCCGCGACGGTGGTGTATTGGTATCATTGGCACTTTTGTGGGGGAGGTCATGGGGTCAAGCACCGACCTCTGCACATTCTGTACATAATATTTTGCGCCGAAATATATATATATATATATATATATATATGCCCATGTTTACAAATAAGCAAGGTTTAAGTCTTAAACCCAAGGTTATGGATAATCAATCCCGCAATTATCTGTTATTCTCCACATAACAGTATTCGCCTAACTAGTGGTCTGGTGGAATGGTCATATGGGGAGGGGGCTGGACGGTGGGGCTGGCCCCCTCCAAACTGTCGTTGTAGAAATTGGTTGAATTTAATTATAAGCCACAACCTAATATAAATAATATCTGTGACAGTGGTGTATTAGTATCATTGACGCTTTTTGTGGGGGAGGTCGTGGGGTTGAGCATCGACCTCTGCACATTCTGTATATAAATTTTGCTCTGAAACACACACACACACACACACACACACACACACACACACAGATATATATATATATATATATATTCCCACTATACCATAGTGCAAAACCTTGGTATAAAAAGAATTGTGTTTCGTCTTGACATAGTTTAAAACTTTAGTGTATATATATGCAGACATTGATATATGATATGCCAATAGACCATACAATATATGAATTCGATCATTGATAATAAATTATATTCAAGCTTCCAAACTTGTTTCCACCAGAGGGGGCACATGCCGGCCCCTTATTGCACCAAGTATCACCCTCTGGTTGGACTATCCCCATATAAAAAATAATTCAAATTCAATCTTGGGAGAAAAAATAAAGAAGAATTCAACTTCCCAATCCAAACAAGTGAATCCTGTAATGACACTTGTCATGTCACCAACTTGTCACTTCTTCAAATTTTTTAGTTGTGCAGAAAAATGAACAACAGGCTCTATATTCTTCTTCTGGACTGCCTTTTGGATGAAATGAACTACTTCGGATTCCTGACAATGAGCTCTTCGCTCTCATTCAGTTTCCAATCAATTCTAAGAACTTTCATTTTCAAGCTCTTACACTGAGAACCTGATCATTCCTCCCTAATAGAAGCCTTTTTGACCCCAAAATATCTTTGATTACTGACCATGTGGATCAGGGTATTGTTCCCTCACACTTCTATTCTCTATCCACTGAAATTTTCCCATTTTCATCAATTGGAGATTTTCATAGAAGCTTAACTTTTTCCTTCACCCTTGTGACCTTCCCTTGTTGTTGTGGACACCATCATGATGCAATTTTCCCGAATTTGCAGAACTACAAGATATTCTTGCAGAAACACACTTGTTCCTACCTTGGTCATCAATCAAGGGAAACTTAAAAAATGACTCACCTTGCATACTCTCATCATGGAAATTCTTAACTGATATTTATTTGTACTTGAATCTATTCTTGACCAAGTATGCTCGCCATTTCCATGTACCCTACGGAAAAAAACGCACTTGTGGAAACCATGCCTTCTTTTTCAAACCACTTTTTCACTTTCTCTTTGACCTTTTCACTCTCTTGCATCGACATATTGTTTCCAACACTGTTCAACACTAATGTTGACTACTATAAATTTTTTACATCTTTTTCACCTCCTTTCAAAGGAAACCTATTAGAGTCCTGAAACATCTCATTAAAGGTATAAGAAACTTTAATGAAATCAACTTGTTCATTCGATGCATATTTTTGAAAGATTTTATTTGAAACATATCTATGTTTGATCATTAACAATGTCAAATTCTAGCTTGCATTCAATATCCTCTTCATTTCTCCAGCATGTATAAGAGAAAAAATTATCTTCCTCTTATGTGCTCTAATTATGTACTCAATTCCATATTTAATTAAGTGATATTTTTTCTCATGGCTATGAAATACTGCTTTCCTATCATTAAGATAAGGACTTCCCGAGACAATACTTGATATCTCAAGTGACACCAAATCAAGTTAAACTTCATCAAGAAAGTTTGAATTGATGGTGAATAAGAGTATGCACTTCCTTGTAACCTGCAAGTTTTCATTCTTGCATATCCACCATAAAGGATAATGTCTTGGATGTCTAATAATTTCAAGGTTTAGTTACTTAACCAAGTTTTTGGAAATCAAGTTACCTTGTGACCCACTATCAAAAAGTGTATCTATCTTGGTATGTTTAGAGACGACTCTAATATGGAAAATTTTAATTATTGTATCTTCATCTTGAGTGAAATTGGAAAAATTTTAAGAACTAGTGCTTGCTCTGTGTTTACCTTTCAAACCCATGGCTGTAATATTTGTTTCATCTCTTGAATTTCAACCTAATTCATGTTCAATTATAGCAACCGTTTTATCCTCTTTTTTGGCTTTCAGTTTGTTTTCCTTTAAATTTGGATGAAGTTGCCAAAAATGGTCTTCATCATGGCCATTTTAAAACATGTTTTACATGTAAGTTTCTCTTTCTCTCTTTTTACAGAAGTATTTCTCTTTCTGCTTTCATAAAAATTTCCCTTTCCTTTACCCTTACTATCACCTTTCTCATCTATTTTTTGTTTCCCTCTTGATTTTAAATGTGTGGCTTGAACAAAAAGATCATCTATGTTTGTGGGATTGAACATGAGAATAGTGTCCCTAAGATAACTGTGAAAGCCCCCAATATAATTTAACAAAGTTTATTGAGAATACAAATTAATACCCAAAATAAGAGCTCTTCTCCTAAATTCATGAGTACAATCTTGCACAATTTTCCCCTTCAATTGTCTAAAGTTTTTCCAATCCATAATGGCCTTTTTGCATGTAAGATAATGGATAGAAATTAATTTTAATGGAAAAAATAAAACTTGACCAAGAGATAGAGATATTACTACAGTTTTTAATCTCTTCTTAACTCCTTGCTTCTCACCATACAAGTGCAGATCCTTCCATCCTCAGGGAAGCCAATTGAATTTTTATGTCATCTTCATGAGGGTTTTGAATTCTACAATACACCTCCAATTGACATATTTCACTATCCAATTTCTCTACATTTATCTCATAATTATATATTGGAAGCTCAAATTTGACATCAATTTGAAGGGATTTTTTCCTCTTATGGTTTTTGAATGAGTATGGGTAGTTTTTGTGGTGGAAATGAAATATGATGCTAATGGAGAAGATGAGGGTAATGATGAATATGGTGTATATGGGGGAGTCTTTTCTCCACTTCCCTTTGAATCCTTCTCTTTATCCTTCTTGCCTTTTGAGGTTCCCTCTCCATGTGGAGACCTAGAATTCTCTCTAGCCATCTTGGTGTCCCTCTCTTCAAAGAGGATCCTAACCCTTTCAGTCAGTTCATAGAAATCCTTTTGGTATGCTTACTCTTCTGAAATACCTTCAGTCTCTCCAAAAACTGACATCATGGCTATGGATTCGAGCTCATCTTTTGGTGAAACTTGTGCTTCTTCAATAGTATACTAGGATGTAACTTACCACCGAGCATAAAGCATGAAAATAGAATTATGAACCACACCAATAACAAGTATAGAAAACCATCACAATTGATCCAACACAGTGTTTTAATGAAGTAGTTCACCCCTCATGGGCTACATCTCCTTGGTCCAGCTTCCATGGCTTGGGCCTCTGTATTAGCTCAAATGTGAAAAAAATGGTGTTTACTTTTACCTACTAATCTTAAAATCTGCTTCAATGTGTCTAGAATGTCAAAATAATTCATAAGTGACTCTTCTTGCACTCAATTTGGTCAAAATTTTCTCCAGTTAGGCCCAATTCAATTTTCCCTAATAAAATGCCTCTAAAACTGGAGAATACTCGAGTTAGGGCTGCCAAATATGGGGCAGCGGAAAAAGTGGTATGTCTGCTGAAAAATCCCAACTTAACTCTGTGTTTTATTAATATAAACACATTTTCAATCGGATAACTATGTTTTAACATCACATAAGAGCATTTACAAATAAACAAGGTTTAA
The DNA here is from genome assembly GCA_034641835.2 of Pinus albicaulis. Lineage (NCBI taxonomy): Eukaryota > Viridiplantae > Streptophyta > Pinopsida > Pinales > Pinaceae > Pinus > Pinus albicaulis. Next base: position 1,103,723,039 of record CM076579.1, read on the forward strand.
GTCTTAAAATTGGGGTTATGGATAATTAATCTTGCAATTATCCATTAATATCAGCTTAACGGTGTTTGCACCACTGATGGTCTAGTGGAATGGTTGTATGGGAAGGGGGCTGGCTTGCAGGGAAGGCCCACTCCAAACGTCTATTATAGAAACTGTTTGACTTTAATTATAAGTTGCAACCTCATACAATTAAGATCTGCGACGGTGGTGTACTGGTATGGTTGGCACTTATTCTGGAGGAGATCATGTGGTCGAGCCCCGACCTCCACCCATTTTGTAAATAATATTTTTTGCCAATATATATATATCTGTAGACTTTGGTATAAGATATGCCAACAGACCGTACAATATATGAATCTGGCCATTGATAAGAAATTTGATTCAACCTTCCAAACCTGGGTCCACCAGAGGGGGCACATGGTGGCCCCTCGCTGCACCATGTGTTTTCCTCTGGTTGGACTGTCCCCATATAAAAAAAATCAAATTCGACCTAACGAGAAAAATTTAAAAAAAAAAATTACATTCACAATCCAAACTGCAGAATCCTGTAGTGACACTTGTCACAGTGTCATTGGGAAAACTGAAGAATATTACCATAATATTTTTAAATTTTCTAGCATTTACATATAAATTAAATGGCTATAAAAAATCAAATAAGCATTAAAAAACTTACCTTGTGATATATATCACATTTCCAGGATAAAAAAACATATTAAAAATGTATTGAATGGGAGATTGAGATCTCATCTACTCCTTTGTGGCTAGGGTTTCCCTAAAAACTTGCATCACTATTAAGCCCTCCATTAGTCGATTCTCCATGGAAATCTATTGAGTTGAGGGGGAGGTCTTGATTGATAGCATGGCTGAGATACATTAAGATATTCAACTCTTGTTTTGTGAAGTTGAGGAAAAGCCACCACCACCTCACTTTGATTATCAGATATGTGCTTGTTTAGTCATTCACTTCGTCATTTGGATTGGAATATTTCCTACTAGTAGCCATTGTGTGGTTATATGGTTGTTTTTGTTGGATATGTTCTTTAATGCAAGCACAATGAGAGCCTCGAATAAATTTGTAAAGAAGGAAGAATGAAACTCTTCTTTGGATTTGGGGTTTTCCTCCTCAGTGAAAAATAATATGGTACTCTTAAAGGAAAAAGGGATAATGGGAAATTCCACCATCTATGGCGAAGTTACTAAGTTATTGAAGACTATTTTTTTAATGGGAAAATCATAAACCCTAGAGAATTTACCATTTTCAAAATACGTATTATGCATTTCTCTTTGAAAATTAGGAAAACAAAGACAAAATCTATAAACCAGGTTCCTATTTAATGCACACAAAAGGTTTTTTCCTCACTCATTGGTTTTTGTAACCTATTACTATGATGGAAGTATCATATGATATTTTCTAGATCATATTTCCTTTTATCCCTCTTCTTTGTTGGGCAGAAATAATTTTTAAGGTATTTGGAGATAATCTGGGTAGAATTACTTCTAGAGATCTAGAACAAAGGAACAATTTTTCATGTTCCTAAATTTGTGTTGAAATAGATTTCTCAATATTCCTCCCTAAGGTGATTAAACTAACTTTATACGGTTGATCTAATCTCGAGTATCTATATTACGAACAAATTCCTTTCAAATGTAATTTGTGTTGCAAGCATGGACACTTTACAAAAACATCTACAAAAGATTAATTAGAGGAAATTATGGCCTAGAAGTGATCTCTTAAGGAAAAATAATAAAATAACAGCTAAAATAATAAAATAAGAGTTATGAATTTTTGGGGGAAAAGAATAAAACTACTTTTGTTAATTGTATTTTTGCCTTATCTACTTATAGTTTTACTCAAATTTAAAGTGAAAAAACTTGTTGGATGCGTAATTAAAGTTCACATCCAATGGGTACCCATTAAGCATACATTTGAGAATACCTACATTGATAAGAATTGAAGATACATTAAAAAAACGTGTTCAACATGTTCTTTTAGTGTATCTTCAATTTTTATCAATGTGGGTCTTCTCAAAAGTATGCATAGTGAGTACTAGTTGGACACAGACTTTAATTATGCATCCGACATGTTTTTGCAATTGAATTTGAGTAAATATATAAGGAGATAAACCAGAAATACAATTTAAAAAAGTAGTTTTTATTATTTTCCCTCTAAAATATTTACATGTATCTTCTTTTAAATTTAAAGGATTTTGATTTCTTTACATATTATGACATGAAAATTTCATGGGCTGTCACATAACCTCCATAGAAAATCCTAGAATATTCCTTGTAGTATACACAAATAAAAGGTCGAGATTTATCTCCAAAGTATTTATGTCCTTTTTTTTCTTTTAATTAAATTGATAAATTAAAAAAATTCATATGAACAAGTGCCATATGAATTGAGTTATGATTTTTTAGGTATGTGATATCTATAATCCATGGTATTGGCTTATGGAAGTGTAACAAAGACTATTTACAAATTATGAATCTCCATGGTAATGTGGGGGTAAATCTCTTGGATAAGAATTTTGTTTAACGTTTTTAACTTATATATTAATTATTTTTATACTTTCATGAGGAGGGACTCTCTAGCCAAGTATGGAAGAGATGTTGTAATGTATTGTTATGTCCTATTATTTTATATATTGTTATGTAATATAATTTAATGTTAGTCTAGGTATCACACACTAGATAATTAAAATTATATATAAAAAAATTATTAATTATTAATTATTAATTTCGTCTGGATAATTCAAATTAAAAAATGATGGATAGTTTAAGAGATTTGATCCCTCTTGAGGCTTGATACATCCAAGATTTAGGCTGGCTATAATAATTATTAATTATTAATTGTTAATGTCAGCATGATAATTAAAATTAAAAAATGATGGAGGGGTAAAGATATTTGATCCCTCTTGAGGCTTGATACATCCAAGATCTATGGTGGTTATAATTGAGGTGAGAGGTGATCTTTAGCCACAGGGGGCTTCACTCGGGGAGTGATACCATACCATATGTGTTCATATTCGGGGATATATATTGAGGAAAAAATGACATTATATGTTGAGCATATAATAGGGGGTAAAGGGCTTTTATATTGGAGGGAATAAAAAATGGAGTTCGTATTCATTAAAAAAATATAAATGTGTATAAAAAATGTTAATGAAAAAATGGATACCTACAATAGCTAGTGAAATTAAGTATTTTTTAAATTGGGAATGTGTGTTGGGTTTGTATTGGTAGGGGGGTAAATAATGTCATTTTTAGAGATATTTCCTAATATGTAGTCAAATTAAGGGTATTGTTTAATATTCCATGAATGTGTGTGATATGTCAAAGGTTCATAGAGTGAATCCCTCATGTCTTGAATCCAATATGGAAGCGATGTTATAATATCTTATTATATATTTCTTATGTTATATAATTTTATGTGTTGTTGGATCAATAAATAAAAAATAAAAGATAAAATTGGAAAGGTCGAGAGATTTGATCCCATTTGATGCTTGATAGATAGACGGTTGAAATGGATCTAGGGTGGTAATAATTTAAAATAAATCTATAATTCAATTAATATTTATGATTCTTTTAATTTTAGTGATCTCCAACTTTTATAGAGTATTTTGGTGCATATTATGGATTGATGCATATCTATGTATACTAGAAATTTAATTTATATAGTTCCACTTGTAGTAGTCACCAAGAAAAGGTTGATATTCATCTCAAAGTATCTATCACAATTTTTTTATTTAATTAAATTCATTAATTAAAAAAAATTCATATAAACATGATTTATGGTTTTTGAACATGTGGGATTAGTAACCCATGTTATTGGCACATGCCATCGTAAAAAATCATATTACCACTTAAGAATCTCCATAGTAAAGCGTGTATGAATCTCCATGGATTCATGGTTGCACCGAGAGGCTCTCTCCAACACAATGGTAGAGGTGTTGTAATTTATTGTTTAATATTTTATCTTGGTAAAAAGAAAATAAAAGAAAATACATAAAATTAAAAATTACAATTATAATTAATTATAATTAATAATTAAACCAACCCATATCCATCTTAACTTGGGATGTACCAAGTGTCAAGAGGATCAAATATCTTGAGATGCAAACCTCTTTCATATTGAAAAGAAATTTAATCCCTCTTGGCACTTCATAGATGCAATTCATAGATCTGAAGTTAAGATGGATAGAGTATGGTTAATAAACGTGTTACATGTTATTTTAAATGTATATGTTTTTAACCCATATATTAAGTCTTTTTGGTGTTTACGAGCCATTTAATTTGTATAGTTACCCTAGTCTTAGTAACAGTCACAAATCAAAGATTGAGATTTATCTCAAAAGTAGTTAATATGTCATTCCTTCCATTTTAATTAAATTCATTAATTAAAAATATACCATATGGACATGAATTATGGTTTTTTAGAAACACGGTATTAGTAAGCCATGATATTGATCGATGGCATAGTAACAAAATCCTTTTAACAAGTTAATATTGTTCATGGTATAATGGGGGTAGTATACATAGTTAAAAATCTTGTTACAGGTGTGTGTGTGTGTGTAGCTTTAATAATAATAGTAGTAGTAAAATTATAATTTATTTATTTGTTATGATTTTGTATCCTAATTTTAACAATGTATATTGTATTATGAGATAATTTTTTTGATGTTTATCAGTTGGTTGTGTTAGTCAAACTAAAATTATATAAGTAATATACCAAAATACATGTATACATGTGTAATAATAATAATAAGTATTTAAATTGTGAGAGGTGCTTTCCAACCTAGTACAGGGGAATTGTGTAGGCGTTAGATGTTAGACATAATGTCCAAATTTAAAAAAAAAAAAAAAAAAAACTTTATATATAAAGAGAGAGAGAGAGAGAGAGAGAGAGAGAGAGAGAGAGTTTGTTCTCTCTATAATGTAAAGTTAACATTACATTGTTTCTTTAATAGGCTATCTCTTTATATATTATTGGAGGTGTAATAATCAATAATATTGACTATTTTTGTTCCAATATATTGTAATAATAATAATAATAATAATCTCCATTATAAGTATTATTATATTATAAATTACATATATTACAGGTTTCATAGAGTGATAATTATCGATTCTATGGATGAGAGAGAGAGAGAGAGAGAGAGAGCCGGGGGAGAGAAAGACAGTTGGAGCTGGGAGATAGAGGAAGGAAGAGAGAGTGGAGGAGACTAAGTGGAGGAGAGAGGCATGGAGAGAGATATGGGGTAGGAGGGTGAGAGATAGGGAGGGAAAAAATACATATAGATGTCGAGGTGGAGAGAGAGGGGAACTGAAAACCGATATATGGACAAATAATGAGGGAGAGGGGAGATAAGGAGGTAAGGGAGAGATAAGAATATGAGAAGGAGAGGGAGAAAATGTTAAGAGAGAGAGATGGAGACACATAGATGGAGTGGGGGGGGGGTGAGAGAGTGGGGAGAGAGAAGAAGAGAGGGAGGGATATGTTTATAGAGTTGGAGGGAGGATAGAGAGATATAAACTGATAAGGGGATGAGAGGAAGAGGGAGGAAGGAATAGAAAGAGGAGGGGTGAGAGAGAGGGAGATATAGAGTGAGAAAGATATGGATTTGGAAGGGGAGAGAGAGGGAAGGAAGAACAGAGAAATAGAAAGATAGAAGTGGAGATTACCCTTGAACACCGTCCTAGATGAACAAAAAGATTTTGTCTAGAGAATTCTCGAGAGGGAAAAATTGTCAGAGTAGGAGAGGATGTGGGATGATCTCCAAGAAAAAGAGCTGAGGCATAACTTATTGAAGAGAAACCTGGAAGGAATAAGCAGCAAACAAAAAGTATATGTGAAGGAAGAGGAAAATGCAACCCTTGCATCAAAAGGACAACAAGAGCAACGTAGGTGAAAGAAATATATTTTGAAGATCAATTGTTTCTGATGTGGTGAGAAGGGCCACTTCAATTCTCATCACCTCTTCATAAGAAGGATGAGGAGAAGGATAAGGATCAACAAGATGATACTATAGAGATTGATAGGTTTTCCTCCAGATTGAAGGAGGATTTTTCCATGATTTCCCATATACCTCCAGGTAGAGGTGGGGTGATATGGTTTTTTAGCCTCAGAGAGCTAAACATTGGGAACTATCCTTAAGGATTCCACACCTTAGATCATCACCTTTCTATAGGAGCCCATAACAGCGGTAGCAGGATGGACCAATGTTAGTTCGTGAAGTCAGGTGTTAGACTGAAAAATGCAGTGTGTTCGCAGTAGTGCAGTTGGCACAGTGAAAAACCAACAAAAATGCAAAGGCTTCAATAACAATGAAAAGGCTAGCAGCAGTAAAAAATTGGTGGAAATATGCATAAATCTAAACACAATTGGTTCAATTGATGGAAATCTCTTAGTTGCAGCAGAAAAATATTAGAGGGAGTTGTGGATGTTGTAGTGGTAGCAACAACAGAGTTGCACTACAGATGCAGTAGTTGAAAAAAATATGCAAAGTCTACAAAATCACAGATGCAATGGAGATAGAGCTACGCAATAGTTTGTGGGGAGAAACATCTAGAAATCAGTAGAAAATATGGGATCATGTAGAATTCAGAGTGATGCTTCAGTAGGTTGCAACACTTGAGCACATTCTTCGCTAAGAGGGAGTGTTGTTTTCTATAGCATCGAATGTGCTCTAGCCTTGAGATTTTGAAGAGAGGATAAGACACATTAATTACACAATAACGAGAAATAATTTTGGGAAATTCCACCCAAAGAGGATTTAATTAAAATAATTAATCATTTTTAACATATTCCTAAGTGTAAACTTAAGAAATGTGATTAATTAAAGTGTATTAATTAGATCGGGTGTGAATATTTTAGATAAAGACAACGATCAACTCTGATTTCATATTAGCCTTTGATTATTTTTTAATGTTGGCTGTTGATATATCAAAAATATATTATAAGCAAGATCTTGATGGGCATTTGGAAAATATATCGAGTGAGAAATATATCAACAATATATTATAAGCAAGAGCTGGATGGGAATTTTGAAAATATATCGAGTGAGAGATCTAGAGATCGAATTCTCAAGAGAGAAGTGCATCAGTTTCCAAAGTAAGATCAAAGTGATTTATTGTAGTGAGGAGAAAGGATATTTGGCCAGAGGAAGTATTCCTAATCTGGTGAATACATTACAAAGGAGGAAGAGAGAGATCCAGAATAGGTTGAGTAGTGCCACATTCGGAAGCGCAGAGCCTCTGAGGAGATTCATAGATCTACAAAGGAGCAGTCCAGATCTAGTGGTTGGAGCCAAGATGTCATACCAAAGATATAGATATTTGAGTTTCAAATTGGCATATTGATAAGCTAGAGGAGTGATGCAGTCCCTAGGATCTGTGATGCAAAGATAGTGTAGTGGTTGCGCAGTGGTAGTGTGGGGCTAGCCATTCAAAGGCTGGATTAGTGTCGAATCACCAGTGACAGTGTGAAATAATTTCCCACCATATTTTTCCAAGTTTATTCTCTATATCGGATTGTCGTTTTAGGCATCCAAATATTTTTATTCAAAAACTAATGCATAATAATTTAAACCTCATATGATGCACCATTTTTCCCACATTGAGTTTTTTCAGGGACATTTTCCAAAAACAACGGCGTATATGTATGTTTATTCTTTCCTACTCAGTACTTTTTTTCCGCAATATTTTTTATGATGTTAAGGTTGAAGTAGTATTTATTTCAATGTTTATTGTGTAACATCGTAAATAACTTCATTCATAATTAACAAGTAGAAGAAATAAAATAATATTTTTGTAGTAGGGATTTTGATCTAGGAATTTTCACAAGAGAGAGGGAGAGAGAGGAAGGAAGAGAGAGGGTAGGGGAGAGATAGGAGGAGATATTGAGGGAGAGAAGTATGGACATGGAGAGGAAGAGAGAGGGAGGAAAGAATAAATAAATAGAGAGATAGAGATGGGAAGGGATATGGAGTGATAAGGGAGAGATGGATAGAGAGTGAGGGAGAGAGGAGATAAGGAGGTAAGAGAGATAAAATGATTGTAGAGTGAGGGAGACATAAATATGGATAGGGGAGAGGAGGGGAGAGAGGAGGAGAGAGAGAGAGATATTGATAGCATTTGAGGGAAGACGAAGAGAGAGAGAGAGAGAGTGAAGGGGGCAAGAAATAGGGAGGTGGGAGAGAAAGAGAGAGAGAGAGAGGAAGGAAGAGTGAGATGATGTGAGAGAGAGGAGAGAGAGGGAGGTAAAGAGTGAGAGATGGATATGGAGGAGAAGAGAGAGGGAGGGAAGAAGAAAAACATAGAGAGAGAAAGGTAATGAGAGAGATAAAGAGGGGGAGTGACAAGGGAGAGATGGAGAGAGGGTTAGGAAGAGGGGAGAGAGAGAGGGAAGAGAGAGAAAAGGAGAGAGTGAGGGATATAAGGGGAAGATATATAAGGCATAAGAGGGAGAGAGAGACAATGAGAAGGAGAGGGAGGGAGAGAGAGATAAATAGTGTGTATTTTTATTCAGTGAGATAGAGAGAAAAAGAAGGAGAGATATACTGAGATAAAAATATATATGGAGGGGAGATAAAGGGAAGAAGAGAGATACAGAGAGACACATTGAGGGAGATATTGATATAGGAGTGTAGGGAGAGAGTGGGAAAAAGAGAGAGATAAACATGGGAGGGAGAGGTAGTGAGAGAGCGAGATGGACGAGAGAGAAAAAGAGAGAGGGAGATGGGTAAATAAAAAAGTGGAGGGGGAAGAGAGATGGAAGAATATAGAGACACATAATGACAAATACAGATATCATACAATATTATAATATCTAAAATTATAATAGAGGAAGAGGAATTACTGATTTTACAAAAGGCAGATGTTGATTAATAGATGCAATCATTTTTGTAGATGTCGATTCCTAATCCCATTTGATTGATCACACTCGATGAATTTATTTTAGTGTAGTTTCTAATTTGTTATCCTATTTAAGTTCTTGCACTAGATTCATTGATTTCAATGTAGATGTTGATTTCTAAGCCTATTTGATTTCTTGCACTCGATGCATCGATTTCAGTATAGATGTTGATTTCTAATCCTATCTGATTTTTTTTAGTATATTAATTGATTGCAATGTAGATGTTGATTTCCAATTTGGTGTAGATAGATGTATGATGTACATTAATTTCAAAGTAATTTCATTAATAGTGTGCAATTATTCTAGTGTAAGCATAAAAAAGTTATTCATGGTTGTGTTAGTGTGTTTGGTGCACATATGTACGAAATCACACCAACTTAAGGGGTGTGGTTTACCCTCTTCAGTTATTAGTCACAGGTAGAAAAGATATGGTGTCAAGAAAGTTAGTGGAACATGATAGAACATAAACAGAATAGATAGAGAAATAACATGCATATTCAAACATAAAAATTAAGCCAAAAATAAAAAAAATAAGAAAAAATATCTAAATTGAGTCAAACAACAGCAATAATCCAAATGGTGGCACTTACGTCCCCTCTTATTGAGTGCTGGTAGGAAATGAGGATGAAAATTTAACCCACTTGTGAAGGGGTCCTTAGAAATCAGGAGCTGTAAGTCTTGATGCAAGGATGTCTTTACTTCCAAGCTTGCCTCAGCGCAAATTATTTGTCTCTCTACTATGGTGGACTGAAGTTTTTGGATGGCCAACAATTGAGTCCCCTGTATCTTTGCTCTAGATCACACATTGTTGTAATTGCTTGGGGAAATTCTGGACAGCATAAAAATTTCATCCCAAATTTTTCATCTCTTGGTGGCCTTTTATAGGAGAATTCAAATCGTCTTTCCCTCTCTTGGTACATTGTGGAGGGTGACCCAAGAGAGGGGAATGATTCCATTCTGTGCCACATTTATTTCATTGTGTGCTCCCTTGATGTCCTAACGAGGCTTTGGTGGCTATCCTTAGGTGGCTTCAAGTTTGGAATCAATCTCCTGTAGTGTGACTTTTGTGGTCTTGGAAAGTGACTTCCACCACTCCCAGGATTGCTTGCTTTTCAGGTGAAAAGGTGCGCAAAGGCACTCTTATCAAAGGATTTTGCACACAAAACCATTTATGACTTGTTCAAATTTTATTTTTCCTCATACCTTAGATATTTTTAAATACTTTCTAGATTCTTTAATTTCTCTCAGCCTAGTAAATCCTTCTACCTGACATTAAATAATGTGTTCTTTGCTTGTACGACTTTCCATTGTTAATAGTTTCCCCCTAATGTGTGAGGTCTAGGAAGAATTGTATAGCTGAAATAAATTATAGTTTCTTTTTTGTATACTATGCGTAGAGAGAGAGAGACCTGCGTGTAGCTCAGGATTGGAGGCACCCTGCAATGGTTCAAAGAACAACCATGTCTTCTTGTACCCCTATAAGCAAATATAATACAATATATACAAATTTTCTACGAGGCACGCATGCCCCATGATCGTAATGTTGTGGCTAGTTAAGCAAATATAGTTGACAGATACATGTTCTGTCTGTGTCACTGATATGATAGTGATCTGTTGGATGATGACGATGACTGTTGACGCCCCTAGGTGCATTTTTTCTTTGAAAATAGTAGAATGTGGTCCCCATAGGCATAAACTTGGTATGGCATATAATTGTGCATGGTACGCATAGGTGCTAGCTAGGACCTTGTCGTGTAAGCATTGCTGAACATGACGCTTATGAAGGCATGGGTCTTCAATGAATTTGATCAAAGTGAAATGGTTGTAAGGTACGATACCATCTTGACATGAAAGCTTTTGTTGTAGTCAAATGTCCGGAGGATCATTGACATCTGTGGGAAATTATGTCTCCCACAGTGCCACCTAAGGATGCCCCTTTTATGGAGAGGGACGATCCAAATTACCACTTCCTTTTTGGAAAAATATTTTTGGATTCGACAAAAAGGAAGCCTCAATTGAACGAGGGGGTCACTGATATGAAGGATCAGGATCCTGGATGTGATGGGTTTAACATAGGCATGGTCACAAGGGTGACTAAAAACTAATGACGGAGACTCAATGGCTCAAGGTCAGAGTATAATATGTAGCTTGGCGGCAGTCACAACTATTTCTAATGGGAAAATCCCTGGAGTTGGTAGGACTTCCAGGGTGGGTATAAAATAGCTATGAATGTCATGGTGGATTTTTCATGAGTGTTTGATACTCCAACTAAGGGTTTTCAAGGAGTGCTGCCATGGGAGAAAAAAATAATGAGTGGGTGGAGGATGTAGTGCACCGTTTGCGGTCTTTGTACACTTACCCAAAGAATAAAAGAATGGGGTTTGCTTTGTACAAAAAATAGAGACAGGTGCCCCAAAACGTGAAAGTGTTCACTCACTAATGATGTGAGGAAGGTTTTTTGTTGAGGGTGGGGGCCCCATTGGTTGGTATCATGTGTGAATTTGATGAAGAGGATGAAAAAGTATCGCAGATGGGATTATGTTGATGGAGGTATGGTGGGCCAAATGTGAGGCACGGTAGTGTGCTTTTGATCTGCTTGCACAACCTGACCATCCGGGAAAGGGGTTTTATCTCGTATGGTAAAACTTGACCTTATGCATGGTGGATGGATGGTCATGAGGTGCTTCCTGGACTAAAGTGGTATGGCCATGGCATCACTTTTGCTGTGATATAAGGTCTACTGTGGGTGATGAGGAGGGAAGGCTCTACTGACCAACGAGGATGTTTATCATGTGTAGGGCAAGGTGATGATAAAAATGGTCGGATATGTGGAACCTATGCTTGATTTCTGAATGGGAAATGATGTTAGGGTATGTAGAGTTCTCTGGGACTCTATCACGCTGGGGGTGGAATGATACCTGCTCTGGAAATTTTAGTGGATGGACTTATGGATGGTTTGTGAGCTTTCGTGCAAAAACAACTACCTCAAGTGATTTCATCTTCTTTATCAAATATTATTGAAAGTTATGAGATTTTTTATTTTTTTTAGAAGAAGATGAGAGAGGGCATACCTACTAGCGTTGAAAAAAATATTTTTTTGGGAGTGTGAATATGTGGCATCTGTTGAACCTTTAGTTAAACTGAGAGGGGGGGGTGAATCAGTTTAACACATTCCTTAACTTTTAAAACTTTTCATTAAACTTATTTACACTTTCATTTCATATCTAATTTAATATGTGAGTAATCTTCGAATGTAAGCAGCAAGTATAATATAACAGTAGACTTAATATGAGAGCAGCAGGTATTAAGAAGATGATATAAATCAGATCAACACATAAATATCATGCACAGAGACATCAAATATAAGTGGAAACCCATAAAGGGAGAAAACCACATCTTATTATTGTTGTGATGCAAAGGCAAGCTCCAACTCCCTCTCACCACTGTTTTTCTACAGGCACCAACCTACAGGAGGCTCCTACCTCAATTCTACAAGCTACAACTTGCAAGGAAGCACCAACTCCCTTCAGTTTTCTGCAGGCACCAACCTACAGGAGGCTTCAACCTCAGTCAGCTACTACTGACAGCTATCAAGATGCAACTTGATAGGGAAGCTCCAACTTCCTGAATTTATCAAACTGAATGTTTGCTGATTTACTTCAGATATCAGCTCTGTTTTGTAGCTTCTCTTTCTGCTCTTCTTCTCTTAATCTTCTCTGCTTTATTCTTCTATATTCTGCATTATCTATATTTTTTCTCTCTATCTCTCTATTGATCTTATCAAAATTGATATTATATATAGAAATTCTCACATGACTATTTGTATTTCACAAGGAATTTGAAGTGAACATTCATGACTCTTTGGCTTCTGTCTTCTTATTCCTTTTTCCAACTCATTTTTAGAATTACTACAATATGTAGAGATTTCCATGCTACAGTGGGATTTTGTATTTTCCTTAGGATACTTGCCTTTGCATCACAAACAATAAAAATAATTACAACATTTACATTTTTCAATTATACATCAATTTCACTCAACTCCTTTTTTGGATTTTGGCTTTATTGGATTTGTCTTTTCTGCTGCTGTTGAGTGACTGTTCTTCCTTCTTCTATTCACTCTCTCCTGCACATTCTCCATTTTTCTGAGCTTTTCACTTGTCCAATTCACTTTTGAATCCCTGGAATTTTCTTGTTCACGAACTTTCATCTCTGCACGCTCTCCTCTTCTTTTCTTTTCCTTACACATTCATCCAACCTTACTCTCTTTTTCGTTTTCTCCTGTATGCAGTTCCCTGTTCATTGTAGTTATATAATAGTTGATTTTAAATCTGGGCAAGCTTGAAATAATCCAGAAACGTTATACCAGAGTCTAACAATACTCAGCGTTATTTTATTAACTCGCAACCTTAATATATATCAATATATGGTCACACCTTCGTCCTTATTAATTCATAAACCTTAATATATATTTGATTTGGGCCCACACACCCACAACACATTGCCAACGTGGGGTCAACACGGTCGAATCGTACCTTCGCTAACCTCCGCACACCTTCATTAAACTCTAGGCATGTTCAACGCACAATCGCCATCCGATGGCCCGTTTCCAAATGAACGGCTCCTGTCCATTTCGCGCGGCTTCCAACACAGAACATTAACGTGCGATGGCACAGTTTAACAAGCAGTTTTGGAATGGGTCCACAGGCCACGTGTCGATTCCTATATGGAATCACTCCTCCTCCGGGAAATACCACTTATGGTCGATAGGCGGTGCGATGAATTCTACTTACGACCTTTACTATTCACTCTAAACCACGTCACTATTCCTCTCGCAAGGTTCTGTTCTCCACTCTAGGTTCGGGTCCAACACTTTTACTCCGGGTTCCGGTATTTTATAAGTGGCCCTACGATATGTATAACACACAGCTCCATTACCACTGCACATCTAATTCTGGTTCCACCTCTATTTAGTTTAACATCATCGTGTTTTTGCTCTGTTATTGTTATGGATAACTTCACTGTATTATCGCCAACCATCAACATAGTTCACAGACTTTGTTTATATATATATAAATAACGCCCGGCTTGGAATTTTATAAAGGCTCTGCCCTGGCACTGCCTCTGCTGCTTTTGTCGTTCTGCCTCTGCCTCTGCCTCTGATAACGGTTCTGTCTCTTATTATATTCGCTTCCTCTGCCTCTGCATGTCTCCTTTATTTCCTTCATTTGATTCTTTTCTGTCTTTATTGCCATGATAACAGCTCTGTCTCTGTAGCTATTTGTCTTACGCTCTCTCTTTTATTTCATCTGCTCCTTGACTGATGCTACTCCTTAATTCTCCTTTTGTTGCCTCTGCTTCTTTAAATGAACCTGTCTCTACTGCTCGACCCTCTCTACATCTTACTGCTTTGCTGCTTTCTTTGCCTTGTTGCTGCCTCATGTGTTCCTCCTTTGCCATCTCTTTTTCCATCAATGACAACATTTCCAACATTCTCCCCCTTTGGCATTGATGGAAAAACCTCTCCTTTTGCTTTTCCTCCCCCTTTGTCATCAATGGAAAAGGGTTGCTTTTTGCATTTCCTCTCTCTGAGTTATGTTTAGGCCCTCTTCTATTGACTTTGTACCATGTTTCTCCATAGTGATGTATAAGACTTGTTGAGAGAAGAATTTGAGGATTATCGAATTTGAATATACACTGTAAATTGATACAGTTCTTTCACTTGTATAGAGCTAAAAGTGAGAATAATGATACTTCATAGAATACATTGTATCAGCTTTATCTAGTCAGAGATGTATGATTGTATTCAACAACTAAAATGATGATAGGCTTAAAATGATAATCACTACTCGTCTTTTATGTTTTAGATTCTTAATATAATGTTTCAGAACACAATACTGATCCTTTTTCTCTGTAATTGACCTTTTGATGCTTGAATAATGCAGATAACTCTAGGATAATAACTTAGTGTTCTTTTGTCTTAAACCTTTGATCCTGAGGACCTGATTCAGGCTTTCTTTGCTGGCTGTTCTCCCCCTGGAATGATATTTTCGTTTTTGTTATCCCCCTGAAATTGTTCTTTCTCTTTATATCAGAGAGTAGCATCTGCAGATACTACCCCTAGTTTATCTCTCAAATATTGAAATGGTTCTCTAGCAAGAGGTTTAGTAAATATATATGTTGTCTGTTCTTTTGTTGGTACATATTCCAGCTTTACTATCTTCTGAGCCAATTTTTCTCGGAGGAAATGATACTTGATTGGAATATGTTTAGTTTTTGAGTGAAGTACATGATTTTTAGATATACTTATAGCACTTGTATTATCAAATTTGATTGATATAGGTTCATCAATGCTTACCTTCATGTCTTGAAGAGTTTTCTTCAACCACATGACTTGTGTACAACATGCTGCTGCTGCTATATATTCTGCTTCAGTTGTAGACAGAGAGATGGATGTTTGTTTCTTGCTTAACCATGCCACCAGACTTTCTCCTAGATAGAAAGCACCTCCACTTGTACTTTTCCCATCATCAACACAGCTGGCCCAATCTGCATCTGTGTATGCTGTTAAAATGAAGCTTTTGCCTTTAGGATACCAAAGTCCATACTGTGCTATTCCTTGTAGATATCTGAGTATTATTTTTACTGCCAGAAGATGGTTTTGTTTAGGTGTTGCTTGATATCTTGCCACTATTCCTACTGCTAGCATGATGTATGGTCTTGATGCTGTCAAATACAATAGGCTTCCTATCATGGACATGTAGAATTTTTGATCTACATCTGCAGTCCCATCATCAGCACACAACTTGCATCCCGTGATCATGGGTGTTGTCACAGGTTTGCAGTCCTCCATTTTGAGTTTTTTCAGCATTTCTTTTAAGTATTTTTCTTGAGAGATGAAGGTGCCTATGTTCTTTTGTTGAATTTGCAGTCCCAAGTAGAAACTGAGCTCTCCAATCATAGACATTTCAAACTCTGTTTTCATCTCATCAGCAAACCCTTTTGCTAGTTCATCTTTGTTTCTTCCAAACATAATGTCATCAACATATACTACAACAATCAGGAGTTCATCTTCATGGGCTTTTATGTATAGATTGATGTCTACTCCACCTCTCCTAAAACCCTGTTTTTGCAAATATTTGTCCAGTCTTGAGTACCAAGCACGAGGAGCCTGTTTCAATCCATATAGGGCCTTCTTCAGTCTGCACACATAGTCTTCTTTGTCTGTCAATGAGAAGCCTTATGGTTGTTCCATGTACACTTCTTCTTCTAGATCTCCATTAAGAAAAGCAGACTTTACATCCATTTGATATACCTTGAAGTCTTGGTAGCATGCAAATGCCAGGAACATTCTGATAGCTTCCATTCTAGCTACGGGGGCAAATGTTTCTTCATAATCAAGTCCTTCAATTTGTGAGTATCCTTTGCAGACCAGCCTGGCTTTATTCCTGATTACTTGTCCTTGCTCATTCATTTTGTTTTTGAATACCCATTTTGAACCAATGATATTCTTCTCAATTGGTCTAGGAACTAGTTCCCAGGTATTATTCTTCTCAATTTGGTCCAATTCTTCATTCATTGCTTTTACCCAATACTTGTCCTTGCTGGCTTCTTCAAACTTCTTTGGCTCTATTTGTGATAACATTGCTATGTATACTTCTTATGTCTGTTCAGTTAGCTGCCTTCTTGTTTTCACTCCTACACTCTTGTCTCCTATGATTTGATCTTCTGGATGGTTCTTTTGAGTGTATCTTGAGGGGGTTTTTGAGTTCACTTCAACATTTTCTGATGTTTTGCTTGTTTCTTCATCATCTTGGTCCTCTTCTTCATGATTTTTAGGATGGCTACTGCAATCTATATCTCTTGTCTTGTTTGGAAGTTCTTCATCAAATCTTACATCAATACTTTCTACAATTTTTCGAAGAGTCTTGTTGTAGCATATGTATCCTTTACTCTTGGATGCATATCCTAAGAGTATTCCTTCATCTGCTCTTGCATCAAACTTCCCCAGATTTTCATCATTATTCTTTATGTAGCACTTGCTTCCAAAGACTCTAAAGTGCTTTATTGATGCAGGTTTACCATGCCATATCTCATAAGGTGTCTTGTCATTGTTAGGTCTTAAATGAGCTTTGTTTATAATATGTATTGTTGTGTGTACAGCTTCTGCCCAAAAGGTTTGAGTAATGTTACTCTCTTGCATCATAGCTCTGGTCATTTGTTGTACAGACCTGTTTTGTCTCTCTGCTACTCCATTCTGCCAAGGTGTCCCTGCAATGGTAAATTGTTGTTTTATTCCATGTTCATTACATAGGTCTGAAAAGTCATAATTTGTGAATTCTCCTCCTCTATCTGATCTGATACATTTTAGCTTGCATCCAGTTTGATTTTCTGCTAATGCTTTGAATGTCTTAAACTTTTCCAGTGCTTCTGATTTGTTCTTGAGAAAAGCAACCCATGTCATTCTGGAGAAATCATCTATTATCAGCATGAAGTAGGATTCTCCACTTGGTGTCTTAGTTCTAGCAGGTCCACACAGGTCCATGTGCACAAGATGGAGTGGTCTTCTTGTTGATAGCTCATCTTTAGATTTAAAGGATGTGCGAGTCTGTTTTCCCAATTGACAAGATTTGCATATGGTATTTGAAGGTCTTTTTATTTCTGGCATATCTCTAACAACTTTCTTCTTGCTCAATCTAATGATATGGTCAAAACTGAGATGTCCCAATCTCCTATGCCATAACCATGACTCCTCAAGTTTGCTAAGATGGCAGGCTTCATCTTCTTCTTTCACTATGTACACATTACTCTCTATTCGAACACCTTTGAGCAGAGTCTTTCTTGTTGTGCTTGACCTGACTACACAATCTTGTGCTCTAAAAAGAATCTCACAGCCTTTGTCACACATCTGACTGACACTCAGTAAATTTTCTTTCACTCCATCCACAAGTAGTACATCTTGGGCCTTTCCTCTGCCATTTTCTATGTTGAGTGAGCCTTTTCCCTTGATCTTTCCTGATTTATCATTGCCAAAAGTAACATTGCCATATTTCTTTTCATCAAGAGTTATAAAATTGCTTCTGTCTCCAGTCATGTGTTTAGAGTAGCCACTGTCCAAATACCACTGGATTTTCAGATCTTGAGCAGTTAGAGCCAGGTCACACTTATTCTCCTTCTTTTTCCACTGGAGGCATCCTTCTGTTTGATATGTTTTGTAAAGTGATGAATTGCATCCTTTTAGAGAACATTTGGAAGGCATATGTCCGGCTTGATTGCACATGAAGCATTTGATAATAGTTTTTGCAGAATTGTGAGTATGAACAAAATTTCTTTGATTCATAAATCTCCTTGAAGTGTTGAAAATCAATCTTTGTCCATACTTTCTACACTCAATGATTTTATGGCCAAATTATTTACAATAAAAACAGTAACCATAGAAGCAACTTGCATACCTGATGTGAGGTTGTTTTCTCCAGTTGTTTATTTGAGACAGTCTCTTTGCTGTTTACATCTTTAGCTGGTTTGAATTACTCCTCCTTGCATGACAATAGGCAGCAATGTGTCCCAGCTTGTGGCAGACATAGCAGGTGGCATTCTTCATAGGAGGGAAGAATCTCCTTTGATGGCTTGCAAATTTGACAAACTCAGGAGTATATGAACCTTTTTCTGTTGACTGAGTATTTCTTTCATTCTTTGTTGTTCGAGGATTATTCTGGGTTCTATCTCCCTCCTTACATGCTTCTTCTTTTGTAGGAATTATTTGAGGTGCTTCATCCTTCTTTGCTTTTACAAAAATAATTTTTTTGTTTTCCTTTTCTTTGCTTTTACTTGATTCTCCTTCATAGCCTATTCCAGTTTTTATCAAGGGAGATCTTTGAGCATCCAAAATTTCATCCAACTTACCAGAGCTTGTTGTTTGAGAAGAGTTTATATACACTTTCTTTTGAGCATTTTCTAATTTCTTCCTTAGACATACAACTTCTTCTTCCAGCTTCTCTTGTTCTCGAGTTTTATCCTTGATTTGTTGAAGTAACATGTCTTCTATCTTCTTGGCTTCTTCAAGCTTTACCTTCAGCTGCATGAGGACTTCTGAATTTTGTTCTTCTTTCACATATTTGAGGAGAATCTCTTTTTGTTTTCTGCATTTTAGTTTGATTCTTTCAATCTCCTCCAAGGCACTTCTTAGCTCCCCCTCAAGGTCAACTTCACCTTCTTCTTCATCTTCTAGCAAGAGTCCTTCAAGTTCTTCTATGGCCATCAGTAAAAATTCAGAGGTTCCTTCTTCTCCTGAGGATTCATCTGAGTCTTCAGATGTACTGCTGTCTTATTGAGCATAGAAGGATTTTCTGTTGAATTTCTTTCCTTTCTGCCAGTTCTTTGATGTATTTTTCTCTGATTCTTGACCCTGATTCCTTACTTTCTTGTGAGGACACTTAGCAGCATAATGTCCAAATCTTCCACAGTTAAAGCATTTGAAGGGTAGTTTACCTTTGTATCTACCTGAGCCTCTATCTAGTTTCTTGAAAAATTTAGCCTCTTCTTCATCAGAGCAAGAGCATATGTCTTATGTTTCTTCTTTCTTATTTTCTGTTTTAAAATTTGCCTCCCTCGTACTTGGCTTCTTCTGTGGGAGCCTCATTTCATATGCTGTTAGATTTCCAAGTAGATGGTTCATGGTCAAGGTCTCCCAATCAGTTGTTTCTTCTATTGCAGACACCTTGGGATTAAATCTAGATGGAAGTGATCTTAGAATCTTTTGCACAATTATACTTCCTGGCATGGTTTCTGCAAGAGCTTTCATATTGTTAACAATTTCTGCAACTTTTAAGAAGAAGCTGCCAATATATTCATCATCATTCATTTTTAAATTTTTATTTCCCTCATGGATATTCTCTAGAGTGTCCCACATATCTTTGGCAGTCTTACTGTGCATTATTTTGATAAACTCAACTTCACATAGTCCATTTAAGATTGCATTCATTGCTTTTGCATTAGCTACAAAGCTTTGTTTAGCTTCTTTCTCTGAATCAGTTGACTTTGTGACATATCCAAATTCCACAACATCCCAAACTTCTAGTCCTAAAGACATTATATATGCTTTCATTCTGATTTTCCAGAAGGCATAATTAGCACCAGTGAAAAAAGGTGCTTTATTGGTTGAGCTTCCTTCTTGACTAGCCATCTTGAGGGCCTAGGATCTCCTTTCAGTTGTTAGACTGATACAAAAGGAACTTGCTCTGATACCAATTGTTGAACCTTTAGTTAACTGAGAGGGGGGGTGAATCACTTTAACACGTTCTTTAACTTTTAAAACCTTTCATTAAACTTATTTACACTTTCATTTCATATCTAATTTAATATGTGAGTAATCTTTGAATGTAAGCAGCAAGTATAATATAACAGTAGACTTAATATGAGAGCAGCAGGTATTAAGCAGATGATATAAATCAGATCAACACATAAATATCATGCACAGAGACATCAGATATAAGTGGAAACCCATAAAGGGAGAAAACCACATCTTATTATTGTTGTGATGCAAAGGCAAGCTCCAACTCCCTCTCACCGCTGTTTTTCTGCAGGCACCAACCTACAGGAGGCTCCTACCTCAATTCTGCAAGCCACAACTTGCAAGGAAGCACCAACTCCCTTCAGTTTTCTGCAGGCACCAACCTACAGGAGGCTCCAACCTCAGTCAGCTACAACTGACAGCTATCAAGCTGCAACTTGATAGGGAAGCTCCAACTTCCTCAATTTATCAAACTGAATGTTTGCTGATTTACTCCAGATATTAGCTCTATTCTGTATCTACTCTTCTTCTCTTAATCTTCTCTGCTTTATTCTTCTATATTCTGCATTCTCTATATTTTCTCTCTCTCTCTCTCTCCTCTTGAGCTTATTAAATTGATATTATATATAGAAATTCTCACATGACTGTTTGTATTTCACAAGGAATTTGGAGTGAATAGTCATGACTCTTTGGCTTCTGTCTTCTTATTCCTTTTTCCAACTCATTTTTAGAATTACTACAATATGTACAAATTTCCATGCTACAGTGGGATTTTTTCTTTTCCTTAGGATACTTGCCTTTGCATCACAAACAATAAAAATAATTACAACATTTAAATTTTTCAGTTATACATCAATTTCACTCAACTCCTTTTCTGGATTTTTGATTTATTGGGTTTGTCTTTTCTACTGCTGTTGAGTGACTGTTCTGCCTTATTCTACTCACTGTCTCCTGCACATTCTCCAGTTTTCTGAGCTTTTCACTTTTCCAATTCACTTTTGAATCCCTGGAATTTTCTTGTTCACGAACTTTCATCTCTGCACGCTCTCCTCTTCTTTTCTTTTCGTTACACATTCATCCAACCTTACTCTCTTTTTCGTTTTCTCCTGTATGCAGTTCCCTGTTCATTGTAGTTATATAATAGTTGATTTTAAATCTGGACAAGCTTGAATTAATCCGGAAACGTTATACCAGAGTCCAACAATACTCGGCGTTCTTTTATTAACTCGCAACCTTAATATATATCAATATATGGTCACACCTTCGTCCTTATTAATTCATAAACCTTAATATATATTTGATTTGGGCCCACACATCCACAACACATTGCCAACGTGGGGTCAACACGGTCGAATCGTACCTTCGCTAACCTCTGCACACCTTCGTTAAACTCTGGGCATGTTCAACGCGTGATCGTCGTCCGATGGCCCGTTTCCAAATGAACGGCTCCTGTCCATTTCGCGCGGCTTCCAACGCAGAACATTAACGCGCGATGGCACAGTTTAACAAGCGGTTTTGGAATGGGTCCACAGGCCACGTGTCGATTCCTGTATGGAATCGCTCCTCCTTCGGGCAATACCACTTATGGTCGATAGGCGGTGCGATGAATTCTACTTACGACCTTTATTGTTCACTCTAAACCACGTCACTGTTCCTCTCGCAAGGTTCCGTTCTCCACTCCAGGTTCCGGTCCAACACTTTTACTCCGGGTTCTGGTCTTTTATAAGTGGCCCTACGATATGTATAACACACAGCTCCATTACTACTGCACATCTAATTCTGGTTGCACCTCTATTTAGTTTAACATCGTCGTGTTTTTGCTCCGTTAGTGTTATGGATAACTTCAGTGTATTATTCCCAACCATCAACACAGTTCACAGACTTTGTTTATATATATATAAATAACGCCTGGCTTGGAATTTTATAACGGCTCTGCCCTGGCACTGCCTCTGCTTCTTCTGTCGTTCTGCCTCTGCCTCTGCCTCTGATAACGGTTCTATCTCTTATTATATTCGCTTCCTCTACCTCTGCATGTCTCCTTTATTTCCTTCATTTGCTTCTTTGCTATCTTTATTGCCATGATAACAGCTCTATCTCTGTAGCTATTTTTCTTACGCTCTGTCTTTTATTTCATCTGCTCCTTGACTAATGCTACTCCTTAATTCTCCTTTTGCTGCCTCTGCTTCTTTAAATGAACCTGTCTCTACTGCTCGACCCTCTCTACATCTTACTGCTTTGCTACTTTCTTTGCCTTTTTGCTACCTCAGGTGTTCCTCCTTTACCATCTCTTTTGCCATCAATGACAACATTTCCAACAGCATCGCCTCTGTTCGTTATGGAGTGCTAATCTCAGTGTTGCTTTTGGTTTGGAGAACGAACCTTCTGATCTCTGGTTATGGTCCTCCAAAGTTTTTGAAAAGGGCAATATATAGGTGAATATGGCCTTAATTCAATTCATTTGTACTTGTTGAGTTTTTTAGAGGTCATAGGCTTCTGCGAATCAATTCTCATCGATGTGGTCAGCCTAAGCACTAGGGATTAGCGATATGATGCCTAGGTAACCTCGATGATGTCCTGCACTTTAATTTTTTCTTTCAAAGGGTGCCAGGATCCGTACAAAATTTGTTTTTACAGATTCTAAGTAATTTTTCACCCTAGATTGGGTCGGCGATCAGGGTAATAGTAGGCCCTCTGTGCGCATTTTATGGGGTTTTTTGCGCTTTAAGTTCTCTGTTACCCTCTTTTGGCATGCCTTATGTGCACTTGTAAGGAATACAGGCGCGTCTTTAGCATGCATTACTAAGGGATAAGCACACAAATGGCAGAGGAATTTTTTTTGATTTGTTGCCTGCTTTTTGGTGTTTTTCCTGTTGCTGATGGGTTCCTATTTGGATGACAGGTTTTTGTGGAGGGAGCAGGATTGGCCTAAGCTCCATACTACATTAGCCGCCGATGGTCAGGCACACCGATAGTTGGCGAAATGGGGACTCTTGAAGTTTGTGTAGAACAAGCTTCTTTGGTCACATGACTGACTGCTGCATTACTTGATCTAGCATTGGCACAAGAGGCGCAAAATGTTTATGTTGTGTGGGTCTAACCTTGCTATCCATCTTGAGATGGATGTATACTTTAAGACTGGGCTACTGCCTCATGGTGAGGTGTTTTGGTATCAACATCCTTCTGGGAGGGTAGATTTGGAGAGGTTCTAGGAACGTCATTGTGGCGAGGCACCCCTTATGGAGGGATGCATCAGCATTGCCTTGGTGATAGACTTGGCTGAGCGGTGCACTCTAGCGGCTATTGTGTGACTTGCAAGGTCGTCTGCTCCACATCGGGCATCGAGCCCGTAGATTGGAGTCTTGCGCCGGCTGAGGGTCGGGCATTTTTTTAATTTTTCCCATCTCTTCTATGACAGGATGGTGACACAGCTTAATAAGGTCCAGAGTGGATCAAATTTGTTCTCGTACGCCAGTATTCTATGTAGCATCATGTACGAGAGGGTGGTGCTACTAACACCGGTTGTGGTGGTGCCTCCTAGGGGGCAAAAAGAGCTTTGCATGAGGAGGTGGACTCATTTGATGCCACGAGGGGGTGGGGGTATGGTGGGGCATTAATGGAACACCACAACAGAGGCCTGGTTTGAGTTCAATCCCTAGATGCTTCTACCATCCCATATGCAGTGATGGACTTCTGAGGGGATCCAGAGAAAAGTCTCCCTACTGGCTATGCTTTGGGGAAAACGGTTATGTTTTTATGTTTTCTACATTTATTTAAGTATATATGTGTTTATGAGTTTCGATGGTGACACTGACATAGTTTTGGTTACTCTTGGAGATGTTGGCGAGGTAGGTCGCCCCGTGGCTCGATTGGTTGGCCAAGGTTCTCTTCAGAGACCTCGGGGCAGTAGTCGGGGGTCGGGGGGAGATGTTGCATAGCTTTAGGGTGGTGGACCAGGTTGTGGTGTAGGCCCTTCCGAAGAGGGCAGCAGCTCGGCTACTACCGAGGCTACGACCGAGCAGCTCATGCCAATCCAGAGGCGACGCGTGCTAATGTAGTGGAGGCTCGCATTGCTGAGCTGACTACTCGGGTTTCAGCTCTGGAGGTTTTCTGGGGTCGAGTGGACCGCTTGACCAAGGGGATGCCTTCTCGAGGATTTTTATATTATCTCAAGGAGTTCTTGTTGGAGACATTGATGGCTTGAGAGAGGGATTATCGGCATATTTTACGTTAGGTGGAAGTCTAAGTTTTGAGGGTGGCTCCAGTAGTGGTACTGGGAGTAGCTATGGGTCCAGGTGCCCCGCTTGGGGGAGAACCACCCTAGAGTTTACTTGTACACATGGAAAACACCCATTATGAGGATTCTTCCCCTATTTTTGATGACATTTTGTGTAGCTTTGGGTTGGCCGATGGGTCAACGACACTATTTTTTGTACTTAGACATCTACACCATGATATCTATATATATATATATATATATATATATATATATATATATATATATATATATATATATATATATATATATATATATATATATATATATATGAGAGATATTTTTTGTGGCTCTACATGTTGTTCCTCTTGTTTCTATTTATGGATGATGTTATACTGATGGATATCTATGTTTTTTTATTTTTATGTATGATGGTTTATTCGAGATGCATTCTAGTTTAGGATATTGTTAGCTATCTGATCAGATTTTTGGTTTTGACTCCTCGGTACATGTGTAAATGTAATGTAGTCAAATTGTCTTCTTAATATTTTTGCATGCAAATATTTTCTAAATAGATGTGAATCTCTTGTCTCAAATGTTTGGTTTAATTGTGATAGTAGTAACTGGGAATCGAGGTAAACATGCATATGGTGTATGCCTTGATGGAGGGCGTCACACATATGTCCAATGACGACATCATATTCTTCTTGATTGTTTTTTGCTGAACCGATACACACACCATTGGTGTAGATTGGTGATTGATGAGGGTGATAGATGACCCAGGCTTCTGCTGTTAAAATTTGAGACCATCTTGATGCTCCATCAGCAAATCCGAATTTTTGGGTTAGTAATCCATTGTGGCACTCGAGCATGTTTTGTAATAAGTCTTTTGGTAAAAAATTTAAAGTGGTTGGGTTTGTGTACGTTAAATCTAGGGTAGGGCCTTCTTGGCCCTTATAGGTAGAACTTCTTGAGGTAAAGTCCGTTAATGAGGTTGCTGAGGCATGCTTTGTCTGGTTTTGTCAAGATGTATGCCCCTGGTGGAGGAAATGTTTTACAATGTAGTGTCCTTTCCACAAGGTTTCAAACTTTCCTGGCCCTGGGGATTATTTTGCGACATCATAGTGGAGGACTAGTTCTCCCTCAGTGAATGAGTGAGGGTTGATGTAGCGGTCAAATGATGATTTTACCCGTTTCTTATGGGCCTCGTTGTGTTGCAGTGACTTTCATCGTCTTTCGTCGACAAGTTCTAGTTGTACTAGGTGTTATTTTAGAGGTTGGGTATCATCAAGGAGTTTGATGTTAGTATGAAAATTTGGGATTTTGCGGAAATCAATGCAAATGTGCGAGGAGCCCTAACTTTTTATGACAGGAATAAGGTGGGAGTCATGGGACGTAAGGGTTGCTTCAATTCTATTCCCGGTATATGATGATACAAATTGTATGTGGTGTATCGTGTCGTCGGTGTTTGGTGGGGGAAGAATCTCCATGATGGGAGTTTGCGTAAGCACAATATTGCGTTACTCGCTAGGATGGTCAATTTCCAGTGGGTGGAAGTTGTGCCTGTTGCAAATGTTCTTGAATGTTTCCATTAGTGGGCATGCTCTGGTTCGTGGTTTTGGCCAGTGAAAATGGTGCATGGTACCACTGTGCCAATGGAGTAGATTGTGTGCGAACCAACACTACTCGTCATCCCTGACGTGGATGCTTGGAAAGGATCTGTTGTAGAAGAGGTGGTCTTTTGCTTCCACTTCTGTGCCATTAGTTTAGGTGCGTCTAGATTTGTGGGGGAGTGTAGACATAATGTTCCTCTTGATGCTCTTAGCTTGGGGAGATGCTTAAATTTAATTTTATGATTAAATTATGAACAAATCCGACAATAGGTATTCATGATCTTCTCTTTGTTAGAGAGAGGTGTCTGAGGGACTGAAAAGACTATGTGAATTTTTTTTGCGAGGGGCTTCAGTTCTTTACACTGATTGACCCAGTGGTCATTCAAGTTGCATAGTCTGCATGTTATCCTAGGTTGGGCTTGGGTCATGCTTAGTTGGTGCACTTTCCCAACTTTCCCATCATACTGATGTGGGTGTGGGGTTGCTGGCCTAGGGGTGATGTACTTTCTATATCATTTGAGTTCATCGTCTTGTTTCTTATCTACTGTATGAATCATATCAATGAGGGGACATACTCGTGGGATATAAGTACAACGTTGTCCACAATGATTTCCCTAATATAGCGGGCAAAATAGCCTAACTATGGGGGTCCCGTCATGCTCAACTTGTGGTCTGGAAAGGTACCAACATCGTAACGCTGCTAAATCAGGGCAAATGGTGACCACATGATTTGGAATTTTGCATAATGTGCATGTTGGTCTTCTCTGTAGAGAGCGGTTGGGGGTAACTAGGAGTTCCCTGATTAGTCACTTTTCATCTGAAAAGAACAGGATGGATCTGCTGGTCACATCTTCTTGGGTTGTTGATTTGTTCATGGATTTTGATTCCATGCCATCTTCTTAGGAGAGGCAGACTATGGCTGAGCGCAAACTAGCAAGGGCTAACTCGAATCGGGGGTTATAGTGAAAATTTTCCAGAAGGTGATTGTCGGTGCATAAAGGACATGTGAATTGTGCTGCCCGCAATCCAATGTACTAAACCCATTCTACAGGATACCATTTGTGGATGAGGTTCAGGGCTACGCATTGTTCGAGGAAGTGACCGTGTTCATCGCACAACATGCAGCGTATAACAGGAGGAGGCATGACTGGGAGTCTTTATGGTGCCCGTCATTCCTCTTGCATGTATAGGATGATATGAGGTTCATATCCAATAGACTAGATGGGGGAATCCTCTTGATAGGATCGCTCGATGGTGTGTAAAGGGGTCCCTAAATCACGGGATCTATGGGAAATGATGGGTATAGTGCCCATAATTTCTACAGATAGCGCATGCATGATTGGTACACAATGCTTTGCCTTTACCTTTGGTGGCAAGTTCATTTTTATGGGAGCGTGGCATCGTGATGTCTGGCTCAGAACTGAGGAGTGGTTTTAATTCGTCCAACTATGGGAAGATATGGTTAGGGTGTCCCATTACGTTGCATATGGCACAAACTAGTGATTCTCGTTGTATGGTGGGAGTTTCCAACTTCTTTCCTCTCTTCTTCATTTTCTTAGCTGTAATCATCAGTTTTGCAATTGTAATTTCCTTTGTATGGATATTTTCAACATTTTCTTGAATGGGTGGGGCCTCTTGCAAACGATATGTTTGGTAACACTATTGTTTCCATAACCTATTGGGAAACGAAACTAGCTGGGGGGTAGAGGAAAGGGGTTTGGGAAGTGGCATAAGCTAGAGAGGTTGTCGTGGCTGAGGACTCTGTGTCATTAGTGCTTGTGTCCGTGTCCTCACTAGCTTCCACGTTTTATGTGGACATCATTCACACCGGAGATCCTATGACATTGGGTGATGACTCAGGTATAATGGGGGGATCTCCTAGGAATGATCCTAGGACGGATGGTGGTTTGAAATGGCCAGGACCATATTCTTGGTATCGTGAAAGCATGTCCAAGGATCTATCTACATAGGGTAGAATTAAATCGGTTTTTTTTAGGGGTTGTTTCTTGCTATGCGTCAATTGGTCAACAGTAATGATGCAGGCTACATGGGGGAACATCATAACATGGAAGACATAGGAGGATATGGCTGACATGGCATACATATAACTCTGACCAAGGAGTGTATTATAGTCCAAATGAGTGTCCAAGACTTCAATGTCTATAACGGTCGTCTTTCCGACTAAGCAGACCGAGACATTTTTGTAGAGACCAACTGGGGTTAAAGGACGACCATTCTATGCTCTAAGCGTGATGACTGATGGTTTTATTTCGGGAGACCATAACTTCTGCCAATTTTTTTTTGAAATGATGCACGTGGATGCACCCTCATCAATGACACATCAGTGAATGGTGATATTTTTGATAGATACTAGTATCTGAAAGGTGACCATCGAAGGAAGCCTTGGGTGGCTTTGTCTAAATCAAAAGCCATTAGGTGTGTATCAGTAGGGTCGATAGCGCCTAACGTAGAAATAAAGGCTTTCGGTTGTTTTGGGTATCACTACAATACTTCCAAAGCTGACATAGTAGCAGGAGATTGGGCTAGATCGTCCACAATTCTATAATTATGGGCCGCTTTGGAGTATTTTATTGCTCGCCTCTTTGGTCCCTTAGCCTTCTTTGGCAACGGTTCAATAGGCATCTTTGAAATGGTCAAAGGTGCAGTTGGTGCACTGATACTAGTCCCTGACGTTTTGGTGTCTAGTGGGGTATGATAATTTCAATTATGGGTTTGAAAAAACATCACTTTGCTACTCATGTAGATTTCATGGGTGTTTTTTCTGGAGTCGTCGGTATTTTGTTGCTGAGTGCTAGTTTTCCCTTGATGGGGTAAAGGTTCCTGCATCATAGTTGTCTGCTAGGAAGATCCTCCTTGTCCTCGGTTACTCTACAACTTCTTCAGCTCAGGGAGATCGGCATAGTGGTGAGTGTAATTGCCGTACTCACCACAGATTGAATAAGAGTGGTTTTTTCGAAGAGATGGCCTTTTTCTCTGTCGTTGGGCATTTCCTGGCTACTGGTTTTGACTTCGATTGGAGTTGCCTGCATCCTGAGATCATGGAGGGCGTTGGTGGTTGTTGCACCCCTGCCCAGGATTCCTTTTGGGCTTGTTTTTTCCTTTTTTCTTAACCACATTAGGAGGGTAGTTCTCCTGGTTATATGGTTTGAGTGGTTGGTTTTGGGAAGGTTGTACAAAGTTAAAATGTGCATTGTTCTGCATAGGCGAGTCTTGTGGTGGGGACTAAGCATAATGTGGTCCCTGGTTTGCAACTGGCTATTGGGGGGATCTCTTCCGTTAGTATGTATATCTGTGTACTGGGTCACTTGAGCCGGAGGATAGGGTCCTCCATGGTGATACGATGACACCCTATTGGTCAAATTTTTTTGAGGCATATGATGACTTTGAAAACCTGGTTGTGGTACATTCTGGGTAGAATCATCCATGTAACCGAGGTTTTTACTACTGCTTCCTGGATAAATTAGGGTCAATGACCCAATTAAACCATTTGAAGAGTTTGACACGCCTGTAAATTATTTATAAGTTTGGAGGCTTGGGGAGTTTTGTAAGATATTGTAAATATACCCTAACTGCGTATAAATCAGCTCGAGCTCTTGAGCCTTGTTGACGGTGTCCTCTTCGTATATGGGCCTTTTTTGTGCCACATCCTTCGAAATATCTGCAGTGAGAGTTTTTAGGAACAGGTTTAAAAGTACCCAATCTTCGACTTTGGCTTTACATAAAATACGACATCGTCACCATACCTGGATATGGTCCGAGATATGGACGGCGAGGATTTGTCTAAAGTGTGTTAGTAATTCCATTCCAGAATCATGGTGGATAGGTAACTGAAAATATGTTAGGAATGTAGTGGCGAGGGCACTAAAGTTTCCATGTGTAGCAGAGGGTTGCTCAACATACCATTTCACCACTACTCCTATTAGAGTGCATTGAAGTAGTCTCAGTCGAATAGTATCATCAATGATGATGTTCGACAAGCACCATAGGTGGAAATTCATTACATGATTTCTTGGGTGTTCTGCTTGCTTTCCCTCAAGCTTTGGAATGTCTGAAGGGAGGTTTGTGGGCATGGGAGGCCATATAGGTTTCTGTGCAATGGGGTCATTCATCAACTTGGTTAAATATGGTAGATTTAATGAAGCTAAAAAGGGTGACTACGGGGTTGTAGCCATTACAACTTGTGAAAACATAAATTTCTAGTTAGGAAGAGGGTTTATCTGTGACGTACCTTGCTTTGTATTCTATTGGCTTCCTGAATGTGTAGCGTTCCTTTGGCCTCTAGGGGTTGTGGGAGGAGTGGTATGTGGTGTGGAATTGGGAGACCGACCAAGGTTCCCAACTACACATGCCCCAATAAAGGATGTGCTGATAATGGTGGCAGTGTTCCATCTTTGATGCCTAAATAGCGAAAGGCCTGGAACCCCTCCTGGTAATGGGGGGAGGACCAAAAGACATCTAGATTGACGAGGTCCTGTTGAGTCCATTTTGGTGTTGACTAGGTCTGTCTTTAGAAATATTTGAGAGGATATGGATTATGATCAAAGAAAAATTCCAATTGCATACATAAAACAAAGCGAAAATAAAATAAATTTTCCCTTTAAATTAATCCCATGTCATCATTCAATCAAAAAATATGCTTTTTTATTGTTTGCATATGATACTCAAATCTTAGAAAACCTAATCATCCTCACACACTCAAATGTAATTGGGCCTTGAGAAGATACCTTGCAAGTGCTGGCACAACGTCCCATAAGAGCTGGCGATGCCCCCAGTCAGCTAAAGAAAATCCACCAAGATAATGGTAGAGGATATAGTGCTTGCCTGCACTGTCACCTGTAGGGAAAGGATGCTCTAATTTTGGCCACTAAGTACCACTGTCCCATGTGAGAGTTCGAGTCATGGGATTTTTGGTAATTCAACTAACAGTATCGAGTATCATCTAGGTTAGGCAGCCCCAAATGATACCTTCCCGCACTGCACCTAAACCTAACCCCCTCTAAAACGAGTATCTGTCGCGATCGGGTTTTCTTTTCCATGGGCTGATAGGTGGATTTAAAAACTCCCTAAATAGTCAACTTATATGTTTCAAGATGAAGAATTATCAAGGCAGATTATTGGATGCCTACACCTTAGATCCTAACTTAGAATATAAATTATTTTGTGGCCCCTGTGGGAAGAATTTAGTGAGTTTTGTTAAGCTAGTTTTAGGTGTCTTTTCTTTTCTTAGTGTGTGGATGTGTGTGAGAAAAAAGTGAACAATCACATAGTTTGAACGTGTGGATATGTGATGATCCTTTTCAAAATCTCCTACTAAAACTATGTTCTATTGTTCGTTGCTCAAAAGAAAAACATGTGCGGATATGGACCGCTTTATTTTTTTCCTAGTTAATCTATGTGATCAACTATAGGGAGATGGTGAGTTGTGAATAGAGAGTGTTCATATGCTTTCCTAGGATCACTGAAGGGTGTAAAGGCAACAAAGATTACTTTCTCTTCTATCGACAATTCAATCTTGGTCCCGAAATCCTAATGTAAAAATTGAACTAAAGTAATTACTTTTACACTAGAAAAAAGGAACTAGCTAAGCATGCGTGGACTTGGGCCACTTACATTGGCTAATTATCTAGGTGTTTTTTTACGTAAATTTTGAAAACATAATATTTTTTATCGAGATGCAATTTAATTTCCCCCCCTACCTAAACTATGTGTGAACTTTGCAAAAATCAACTTGAAATAAACCTAACACCAAGCCTACCAAAAGCAACTAAGAGTGAGCTTTAGCAAGCTGTGGGGTACCTCAACCAGTGCTAGAAGATGTATTATGGGTTTCTAGACACTTTACAAGCAGGAAAAGATAGAAATATGGGAGAAATTTCTTGTTCTGTCTTTTGTGCACAAAAGGCTGCAACATGTGCGATGTATGCATGCAGGTCAACTCTTAATGTGTGCCGTGGGTGCGCCTGTGTGAGGGAAAAGCATGCAAATTCCTGAAAAATTAATTTTTTGGAGTTGTTCTGCTTTAGTGTGTCACTTTTGATGAACTAGGGACTGAAGGAGAAAAAGGGGGCAATTTCAACCCAAATCCACAACCCATACAGAGGTCTCTCCAAAAAGGAAAAACCACATAAACTTGGAAATAAACGTCAGTGGAGTCACCAATCCTGTGTTAGCGTGTTTGGTGCACGTATGTATGAAATCACACCAAATTAAGTTGTGTGGTTTACCCTCTTAAGTTATTGGTCACAGGAAGAAAAGATATGGAGTCAAGAAAGTTCATGGAACATGCTAGAACATAAACATACTAGATAGAGAAATAGCATGCATATTCAAACATAAAATTAAACTAAAACTAAAAAAAATAAGACAAAAGATCTAAATAGAGTCAACCAACTGCAATAATCCAAACGACGGTACTTACGTTCCCTCTTATTGAGTGATGGTAGGAAATGAGGATGAAACTCTAACCCACTTGCTAAGGGGCCCTTAGAACTCGAGGTTCCAAGTCCCGATGCAAGGATTTCTTTACTTCCAAGCTTGCCTCAGCTCAAAGTATCCCTCTCTCTACTATGGTGGAATGAAGTTGTTGAATGGCCAAAAATTGAGTCCCCTCTATCTTTGCTCCAGATCACACACTATTGGTATTCCTTGGGGAAATTCTGGCCAACAGAACAATATGCTCTCAAGTTGTTCATCTCTTGTTGGCCATTTATAGGAGAATTCAAATCCTCCTTCACTCTCTTGGTACACTATGGATGGTGACCCAAGAGAGGGGGATGATTCCATTGTGTGCCACATTTATTCCATTGTGTGCTCCCTTGATGTCCTAAGGAGGATTTGGTGGTTGTCCTTAGGTAGCTTCAAGTGTGGAATCAATGTCCTGGAGTGTGACTTTTGTAGTCCCAAAAATTGACTTCCGCCACTCCCAGGATTTCGCGCTTTCCAGGTCAAAAGGCGCGCAAAGGTGTTCTTATCGAAGGATTTTGCACGCAAAATCATTTATGACTTGTTCAAATTTGGTTTTTCCTTAGACCTTAAATATTTTTAAATACTTTCCATATTCTCTAATGTCTCTCAGCCCTGTAAATCATTATGCCTGACATTAAATAATTTCATCTTTTCTTGTACGATTTTCCAGTGTTAATAGCGGTGTGAATTTAATTTCATGTTACATTAATTCATCCATAAATAATATACTTGAATTTCCATATTAAATGAAATTCTCGCTTGAAATGTTTTCTTTTTGAAACTATAAACTATTTTAATTGGCTACATTCTTATTATTCCCATTTTCTATCATTCTACATTGTTAGTCACTTTGCATTCAAATGAGGTAATAGAAAATAACTACTATTTAAACTTACTTGGGGCTAAATTAACACTCCATACATCACAATCAATGACTTTGGAGAAAACCACTATTAATATTGTAGAGGAAGAGAGACAAGGTATGAGGTTTACTACAATAGCTCAAGTTAAAGATTTGAATGGTATATAGTTTCAACTGCGCTTTTCATATGGTCAATATGAAAAGATGACAAATCTAACATGTGTGACAATAAGAACAATAGAAGAAAAAAGATTTAGATTGATCACAATGAAGGTTATTTGTAATTGAATACATTCTTATTCTTATTATTCACATATTATATCAATCAACATTATTGCATTGTCACTTTGCATTCAAAATATTTTTTTCTTAATTTTTCATCATTCAGGTTATTAACAGTCTCTATCATCTCAACAAACTCTGATAATTAAACAAATTTAAAATTGAAATAACTATATTAATCTTAGACATATTTATGATATTTCAAATGAGCAAAATAATTATATTTTCAACAAATTTTGTGTGACCATGCATGACTAAAACTAGGCTAGATCCATCTTAACCCAAGATCTATCAAGCACCGAGAGGGATTAAATCTCTCAAAGTGCAAACCTCTTTTTTGAGTGAAAAACTTAAGGAAATTTTTGCACTTAGAGATATTTAATCACTTTTGGGTGGTTAATTTATTCAATTTCAAATAGTATACAATTTCAAAAACAAAACATTTTAGGCAAGTGAACATTTTATTTAAGATAAAAATTCAAGTATTTTATTTATAGTTGAATAATGATAACATAAAAATCAATGCACGTTAGAAATAATTTTTTAAGCTTACATTGAAATCAATGCACATTATTAATATAATTAATTTGAAATTAATGTATATCATACATCTGGCTACAAAAAACTAGAAATAAACATTTACATTGAAATCAATGAATCTAGTGAAAGAAATCAAATAAGATTAGAAATCAACATCTACATTGAAATCAATGCATCTAGTGCAATCAATAAATTAAGTTTAATAATTATCAT
This sequence comes from Pinus albicaulis, assembly GCA_034641835.2. Lineage (NCBI taxonomy): Eukaryota > Viridiplantae > Streptophyta > Pinopsida > Pinales > Pinaceae > Pinus > Pinus albicaulis. The sequence continues at coordinate 1,103,757,449 of CM076579.1, forward strand.
CTACACTAAAATTAATTCATTTAGTGAAATCAATCAAATAGAATTAGGAATGAACATCTACACTAAAATCAATGCATCTAATTGAGTGAAAAATTAAAATATTCATAGATTTCTATATCCAAATTCTTTTACATTTTGTGAAAGTTGTACTTCCTATTCCCCTATGATTAATAATGTTAAATATTATATAATAATATATACTATATATATATTTGTCTCTATGTGTCTGTTTCTTATTCCCCCTCTCTCCACCATCTATCTCCTTGTATATATGCCTCCCTCTCACCCTCCATCTCTCCCCCATCTCTCTCTCTCTCTCTCTCTCTCTCTCTCTCTCTCTCTCTCTTATTACCTCTCTCTCCCCCTGCTATATATATCTATATCTCCCTCCATCTCTCCTTTTTCTTCTCCTTATCTCACCCTCCCAAAAACACATGATCTCTCTCTCTCAATGTCTTTATATCTCTCCCTCACTCCCTCCCTTTGTCTCTATCTCATTAACTATCTCCCCCCTCCATATATATATATATATATATATATATATATATATCAGTCTCCCTCTATCTCTCCTCCTTTTTCTGTCTATCTCACCCATGAAACATACTCTCTCTCTCTCTCTCTATCTCTCTCTCTCTTGTCACTCCCTCTATCTCTCTCTACCTTTCACGCTCCTTTTATTTGTTATTCCCTCTCTCTCTCCCCCCTAAAACTTTGTCTCTCTCTCTCTCTCTCCCTCCCTCTCTCTTCCTCTCCCTCAATTCATCCCTCTCTTTATTATTCTGTCTGCCTTTCTCTCCCACCTCCCTCCATCTCTTCACGCCATCATTATATTTCCATTTCTCTACCCTCTAACTCTATTATTATCTCCATCCCTCTCTCCTTCATCCTCCCCTATCCATCTCTTTATCTCCCTCTCTCTCTCTCTCTTTGTTCCTCGTCTCTCCCTTTCTCTCTCCTCCTCTTCCCTCTCTCTTCCCTCCTTATCACTTCTCTCCCTCATTGTCTCTCTATATCTCCATTTCCATTCCCTCTCTCTCCACCTCTATCTCTCTATGTATTTTTTCTCCCCTCCACCTCTCTCTCTCTCCATTCAAATCCATCTCTCTCTCCATCCCTCCCTCCTCTTCTCTCTCCCCTTACTCTCTCTCTCTCTCTCTCTCTCTCTCTCTACCCCACCCTCCAACTCCATCTCTCTCTCCCTCTCTCTCCCACCACCCTCTCTCTCTCTCTTCCCCCCATTACTACCTCTATGTTAGTCTGCCTCTCCCCCTCTATCTATCTCTCTATTTTTCCCTCTCTCTCCCCCATCCATCTATATGATTGAAAAATTTCACTCTGTGTAATCAATAATATATGTAATTTTTAATATTATAAAACTTAAAATAGATATTTTTATTATTATAATATATTGGAATAATAATAATCAATATTATTGATGATTATATCAATGATAATATATAAATAAATAGCTCGTTAAGGAACAATATTATGCCAATCTCTAACATATAACATCTAGAATGTGATGTACTTTAAAAATACAAAATAATCTAATTTTTTCTTGTGAATTTCAAAATGTAAGATATAATGTAAAATGTAAAATGTAACGCAAAATGTAAAATACAATGCAAAATGTAAAAAATAATGTAACACAAAATGTAAAAGGTACATTAACAATGACTATTTGTTATTGACTTCATTTTTATTATTCACATTTTTTTATCATTCAACATTGTTACATTATTTTTTTGCATTGAAATTTTTTATTTCTTCATTTTTCATTATTCAAGTTATTAATGGTCTCTATCATCTTAACAAACTTAGGTAACTAAGAAAATTTAGAATTAAAACGACTAAATTAATCTTGACATATTTAGCATGTGTTTTGATCCATCTTAATGTCAGATCTATCAAATGAAAAAATGGATCAAATCTCTCGATCCCTCTCACTGCAAACCTTTCCTAATTTTTTCACTCAAAAAATAAGCTTTTGTTATTAAAAAGAAAAATATTTTGAAAATTAATATCACGCGCTATCACAAGATTATTATAAATAACATTTAAATTATAACTAAATCAATATAATCATCATTAGTTTTTATTATAAAAAATTAAATAATATATATTTTAAAAGAAACACATGTCAAGTCTACATTAAACACAAATAAAATCCCACAATCACCCTAGCTCTTATCACCTTGTAAATTGTCACCTTGTAATATTAGATTATACCATATAATTCATTTACTCCATCAATGTTTTAAATCCTACGATCAAAATAGAGTATAGAATAGAATGCACTTAAAGCAATCAAATTTTTTGAGATATTTTCAAACCCTACGATAAAAATAAAGTCTTTGATTATAAGTAATAAAAATGGAAAAGGATACGAAGGAACGAATTCCCTTCTCTAAATTGACTATCTTAACATACTTAGTGGACCGATAATAACTAATCTTCCTTCCAATAAAAAGTTGGCAATATTTCTTTCTCCAGCCTCCAGTCACAACTTGGCTTGCTGGACAAGAAAGGACTGGCCTTTCTGAAAATAGAGTATAGAATAGAATGCACTTAAGCAATCAAAATTTTTGATATATTTTCAAACCCTACGATAAAAATGGAAAAGGATACCAAGGAACGAATTCCCTTCTCTAAATTGACTATCTTAACATACTTAGTCGACCGATAATAACTAATCTTCCTTCCAATAAAAAGTTGGCAATATTTCTTTCTCCGGCCTCGAGTCACAACTAGGCTTGCTGGACAAGAAAGGACTGGCCTTTCTTTCACTCAAAATTCAGCAATATTCAATTTCTGATAATTGAGTCACGTTCGTAAATGAACAATGCTTTCATTATACCAGGTTTGGGACACATGACATATGCCTAGCTCAACAGCCATTTTTATATATATTGCAGATTCAGAAAATAAGATGAATATCATTAAAATCAATTTTTCGATCTATAATCTAGTTAAATTCATGTAAAGCTAATTAAAATACTAGATATTCAATAGCGAAACAGTGGAAAATCGATTGAAACATGAATTCATCTCCAATCCACTACTTGTAGCGTTGCTCATGTTTTCAAAGCTACTGTGACACCTAAACAATCCCACCAAAATTATGCATGTTGAATGCGTGTAGTGGGATTCATATATCACTCAAAAGCTTTAAAAGAAAATGTAGAAGTCAATTGTATACGTAGATCAGGAGGGATAGACTCACTCTACGATGTTTTTTCTGGAGTCAATTTATCTCATCGACTATCCTCTTGCTTGCATATTACAATACAACACGAAGAAGAGTAGAAATGTGCCTCTTATCATAACATTCAATGGGTAGGTCTTACAAGGTCAGGAAAAGTTCTTGCAAGACGAAGAAGGGTACAGTTCGGATTTAACGAAAATTGAAAAGGAAGAGATTGAACATAGATGAGGAACCCAGATGAGTCTAATGGTTAAATGGTACATTACAGTAATGTAGAAGGACATTTCAGATGTCATATTTACATGAGTTAGTGAGATGGGTTTGGGAAAGGGTTCAAAGGGTTTCGATAAATATCATAGGGGATAGAGCCACATTCTCTGTGAGTATGGCCATCGACCGTAATGTGACGTGAGCTACTTCTGGGACTAGATTGTCGGATTGTTTATAATATTGAGTTTATATTGTGGTTGATAATATTTGGTTTAAGAATTGAGGTTTATAACATTTCGATTATAATACTGGGGTTTATGGTATTTGGTTGTGTTTTATAGCATTTCGCTAACAATATTTCATTTATAACATTTGTGATTATAATATTCGGTTTATAACATTTTTTTATAATATTTGGTTTATAGTATTTTCATTTCTAATATATAGTGTTTAAGTATATCTCCTGGCTTTGGTTTATAGTATTTTCATTCTAATATATAGTGTTTAAGTATATCTGCTTTAATATTAATCACAGTGTTTATAATATCTATCTTAGTATTTAATATTAATTTTGTAGGTTTATAATATAAACAAATGGTTGTCTTTACTAATTCATTGGGTTTATATTCCTAGGGTTTAATATTAATCTTGAGGTTTATAATATCAACCATAGTGTTTAATATTAATTTTTTAGATTTATTCTATAAATAAATAGTTGGATTTATTAATCCCTTGTGTTTATAATATTAATAATCTCATAGGTTTATTAATATTAATAATCCGTAGGGTTTATTAATATAAATAATCTCTAGGGTTTATTAATACAACTTGACTAGGCCTAATGTTCAAGAGAATGTGTTTCCTCCTAAGAGGTCATAGGTTCAAAACTAGAGGGGGTAGAGTATGTATGCCTTTGTAGACTTAGCAGTCAAATAGTTGTGTGGAGGTTGGCCCCTTGTCCCACAAACAATGTGTCCTCATACACCAACTTGGTGCCTAGCTTGGTCGTGACCTTAAAATTGGATAATAATAATAATAATAATTATTCCATTGGGTTTATAATGTTAATAACCCCATGGGTTTATTAATCCCTTGGGTTTAAAATATTACTTCCTAGGGTTTATTAATCCCTTTCTTTTTCAATATTGATCCATTGGGTTTATTGGTCCCTTGGTTTTATAATATTTATTCCTTGGTTTTATAATATTGAACCCTTAGATTTATTGGTTCCTTGGTTTTATAATTTAATCCCTTATGTTTATAATACCAACAGTCCCTTTGGTCTAAAATATGTATTCCTAGGGTTTATTAATCTTTTGGGTTTTTAATATTAATCCAATTTACTAATTGGTTGACATTTTTGGCTATGTTTCTTGACCATGTTTGATAGTCAACCCTCTTAAAATTCAGTCAAAGATAGATGAATATTATTATTATTGATTAATATTAATAATCAAACATAGTTAACCACATTAGTTAAAGTAAAATAAAATCAACCTTTATATTCATTTTTTAAATTGTTCACCATGATCAAGGTTTGTATCAACGTGACAATCATTGTTACAATGTTATATTTCATTGTAATTTATGGAATGTCACATTCTGATATTGAAAAATTATGGTTTAATATTAGGGTTTACAAAATTATTTTTATATTGACTTTCTAATATTGGGTTTATAATATTTGATTTATATTTGGATTTATAATATTCACTTTAAACATTAAGGTTTACAACATTTGGTTTATGACATTGGATTTTATAGTTTTTGGTTTATAGCATTGCTTTATATTATTTTTATTATAAACCACAGAAATCTGAAATATATAATATTTTTATTGTAACAAATTTGGAGGTTATAACATTAACATTATATTTGGATTTATAATATTCACTTTAAACATTAAGGTTTACAACATTTGGTTTATAACATTGGATTTTATAGTTTTTGGTTTATAGCATTGCTTTATATTATTTTTATTATAAACCACAGAAATCTGAAATATATAATATTTTTATTGTAACAAATTTGGAGGTTATAACATTAGGGTTTATAACATTTGGTTTATAATATTTAATTTATAGCATTTTTTATAACATTGGGGTTTATAATATAATGTTACAAAAAACTATCCAACATCACATTATGACAAACATTGGTGCAATGTGACAATCAGTGTTGCAATCTAACATTACATTGCAATTTACCGAACATCACATTGTGATATTACAAAAATATCCAACTACATATACTAATGTTGTTGACTATATTCGACTATGTTTGTTGACTATATTTGACAGTGAACACTCTTCAACTTCAGTCAAACATAAATTCATATTTTATTATTATTGATTAATATCAACAATGAAACCTAGCCAACCACATTAGTCAACAAAGTCAAACAAAGTCAAACATTATAGTTATCCCTTAAATTGTTCATCGTGATCAAACTGTGTCAAAATTTAAGAATCATTGTTCCAATGTTACATTATATTGTAATTTCTCCAACATATCATTTGGAAATTACAAAATTAAGTTTATAATATTTGGTTATAATGTTGGGGTTTATAATATTGACTTATTGAGGTTTACAATATTTTGTTTATAACATTATTTTATAGAATTTACTTTATAGTATTTTTATTTCTAATATATAGTGTTTAAGTATATTCCTTAGGTTTAATATTAATCAGTTGGGTTTATTAATACTTTGTGTTTATTAATATTAATAATCACTCAGAAATATCAATTAAATGGGTTTACTAATATTAATAATCTATAGGGTTTATTAATCACTTAGATCTATAATATTAATAATCTCTTAGGTTTATTCATCAATTTGGTTCATAATATTAATAATACATTGTATTTATTAATCCTTTAGGTTTATAATATTAATAATATTTTGGGTTTCTAAGATTAATCTCTTAGATTTAAAATATTTTTTTTTGAGTTTAAAAATAAAATTAGAACTTTCTTTGGAAAACACATTTATGTCTTTACATCATAAAATTAAGCTTACAAAATAATGATGGAAAATATAATCATATGCAAATCATTAAACAAATTATTCCAAAATGTAACTAGAGAGATTGCTATCAATTCTAGTGTTTAATACTAATTTCATGAATTTATAATTCTTTAGATTATTTTGATCTCTTGGGTTTATATATATATATATATATATATATATATATATATATATATATATATATATATATATATATATATATAAACAATTATAGAATAATTATTAATAATAACATTATAAATGAATGTGTAAAATATTAATACTATTATTATGTTATATGTGAATTATATTAAAATTTGAAATTTATATATTAAAATAATATAAAAAATAATATTTATAATAAACATAAATATATAAATATACATGATTATTGTTTTATATATATTTATTAAAAATAAGAAATAGATAGTATTTAATAAAATTTATCTTATAATTATTAATGTAGTAAATGGTGAAGATAAATCTATCCACGTATATCAACTACATTAACAAATATATTGAAAAATGTGATTGTGCTATAAAATACACTTACACCATCTAAAAAATAATTTTATTTTTATAAATTATTAAATAGAGTGCACTTAATCTATCAAAAAATTTTAGATATTTTCAAACCGTACGATCAAAATAAAGTCTTCGCGTACAAGTAATAACAGTGAAAAAGGAATCCAAGAAACGAATGGGCTTCTCTAAATTAACTATCTTAACATACTTGGTGGACCAGTAATAACTAATCTTCCGTTCAATCAAAAGTTGGCAATCTTTCTTTCTCCATCCTCGAGTAGGCTTGCAGGACAAGAAAGAAGTGGCCCTACTTTCACTGAAAAGTCGACAATGTTCAATTTCTGAGTCACATTCGTATATCAACATAATGTTTGCATTATATCAGGTTTTTGGGACACATGCCTCGCTCAGCGGTCATTTTTATGTATATTGTAGATTCATAAAATCTGATGAATATCATTTCAATCAATTGTTCAATCTACAATCTAATTAAATTCATGTAAACCTCATTTAAAAATTATATATTCAATAGCAAAACATTGGAAAAGCGATTAAATCGATTGTCGAGTCTACAATCTAGTTAAATTCATGTAAACCTAATTAAAAAACTATATATTCAATAGCAAAACATTGGAAAAGCGATTGAAACGTCTATGCATATCCAATCCACTGCCTGTAGCGCCCCTCATATTTTCAGAGCTAGTGTGATACCTAAACAATCCGACCAAAAATATATAGGCTGGATGCTTGTAGCGGGATTCATATATTGCTCGACAGCCATCAAAATAAATGTAGAAGTCAGCTGTAGACATAGCTTAGGACGGATACACTCATTCGACCATAATCTGAACTTAGCTACCAGATTGTCACATTCCACCACGCAGTACCATAGCATGATGCTCTCCGTACTTGTTGGATTCGCTACCTGTACACTCCATGACTGACAGTAGTGAAGGGGGAGAGAGTTTGAAGGACTATGGAGATCTCAACTGAATCCACCAACAAGAAGTTGGGCGATATTCTGCAATAATGAATGGAACGCTCAATATTCCTAAAATTTAACATAATTATTTTATCTGTCAGAAATAGAGGTCAATGGAGTGAGGACATACATGCGCGTAGTTCCAGTTGTTGCAAATAACTTTATTTAAATTTGATGTATGATGTCAGACAAAAGAGGCCATGAGGAGATTTCAAAGATATGTTCGACAAGGTGGTGAGCGGTGGAATTCATCTAAAATTGAACAGGTGAACGTCAACGTATTAGTCACCTGAGTAAATTAGAACTGAGCTATTTCACGTGCTGTGGTGGTCCACGTATTAGTCACTGGGTCTCTTGTGAGTAAATTAGAGGTGAGCTTTTCCACGTGCTGAGGCCACTTTGTGGAGATAGATGTACCATGCGTGCCACTGTCACCATCATCAACAACTTTATGTTACTGTAACTTACTATAATTCTATTTCATCCCTTTAATGTAACTTACTATAATTCTATCTGACCCCTTTTGTCATGCTAGTTTGATTTTTTTTTTCTTTAAAATACCAGTCGAAATAGTCATGGAATTAATACCCATAGCCCTCAAACTCAGATTCGTGGATTCATATGTCAATTCATGCAGTAGTATTGACGTGTTCCGAAAATGTATAGATGTACCACGCATGCCGATGCCACCATCATCAACAACTCTCTGTTAATGTAACTTACTATAATTATATTTCATCCCTTTTGTCATGCTAGTTTGATGTTGTTTTTCTTAAAAATACCATTCGAAATAGTGAAGGAATTAATACCCATAGCCCTGAAGCTCAGATTCCTTCATTCATATCTCAGTTCATGCAATATTATGGACGTGTTGGGAAAATGTATAGACACGGAGATGATAGTCAACCATTCATAAATACTTTTTTACGTTCAAAGTAATACACTCAAGCGATTTCAATTTTTAATATATATTGTTTAGTAAGACCTAACTCAACACTATGAAATCATTTGGATCAATTATTTCAAAATCGAACCCTTTAATATGATTTTGAATCAAAACCCCACTCCTATAAATAATAAAAAAGAAGACTTGAATTAGGACATCGAGGTAATGGTACAATGGCTTCCCCAATTCTAATTTATTGTCATGAGTTGAATGACACAAATAGTTTACTGACCTAGGTCTTGGTTTTCCTTTTACCATGTGTTTAGAATTCACAATCCAAAGCTATTTAGAACACATACAAAGTGGTGTTGAGGAAAGATAACATAATATAAGAAATTTCATGTTAGCATCTTTGATGTTGCGTGATTTCTTGTAGCATGATATGAACACAATTCTACTAGGAATTTAGTTTAATTATTTATATATTAAAAATATAAATTTAGTGTTTTATTTTTGGGAAAATGTTATTTTAATAGATATTTATAAAAATAAGCATAATAAACCATGATAATGTGAGAATAATTTATAATAATGCAGAAGTAGATTTTGTTATGAGTTGTTGAACATAAATTTTATTTAGAGTTTAGTTTCACCTATTTAGGTTTGTTGTCTCCAATTTAGGGAGATTAGGTGAGTGCCCTATGCTATAAAGATGTAATCTAGTTGTGAAGTTAGTCAAGTATTGAGTGAGATTTTTCTCACGATTCTGTGTGTTGTATTTTGGTATCGAGCACTGCACACATTCCAACTGAGAATCCGACACCTGCTGGAAACTCCAAATACAGTTTGTTTGCCGCTCGGTTTCATGCGTACGGGTTTTGGCTTAGATTTCTCCCGTCTGAAGTCCGCACTAGCCCTTTATTGCCATGAGCAATCATAACCTCATGGATTGCGTCCAACCACTGCTGCGCTGACCAATTTCAACGTGAAGGAGGAAGGTTGCCTCGTAAACACTCTGCTTATTACGACTTTGCCAATGTATGACAGTATTCGGGTATTGGAGTGAGCTGTTGCTCACGTTCCGCTTTCGAAACCCTTAACATCACAACGCAATTCCTCAACGCTGCGGATCACATCCGAAAGTTCCCTCGGATTTTCTGTTTGCAGCTTGTTCGTGGCATCACTTTGCAGGATTTAACTAGCACGTATTCTTGCAGGGCTATATATTACGTCCCGGTCACTGCCCACCCGTTTGGCATACTAGCCGGCCTTGAGGAATCGTGCGATTCTATTCACACAATCTGCAATCTATACACAGCGATTGCATCAACGTGAAGGACGTATTCAATGCTATCCATACGTTCTAATTTTATTGAAATCTGGAATTGTGTAATGTGATAGTGACTGTCCATTTTATTTCGCCACTCAGAGTTTAGCTATGGCACAAATTGCACAGATTATTCTTATTTAGAAGTTTCGATTATTTAAACCGAGGGTGAAGCCACTTAGAGGAAGTGCACATCATCAAATAGTAGGGTATTTTCCATTTTTTTTATACTAATGCACCAGAATCTATGAACCAAACATTCTCATCATCAATTTTAGTAGACAATGAAGCATCAGAAAGAAACAACTTAAGATTTTTAAATCCACCAGTAACTGAAGTATCTTTGTTCATGAAATTTACAATAGTTGTTAAATGTGCCTGACTTATATTCACCACCTTGATTAGATCTAAGTATTTTAATTGACTTGCCTGCTTGTTTTTCAATCATGGTTCGGAATTATTTAAAATACTCAAACATATCACTTTTTCTTTGAATAAAATAGACCCAGGTATACCTAGATCTATTACGAACAAAAATAACAAAGTAGGAAGCACCACCAAGTGACCTAGTTTGCATAGGTCCACATACATCAGTGTGAATTAATTCAAGTATATCATATTTTCATTTTTCCGTATGAATGGGAAACTCCTCTCTATGCTGCTTACCAAGTGCACAAGCTTCATATGGTAAGTGTTCATACTTTATAACATGAAGACCTCCAACCATTGTTTTTCTTTGCAACAACAATAAATCTTTGTAATTTAGGTGCCCATACTTGTGATGCCATAACTATGCTTTCGATATCTCTTTGGATGTCAATGCAACATGACGCTTCATTGTCACATCCAATTTATACAATCCTCCAACCCTAGTACCTATGGAAACAACCCTGTAGTGGTCCTGAAACATCTTTCACAATACACCCCAATTTACCAAATTCCACTTTTAAATTATTATCAGTGATAGTGGAAACATATATCAAATTCTTTTTGATAGCAGGAACAAACATCACATCATGAATTTGTCTCAGTTTTTCATTAGGTAAGTACACACTTATTATGCCATAGCCTTGGACTTTAAGTGACCTGTTGATAACGTTCACTACCACAGTCCTATTTTACTTAACTTTTCGTCAAAGCTGTGTGTACAAATTCATTCAAATTTTCATATCCCAACCAATCCACAATTCTGGTAATCTCATAGCATTCCCTTATTCTACACTAGAAAATTTAAATAAACAAGTCTGGGTTATTTTAATATCTCAATTCAGATAATTGAGATATTAATTTAACATCTATTCTATAGCTATAACTCAATAGTCCATCTTCACATAACTCCATGCAACTAACACTAGGCGTATATGTGTTAAGTTACCCTTCCGTTGGTTATTAAACCCAAGGTATTAACCGGCCCGATTCTATGATTTAAACATCTGCATAGTACGTGTAACCCTCAACCATAGGTTTATGGCCTTACCGCGACTTTAACAAAAGCCTGGGCGCAATCACATATCTGATTAATATTTTCCCATATAAACACCTTGCACATACCTTATTAAGCCCGCAAACCTTCACTGAGCAGTAACAATCAATATGCGTGTACGCATGGGCCCAGCGCTAACGGCCTTCCACATCTGACGGCGGAGAGCACGTCGCCTTGCTCCATACGATCCGACGAATATCACTTTGCTTAGATGCACGAACAATAACGCGTGATGGCGCGCGATGAAAGCGATTTTCCAAATGCGCTTAGGGACACGTGTCGCCCAACATATGGAATCGCTCTGATTTCTCGAATACCGCTTACCACTTTAAGGGCAGTGCGATCAATTGCCGGTTTCACTCCAACCCGTCATTATTGTTCATTCTTGCATGGTTCCATCTTCCTCGACGCGCCAGGTTCCGTTCAACTCACTTCCGTGTACAACACTAACTCGTGGCTCCAATACGGCTCAATGATACTATTCAAATGTTGTCATTATAACGAATCTCCATTGTAGTTAAATCTCATTCATAGCAATCGGACTACGCCGTCGATCATCCACTTAACAAAGCAAGTTTGTTACTTCACTCAGTGAGGGGTTACGCTTCAGGAAATTCCGCTATTCTTTGATAGACAGAGCGTAGTTATACCTTGCTCTTTCAACAGGGCCTTATTCACCCTTTCCTTATTTCTCATGCAGAGCACACACACAGTCACTCATTCACAGAGAGTATGGTTCATTTGTCTTCCGAGGGGAGCAGGAAATTCTCACAAAACTGATCCTACAAGGTTCTTCACTACAGAATTGCCACACAATCACTCCTTGACTCATAGTCTATTTTCATGGCTCTTAACACGGTTTTTATCATCCATATTTCCCTACCCTTACTTGTTGGACTTGGCTCAATTACACAGAATCATTCCTCAAGAACTCATGTGTTCACACAAGATTTAACTCGACAAATGCACAATAATACTGAATCAATTCTTCATATGATTCAACCAAGAAGGCATAAAGCCACACGTGGAACTTATAAACAATTCTCCATAAATAGATATATATATATATATATACATACAGGTGATCAATCTCAAAAGAAATCACTTACAATTTCATGGCAGGCTAGATATTCAGTTCAGTGGCCATAACCCTCCTACTCCGTTGCTGAAGAAGTTCTCGTCTCTAACTCTACCTCCCTCTATCTAACCTCTTCAGGATTACATTTATACCAAAAGGATGACCTGCCTCGATTCAGGTCTCCAAACAGTTCAGCAACTCTTAGCATTCCCAATTCCTAAAATTAGACTCAATTACTGAACTAATCCTAACTGAATCTTCGTATTCCTATCTCAACCAATTCTCATGTTCTCAAAATGACTTGAGAACAATTACAATTCCCTAGCAATTAATATTCAAAATATCAATATTTACAAGAATTTTTTAAGAAAATGGGACCCCCTATGTCTACTTATGTACAAAGTAACTTTTGAGCCTAATGCCCCTGCATCAGACTCCTAAGCTTCAAATTGTTCATGATCTCCTGATCATGTGTCTTTGGCCTCTGCCTCCTGGATCCCAAACTTTGGTTTGCTGCTATTCATCAACTATATCATCCTTCAACTGATCTTCTCCAAGCTTCCAAACTTTGTTCTGTAAGTCACTTCCAGCTATACTTTCACAATCTGATTTTGTCCTTCGTGTACAAAGATCCTTTTGTTTCCTTGCTATTGTCTGCTGCGTCAGAGACACCCTTACCATCAGTCTTCTGATGTATTCAATCTCCATGTCCAGCTTATTCTCTAGCTAGAAATTATCTTACCCTCTGCTGTAGCTTTTAATCTCTGTCGCTGCCAATATTACTGCTCTTGCAGTCTCACATGCTATTACCGTGTTTACTACTTTTGCAGGTGTCATCCCCCATGTTGCATCTACTGCCACCATGGGTGTTGCTGATTCCAATGTTGCCTCCGCCCTAACATCCTAAATATCCTTTAGGATATCTCCCTCTGCAACATTCTCCTTTTGTTCATCATTTGCAAATTCATTCTTAGAGAAAAATTCACCATTTAATTTCCTACTAGCAGTGACATACTCATCCAGTATACTAGTAAACATAATTTGATTCTGCAAGCTAGTATCTGCTCCTCTCTTCTTCACAGCTTCAGGAGTTTTTATTCCAGTGTCTACAGTTTCTCTCTCTTGCATAATTTCTCCCAGCAAACAGTTCAGCCATCTCCCCCTTATTGGTTTTGCATCTTCAACATGCTAGAGGTTAAACTCAGCATTTCCTCCGTCTTTGTGGGCATTCTTCACCAATTTCCTCTCATCTCCTTGGTTGAATTCAACAACCAAATTAAGTTCTCTAGCCACTTTATCTTCATCTTTTGTCAGCATGGAATGTTGATTCTTCCTCACTCCAACAACTTTTAAAATCATCCCTCCAGTCTCCTCTTGGCTCATCAGTTTAGCCAATTCTTCTCTGTCAATGACAGTGACAAATCCCTGCATATGAGACATGGTTGTCTCATCCTCCTTCAGAAACATTTTTTTTTCTCCCAAGAAAACTTCAAAGGATGAATTGTCTTTTGCATCACCAGTACACATAAAAAAATGTCAGTGTTAAAACCATGAGACCCAATGGTCTCACTTGATGACCTAGTCACCATTTCTTCTCCTGACATTTCTAAGTCTGGTTCAAGGCTCAGAAATTCTTCATCATCTTTTTCTTCAACTGTCAAAGTCATCCCCATTTCTCCAATCATCATGCCCAGATGTTGATCCTTCACTATGTTTTCAGCCAACACAGTTTCCTTTCTATTCATCTCTTTGACAAATTCCAACTGTTGTTCTTCCTCTTTCTCTGCATGATTAACACATGAATCATCAACAGTAAAGTTCCAATGATTCAATGTCTCCTTTTCCTCTGATAACACATCAATATTTTGTTCATATTGTCCTTCCAACCTCTTTGTCAGCACCCTAACATGTTGATCTGCATCCTTCATGAGACTGTCAGCTAGTCTCACTTTTCCTCCATCATCTGCTTCATGAACTCCATCCATGACGGTCTTCCTGCCTTGCTTTCCCAGAAACCTATCCAGTGCATAGGTCCTCCGCTTTTCCAATTCTCTTCTTTGGAAATCTAACCTCCTATGCAATTCAAAAACTTCAATAGGAGTAGATTTCGGGAACCTTACACAACCCTTTATGCCTCTGCTGGTTCTTGACCAATCTTCTACTAGCCCTTCTTTCTCATCTTCAACATTCTGCTGGATATCCTCATTTGACTCTTCTTTCTTCATCTCTTCCTGAGATCTCACTATCTCATCATTGATCTGAACAGGTTTCAGATTCGATGCCTCCTCCTCAGCAAACCTTAAATCTTGCTCCTCTTCCTGTGGTGCTCCTGCAAACATACACAACTTTTTAGTTTTCAAATCACAAGACCTTTCAGCCTTGGCTGCCTCCTCAAGCACTTCTTCTTGAACAAGTCTGCACATGGAATCTTCAATTTCCATCTTTGCTTCAAGAACTTTGGGTTCTTCTTCCTCTGTGGAGTCTTTCATCACTTCACATTTGTTAGACTCAAGAACACAAGCCCCTTCATCATCTGGACTTGTCCAATAACTCAGGAATTCCTCAATGACTTCCTCTTCAGCAAGACAGACTTCTTGTTATCCTACAAGATCTCTTGCAAATCTCCACTCTTTATTTGTGCTCTGTTCTGCTTCACAAGCAGAAATTCATTATTTCAACTCAGCTGCTCTGAGTTCTTCTCTCAATAGGGAAATCTTCTTTTTCCTCAACATCAGCTGTAATGGTTGCCAATTTACTCTCTTTTTCATGAGCCAGCCGACTCTCTGGCTTTCTTCTATCCTCAGTTTCAATCTGTTGAATTCTTCCCTGATCTAAGCAAATTACTTCCAATACTCTTCATCTGTGAGTCTCTTCCTTATGCCATTTTCTTGGGCATCTTCACTCACTCTTCTGCTATGGCCTCTCTCAGAACCTCTGCAATCTCTGCAGTCTCTGTTATGGCTCTGAGTAGCCATTTTCTTCTCTAGGAGTTCTTCACTCGCAAGCTGCACTAAGCCTCTGCAGCAACGAGCTCTCTTTCTACAACTCACCTCATCAATCCTTCCCTCTGGATCCAGCTTTTGGCAAGTACTGGTCCCCTCTCTGCAGGAACCTTCGGAGCACTCTCTTTTTCTCACTAGGCTTCACTCTGCAACTTTCTCAAGAACACCTCTTTTCTTCTGTCATCCAACGTCTGTTGGGAATATTCTAGGTTCTGCCACACTTTTATTCTTTACTCATATTCCCTTGTTTGACTCTTCTACCACTACTCTCAAAGCTGTGATCTACTTCTGCTGAGATGTCTTCAATTATCTGCACTCTAACTTCTGCAAACAATCCTTCAACCAAAGTTAAACACTACTCACCTTCTCTTGAGAACACTACAATTTTCCTCTTTATCTAGCCTCTAGCTGAATATCAGGCTCACTACCTTCACTATCAAACTCTGTCTGTACTTTCAGTAACCACACTTTCTGCAAATCCTGTTCACTGTGATTATATGTATCCTTGCTGCCTAATCTTCCTTCTTCAAATATGCAGTCTTCAAAACACTTGTCCTCCAATTGGACTTCTGCAATTCTACAATTACCTTCACTGTAACTCTGTATGATGTAATTTCATCAGTTCCCGCAAGTTTGGTTTCTCTGTATTTACCAAACTTGGACTTTTACAAAAGAGCTATTTCTGAAGCTCTTATACCATTTGATAATGTTCACTACGACAGTCTCGTTTTACTTAACCTTTCATCAAACCTGTGTGTACAAATTCATTCAAATTTTCATATCCCAACCAATCCACAATTATGGTAATCTCACAACATTCCCTTATTCTACGCTAGCAAATTTAAATAAATAAGTCTGGGTTATTTTAATATCTCAATTCAGAGAATTGAGATATTAATTCAACATTTCTTCTATAGCTATAACTCAATAGTCCATCTTCACATAACTCCATGCAACTAACACTAGGCGTATATGTGTTAAGTTACCCTTCCGCTGGTTATTAAACCCAAGGTATTAATCGGCCCGATTCTATGATTTAAACATCCACACAGTTCGTGTAACCCTCAACCATAGGTTTATGGCCTCACCCCAACTTTAACAAAATCCTGGGCGCAATCACACATAAAATTAATATTTCCCATATAAACACCTTGCACATACCTTATTAAGCCCGCAAACCTTCGCTAAGCAGCAACAATCAATATGTGTGTACGCATGGGCCCATCGCTAACGGCCTTCCACATCTGACGGTGGAGAGCACGTTGCCTTGCTCCATACGATCCGATGGATATCACTTGGCTTAGATGCATGAACAATAACGCGCGATGGCGCGTGATGAAAGTGGTTTTCCAAATTCGCTCAGGGACATGTGTTGCCCAGCGTATGGAATTGCTTTGATTTCTCGAATACTGCTTACCACTTCAAGGGCAGTGCAATCAACTGTCGCTTTCACTCCAACCCGTCGTTACTGTTCACTCTTGCATGGTTCCATCTTCCTCGACGCGCCAGGTTCTATTCAACTCACTTCCGCGTACAACACCAACTCGTGGCTCCAATACGGCTCAATGATATTGTTCAACTATTTTCATTATAACGAATCTCCATTGTAGTTAAATCTCATTCATAGCAATTGGACTATGCCGTCGATCATCCACTTAACAAACCAAGTTTGTTACTTCACTCAGTCAAGGGTTACGCTTCAGGAAATTTCACTATTCTTTGATAGACAGATCATAGTTATACCTTTCTCTTTCAGCAAGGCCTTATTCACCCTTTCCCTATTTCTCATGCAGAGCGCACGCACAGTCACTCATTCACAAAGAGTATGGTTCATTTTTCTTCCGAGGGGAATAGGAAATTCACACAAAAATGATCCTACAAGGTTCTTCACTACAGAATTGCCACACAATCACTCCTTGACTCACAGTCTATTTTCGTGGCTCTTAACATGGTTTTTATCACTCAGATTTCCCTACCCTTGCTTTTTGGACTTGGCTCAATTACACAGAATCATTCCTCAATAACTCGTGTTCACACAAGATTTAACTCGACAAATGCACAATAATACTGAATCAATTCTTCATATGATTCGACCAAGAAGGCATAAAGCCACACGTGGAACTTATAAACAATTCTCTATAAATATATATATATATATATATATATATATATATATATATATATATATATATATATATACATATAGGTGATCAATATCAAAAGCAATCACTTACAATTTCATGGCAGGCTAGATATTCAGTTCAGTGGCCATAACCCTCCTACTCCATTGTTGAAGAAGTTCTCGTCTCTAACTTTACCTCCCTCTATCTAACCTCTTCAGGATTACATTTATACCACAAGGATGACCTGAATCGATTTAGGTCTTCGAACAGTTCAGCAACTCTTAGCATTCCCAATTCCTAAAACTAGACTCAATAATTGAACTGATCCTAACTGAATTTTTGTATTCCTATCTTAACCAATTCTCATGTTCTCAAAATGACTTGAGAACAATTACAATTCCCTACCAATTAATATTCAAAATATCAATATTTACAAGAATTTTTTAAGAACATGGGACCCCCTATGTCTACTTATGTACAAAGTAACTTTTGAGCCTAATGCCCCTGCATTACCTGTTATCTCCTAGGTAAATGTGTGTGCGATCATTTTTCTCGTAATATTTATCATACCATTCTTTATTACAAGTCGTATGTGCTGATGCACCAAAATCTATGAACCAAGCATTCTCATCATTAGATTCATCAGTATACATAATACCTAAATTGATTGTTCCTTTTAAGGATCAGAGAACTTTCTTTGCAACATTCCAGTGATTTCCTGAAGGCTTAGCCATAAATTGACTAAGGATACTGACTGAGTATGCAATGTCTGGTCTGGTAGATCTTAAAAGGAACAATCAATTTAGGTATTATGTATACTGATGAAACTGATGATCAGAATGCTTGGTTCATAGATTCTAGTGCATCAGCACATATGACTTGTAATAAAGAATGGTATGATAAATATTACGAGAAAACTGATGGCACACACATTTACCTAGGAGATAACAGGTCACTTAAAGTCCAAGGCTATGGCATAATAAGTGTGTACTTACCTAATGGACAACTGAGACAGATTCATGATGTGATGTTTGTTCCTGCTATCAAAAACAATTTGATATCTGTTTCCACTATCACTGATAATAATTTGAAAGTGGAATTTGGTAAATTGGGGTGTATTGTGAAAGATGTTTAGGACCACTACAGGGTTGTTTCCACAGGTACCAAGGTTGGAGGACTGTATAAATTGGATGTGACGATGAAGCGTCATGTTGCATTGACATCCAAAGAGACATCGACAACAGAGTTATGGCATCACAGGTACGGGCACCTAAATTACAATGATTTATTGTTGTTGCAAATAAAAACAATGGTTGAAGGTCTTCCTGTTATGAAGTGTGAACACTTATCATGTGAAGCTTGTGTACTTGGTAAGCAGCATAGAGAGGAGTTTCCCATTCATACCGAGAAACGACAATATGATATACTTGAATTAATTCACACTAATGTATGTGGACCTATGAAAACTAGGTCACTTGGTGGTGCTTCCTACTTTGTTATTTTTGTTGATAATAGAACTAGGTATACCTGGGTCTATTTTATTCGAAGAAAAAGTGATATATTTGAGTATTTTAAAGAATTCCAAACTATGATTGAAAAACAAACAGGCAAGTCAATTAAAATACTCAGATCTGATCAAGGTGGTGAACATAAGTCAGGTGCATTTAACAACTATTGTAAATTTCATGGAATCCAACAACAGTTCACAGTACGTCATACTCCTTAGCAAAATGGTGTTGCTGAGAGATGGAATAGAACAGTGGTGGAGTGTGCTCACAGTATGCTTCAAGGTAAAAACATTTCTAATGGTTTCTGGGCAGAAACCATTAATACTGTTGTTTATTTGAAGAAGCGAAGTCCCACTAAGAAATTAGATTTTCAAACTCCTTTTGAGATACTTCATGGTTATAAACCTGATGTCAGTCATTTAAGAGTCTTTGGATGTATTGCCTTTTCACATATTCCTAAGGTTAACAGAAGAAAGCTTGATGCAAAGTCAATTAAGTGTGTTTTTATTGGGTATTGTGCGGACCAGAAAGCATATAAATTGTTTGATCCAAGTTCACATAAAATGTTTGCAAGTCGAGATGTGGTGTTTCATGAGAATGCTGATAAAAGTGATACAAGGAATGATGGATGGAATATATCTAATGATGATCATGTCAAACTTGATACTTTGGTTAAACAAGAACAGGAACAGGTACAAGTATAGGTTCAAGATCAGAATGAGAGTAGCATGAGCACATCTAGCAGCAGTGATTCATCATGAGAGGAAGATTCACCTCAAACCCGAAGAACCATGGATGGAACTCCAACATGTATTTTAGCACCAAGAAGGTCAACCCGACAACCCCATCTTCGTGCAAGGTATAGAGATTATGCCTCGATGTCTAATATCATGAATGTTGTAGAACCAGTTGATTATGAACAAGCTAAAGAACATGAACAATGGAGAAATGATATGAATGATGAATATGCCTCTCTTATGAAAAATCAAACATGGGAATTAGTTGAACTCCCTGAAAACAAAGTTCCAATTGGAAGCAAATGGTTGTATAGATCTAAATTTAAAGTAGATGGTAGCATTGATAAATTTAAGGCAATATTAGTTGCAAAAGGATATGCTCAACAAGAGGGAATTGATTATGAAGATACTTTTGCACCAGTAGCCAAATTGAATACAATTATATTATTGATTGCCTTAACTACAAAACATAATTGGAATATACATCAATTGGATGTCAAATCTGCTTTTCTGAATGGTGATTTAAAGGAAGAAGTTTATTTTCTTCAACTTGAAGGGTTTGTCAAACAGGGACAGGAGCATCTAGTCTTCAGGTTAAGAAAAGCCTTATATGGTTTGAAATAGGCGCCGAGATCATGGTATGTAAAGATTGATACCTTGTTTCTTCAGAATGGGTATGTGAAAAGAAAAAATGATCCTAAGTTGTATGTTAAGAAAGACGAAGAAGGAAATGTTGCTTTAATATCTTTGTATGTGGATGATCTCATTATCACAGGCAATGCTTACAAGTTAATTGAAGAAATTAAAATTTAGTTGTCGCAGGAATTTGAAATGAAAGATCTGGGTGAATTTCATTACTATTTAGGAATTGAGGTATGGAGAAAGCCTGGTAAACCATTGATCACTCAAAGAAAATACATAAAGGAAATTCTTAAAAAGTTCAATATGAGTGATTTCAAATCTATGTCAACTCCCTTAGAACAGAATGCAAATTTGTACAGAGAAGATGTAACTAAAGAGGCAAATGGAACATTATATCGTCAGTTGGTGGGAAGTATGAACTATCTCACCACTACCAGACCAGACATTGCATACTCAGTCAGTTTATGGCTAAGCCTTCAGGAAATCACTGGAATGCTGCAAAGAAAGTTCTTTGATACTTAAAAGGAACAATCAATTTGGGTATTATGTATACTGATGAATCTGATGTTGCACTGACAGGTTTTTCTGATTCAGATTGGGTAAGAAATCTTGATGACAGATGATCTACCTCTGGCTATGAATTTTACATAGGATCAAGGGTTGTGTCATGGAGTAGTAGGAAACAGCCAACTGTTTCTTTGTCATCAACAAAATCTGAGTACAAAGCTTTGTCCAATCTCACTTGTGAAGCTTTTTGGTTGCAGAGAATTCTTGCAGATCTTGAAGAGGCGCAAAGTGGTTCAACATGCATCAATTGTGATAGTCAAAGTGCTATCAAATTAGCACATAATCCAATATACCATGCTAGAAAAAAACACGTTGATCTGCAATACCACTTTGTACGAGAGAATATTGAGTCAAATGAAATTGATTTAATGTTTTGTAATACCAAGGATAATATGGCTGACATTTTTACTAAGCCTCTTGGTAAAATCAAGTTTGAAGTTCTTATAAGTAAATTAGGTGTTTTAGAAAATCCATTTCTCCATTAAGGGAAGATGTGAGAATAATCTAGAATAATGTAGAAATAGATTTGGTTATGAGTTGTTGAACGAGAGATTTTATTTAGAGTTTAGTTTCACCTATTTAGGTTTGTTGCCTCCAATTCAGGGAGATTAGGTAAGTTCCCTATGCTATAAAAATGTAATGTAATCGTGAAGTTAGTCAAGTATTGAGTGAGATTTGTCTCACGATTCTGTGTTATATTTTGTTTTATTTAGATAATTATAGGAGAAAGGAATCCTTAGTGTTAATCACAATTTCAACTAAATTAATGCTTGATTGATTTGATCGGTATAAAAAAAACGAAAACATTAAGGTTTTTTATGTTAACCTTGAAATGTGTATTATGTGAAAACAAAATCCAGGATTCTACATAGATAATACTCAAGCAAGGATATACAAATTTACCTCACATTTTCCCTGTAAGTCTTATTATGAAAAAAATTATTTTTAAAAACAATTAGAAAAATAATAGTAATGAATTCTAATTTTTGTAATACAATCTACATTTCATCAATCCAAGACTTAGTTTTTTTTTTGTGTCTCAAGTTACAACTCATATACTTCTACCTTTCTAAGATATATGGAAAAATATTAACAATAATGAAAAATCTATATCATAATTGGGCGTTCTTAACTTTCAAAAATACGTTTTTATGAATAATGAACTAGCTTAAAAAAAAATTAAAATAGAAATTTCTAAATTAAATTAACAAATTCTTACTATCATAATAAATGAATAGTAATTACCCACTAACGACCACTTTCTTAATATATGAAACTTTTCCACTGAATACAAACTTTGAATATTGTTCATTTTATGAGTTCTCATAATTCCTTCCATCAAAGGCCCACGTGTATGTGGTCTAATGTAAGATTTGTGTATGTGGTCTAGTGTAAGATTTAGTATTACAAAACATGGTGTTTCCCCAATTTTTTTATGTTTATGGGAGAGTATTACTAAGCTTTATTAAAATGTTTTTTATTAATCTGTCATTACTATAAAGGAAATATAATAAATAATTATGCCGTAGTCTAACTAGTCAGAGGAATCGCTCTGAAAATCATGAAAATTCCGATAAGATTTTCAGAAAATCCGGCAGGAATTTTTCTAAATCCATGTTATAACTATCAAAGTTTAATATTTTGGGTGTCCTACAGGTTTTTTATGGTGCTGAATCCATTTCCAATGTCAAAATCAGGATTCAAACACTGTTTCTGCAAGATTTTAAAAAAAAATTTGGCCCGGATTCCGGCCAATTTGAACGTCCGGGCAATTCCTCCGGCTGGTTAGACAACTCCAATAATTATTGTTTTTATACTATATAAGACTACTTCGTTTAAAAAAATAAACGTATAATATAAAATAAATTTGACAATATTTTTGTTTTTCATTTTTTTAATATTTTTTTTCAACATGAAAAATACTTTTAGTGTATATTATGTACCAGAGCAATGTCTTTAAGAATATATTCATGTAATAAGCTTGTATCTTTTGCAATTAGAATTCTATAAATTTAATTTAATTTCATCATCAATAGTTAATTTCTTTCTCCCATTTAAATTAAATGGAATAAAAAAAAAAGTCATATAAACATGGGTTATGGGTTTTTAGACGTGTGAATAAACCCATGAAAATGAGATAAATTTTAACAGATAAATTAAATTGTTGTAAAAAAATTATATAATCTTACTTAATATCAATAAGAAATTAGTAAAAAATTATTAATAATAAATTAAAATGGTTAGCCAAATGCCATACCTCCAATTCAAGCACAGACAAGGACAACTATCCTTTAACTATCTTTTAAAATATATCTATCTATACTTTACACGCAGAACGTAAAACCTTCAATAAAACCTCCTCAACAAAAACATTATCACTACAATAACATATTATTATTTTCACTCGGTGGGTTTGTTTTTTCCACCACAAAAATGCAAAATTACAATTAACCAAATACATCAATTTACCAATTACTAAAACCTTTAACACTTACTTGAATTCAATATTTTTACTTTAACATAGCTATATTTAAACTAAGTGGAAGGTACTAGATAATATCTAGTACTTGTTGTGGATTGATACTCTTTTGAATTTGCTAGTCATTTAATTTATATTTATGTATGTTGAGATTCATCTAAAAATTAGTTATATCCATTTTTGTTTAATTAAATTAATTAATTTTAAAAAATCATATCAAGATGATTTACAACCTTTGGGCACGTGGTATTAGTAATCGATAGTATTGGTGGAAGGTATTGTAACAAATTCTATTTGTCAGTTAATAATAACCATGATAAAGAGGGGGTAAATCTCCATTGTAAAAAACATGTTACATGAGTTTTTAAATGTATATGTTTAACTCATATATTAGTTATTTTGGGTGATTATGAGCTATTTAATTTATATGGTTACCTTAGACTCAGTAATAATCACTAATTAAAAATTGATATTTACTTTAAAAGTAGTTATTTCACTTTTTATTTTTTAACAGAATTGATTAATTGATTTTTTTTAGTTTGACATTTGTAACTTGGATTTCCTAAATTTTAAATTAAATTTAAAAAAAAAAATACTTGAAAATATAGATGTTTTAAAATTAAAATTATTATAATAAATTAAAAAATAAATTTCTAAATTAAATTAGCAAATGCCTACCATCATGGTAAACGAATATTAATTACCCACTAGGTGCCACTTTGTTAATATATGAAAATTTTTGTTATGGTTCATTCTATGAGTTCTCATAATTCCTTCAATCAAAGACCCACGTGTATGTGGTCTGGTGTAAGATTTGTGTATGTGGGCTAGTATAAGATTTAGTCTTACAAAACAAGGTGTTTCCCCAATTTTTATGTTTCTCAGCAAGTATTACTAAGTTTTATTACAATTTTTTCTATCAACCTACCATTAATATAAAGGAAATTAAAATATAATAAATAATTATTGTTTTTATATTATATAAGAGTGTTTTGTTTTAAAAAATAAACATATAATATAAGATTTTACTTTCAAATGGATTAAGTGAAATTTGATAATATTTTGGTTTTTCATTTCTTTAAGAATATATTTATGTAATAAGTATGTTTGTTTTGAAATAAGGCTCTAGCTTTTTAATTTCATTATCAATAGTTAGTTTTTTTCTCTTATTTAAATTAAATTGAATAAAGAAAAAAAAAATGTCATATAAACATCAGTTATGGTCTTTTAGGCATATGCTTAAACCCATGAAAATGAGATAAATTTTAACAAAAAAAAAATTAAATTATTGTAAAACAATTATATAATTTTACTTAATATCAATAAGAAATTAGTAAAAAATTATTAATAATAAATTAAAATGGTTATCAATTCAAATATCAAATAACTAAGTAAATAAAACAACTTTGTTTTTAAAGCATGGTTATATTTAGATATTTTATGTATAATAAGAAGTTTTGCAACATGGAAGTGAAGAGGTTACCCAAAATTTCTTTTGACTCTAGACAAATACCATACCTTCAGCTCAAGTAGGGATGGTACAAAGAGATTCGCAAGGACAACTACCCTTTAACTATCTTTTAAAATATATCTATCTATACTTTACACACATAATGTAAAATCTTCTTTACAACCTCCTCAAAAAAACCATTATCACTGCAATAAGACATTATTATTGTCACTCTGTAGGTTTGTTTTTTCCACCACCAAAATAAAAAATTACAATTAACAAAATACCTCAATTTACCAATTAGTAAAAAGTTTAAAACTAACTTGAATTCAATATTTTTACTTTAACATAGATATATTTAAACTAAGTGGAAGGTACTAGCTAATATGTAGCAATTGTTGTGGATTGATACTCATTTAATTGATTCATCTAAAAATTAGTTATGTCCATTTTTGTTTAATTAAATTAATTAATTTTAAAAAATCATATAAAGATAATTTACGGCCTTTGGACATGTGGTAGTAGTAATCCATAGTATTGGTGCATGGTATTGTAACAAATCCTTTATATGAGTTAATAATATCCATAGTAAAGAAGGGGTAAACCTCCATGGTTAAAAAACATGTTACATGCTTTTTTAAATGTATATGTTTAACCCAATATTAGTTATTTTGGGTGTTTATGAGCCATTTAATTTATATGGCTACCTTAGACTCAGTAATAGTCACAGATCAAAAGTTTATATTTACTTTAAAAGTACTTATTGCACTTTTTACTTTTTAAAAAAATTGATTAATGAAAAAAAAATGTCATATGAACATGAATTATGGTATTTTGGGTGCGCTATTAGTAATTTGTGTCATTGACCAATGGTATTGTAACAAATCGAAGTTAAGAATATCCATGGTAAAGTGGGGGTAAGTATGAGTGGTTAAAAATCTTCTTACATTTTTTTTTTAACGAAGGTATTTAAGCTTTTCACCATATTTAGCACCCTCACAAACCCCCTGGAACCTAAAATTTTATAGTTTGACAATTGTAAATTGGATTTCCGAATATTTTAATTGGATTTTTCCAAAAACATACTAGAGATATCTATATTTTCATATATATATATATATATATATAATTTTTATAATGAGTAATAATAATTTAAAATAAATTTGTAATTTAATTAATTCTTATGATTTTTTTTTCTAATCTTAGTAATGGTAGATTTATTATGGGATACATGTTATGATGTTTATTGGCTTTTGCCAACCATTTAATATGTATAGTCTTGTTAGTTAAATTATAAGCACAAGTATAGAAATTAAATGGAAAATAAATTCCAATAAGCATAAATCATTATTGACATAAAAACATTACTTCATCTTACATCTCAAATTGTTAAAATTTTAAAAATTAAAAAAATATATATTAATTATAATTTTATATAAAATAATAATGATTATTTTTAATGATGAAAAAAAATAATATATACATTTAAAAGAAACATGTAAGAATATTTTAATAATGGATATTTACCCCTACTTTATTATAAATATTTTTAATGATTTTATTACAATACTATGGGCTAATACCACAACTTATCAATACTATGTGTGTAATAACTATAAATTATAAATTATTTAATATGACAATTTTTAATGATATATTTTTAATTAATAAATTTAAAAAAAGCTAAAAAAACACATAATTATTTACAAATAAATATCAATCTTCGATTTTTATATATATTATATTAAAATAATATTATATAAAAATAAAATCCTATATTATCCTTAAAATATTTAAAAAAATAAAATCGAAATGAAAAATAAATTTAACAAACCCAAACACTTTCATAAATTTACAATCCCAACCATAGTTATTTTTCATGGTTAAAATAATAAAAAAGGAGAAGTACCCAAAAAAAAATAGATGGGCTTTCCTAAATTGGAAATATAACCATGCGTGATGGACAAGTGATAACGCACTAAATTGGTAGTCTAACCATGCTTCATGGACATGTGATAACGCAATTAAAATGAAAGACAAATCCAAAAAATCGAAACAGCTCACATAAATTTACAATGGGAGGCATACAAAGAAATAATAAAAACTGGGAAGGACCCCAAGAAACATATGCGCTTTTCCAAAGTGACAATCGAACCATGCTTGATGGACATGTGATAACTAATATTTTATATCATTCAAAAGTTTTCAATCTTTGTTTCTCTAGTTAATCTATTTCGATAACCTCACATTGAAAGTTTTTATGGAAATTACCTACCAGTAATTATTCAATTTACTATGCAAGGTTTCTCATTAATTGTTAGATAAATTGGTCATTATTTCATAGAGTAATTTTAGTAGAGGAATAGTAAGTTGCATAACCATTAACGACCACTATTGTAGTATGTCACATAAATTGTATTGATAACCTTAAATTCATCTCATGATTCCTTTAGCCATATTAATTAATGACATAATTGACATTATCAACGTCACATCATGCAAGGAATCTATATCATATAACTAACACAATAATAAATCACAGCGTTGAACACTGATATACTCTGGAAACCTCGTAGGGTGAAAACTACCAAACCTTTAATTTTATTATTAAACGTTCCTGAGGATGTTTAATCCTCCTTAAATGGCTCATAAGGGAGTCCATCCTTTAACCATTGTGTTAAAATACTACAAGGAATATCATTTAAATACAAAATATATAGCTTAAATCCATTACAATCATTATGATAGAATTTACCCACAAATATTCAATATTTATATCTCTGTGCCCTGGTTGTTCCATGGTTGTTCCATGGTTGTTCCATCAGTGGACCATCCTATAGCCCGCACTCATCTGCATGGACTATTAATTATTTACCTGCCACCATGTTAAACATAATCTATCCTTTTCACATGTCACCATGCCTTCCTATCATTGATGTCGTCAACAAGCTTTAATACAATGATTAGATAAAGCATAAATCAATCAATAGTCAATATCTAAATGCGATCATTTAACACTTATTCATGTGCATACATGGATGTTAATTTAATAGCACAACATGTTTCTTCTAACGTCACTACTCATGCATTAAGTGTAAGAAAATAATTATCAAGAATGTCAAAATAATCCCTATATTACTATGACACTTCTGGTACACACTCACATTCGTACAAGGCAAATCACTACAACTGTCGATGAATTCCTTTAAAGGAAATTCACACATCATGCATTCGAGTTACTTAAAATTTAACTAAAGAACCAACCCTCAAATATTACTTTTGGTGCATGCAAATACGTAAATAAATATAACACAACTAATGTTGTTCTTATGCATGCAAATGCATATAGTTTCCAAAATAATTTCCCAAAAGAATACTTAAAACAACAGAGCATGCAAACACATGTTTCCTTTTCAACATAGTTACTGATCAAACGAAAAATATTACCTCAAAACAAGAACTCTAACAAAAAAAACATAAAAAAACCATGAAAAAACAACCCGAAAATTAAAAGTTGTATTCTCGAGTAAGTTTTTTTTTTTTTTTTGGGTAAATTTCAACATTTTTTAAAAATGGAAGTAAAACTCATTTTTTTTTGTAAAAGAAACAACCTAAAAATGAAAAGTGTTGATGTTGGAAAAATGTTTCCTATTGTTTGTGTGCAAAAAACACCCTGAAAATGAAAAGTGTTGATGTTGGAATAACAACTCCATTTTTGTGTGTGCAAAAAATAGCTTGAAAAGGAAAAGTGTTGATGTTGGAATAACGTCGCTAATTTTTTTTGTCCAAAAAAAACTTCGAAAATGAAAAGTGTTGATGTTGTAAGTGTGTTTTTCTTTTCATGGTAAATTTTCAATAGTTTTTAATAATGACATTAAAGATAAAATATCTTGACTCTAAAAAATCTCAAAATTTCAACGATAAACATGAAATTAAAGATAAAATATCAAAAGACTTAAAATTCTGACAATTTTTAGATATGGTGTTAAAAGATCAAATATAATGTCTTTGAAAAGCCTTCAAAAAACAACGATGCCATTAAAGATAAAATATCGCTTTTATGAAAATAAAATTCCAACGGTTTTGAGTCATTGTATTAATGATAAAATATCACTTGTAAAAGTAAAAAAATAAAAAAGAAAAAATTTGAAAAAGAAAAAAAACACACACAATCCAAAGAAGAAAAATTAACCCAAAACCCAAAAAAAAAAAAAAAAAATTATAAAAAAATATTAATAATAAAAGAAAAATCTCCTAATTAAAAAAATATATATATATAATAAAATAATTTAACTAGAAAATGTAAACATAATTAAAATTAAAATAAAAGATAATTAAAATTTAGAAATTAAAAAAAAAATTAAATTAAAATTAACATAAAATATTTAAAATAATAAAAATTATATTTATATATATATATATATATATATATATATATATATATATATAATAAAAAGACGAAATTTCATTTTTTCCTTTAAATTATACAGAAAAATTAAAGTAAAAGAATTAAAAAAAAACATTTTTAAAATTAAAATTAAATGAAAAAATAAAAAATATTAAATTTAAAAACAAAAATAAAAATAAAAACAAATAAATGAAAAAATATAAATTGAATTAAAAAAAAAAATTAAATTAAATTTAAAAATAATAATAATAATAAACAAATAATTCAAAAAATAAAATTGAATTAAATTAAATTAATGATTTCGTTGCCCTAAGGGCCGTGTGGCTAACTGGTAGGAGAGGTGTTAGCCAACCAAGCCAGGCGGCCCCCAAGGCGGCGAGAGAGTTGCCAGCTCACTTGTCGCCTACTGGTTGAGCCCTGCAGCCACCAAGGTGGCGATGGTCGATTCTAGGCTTTCTTGTAGCCCACCAGCCCAGTCTTAGGGCCCCTGACTTGGCGAAATTCGTCTATTTAATTTTTTATTATTATTATTTTTAATTTAATTATTTTTTTGATTTTTTTTTTTATTTAAATTTAATTTCTTAGATTTGTGTAAATTTAATTTATATTTTTTAAATTTTTTTGTTTTTAATTTTTTTTTTTTTAAATAGTTTTTGTTTTTAAATTTAAATATTGATGTATGTTTTGTAAATTTAATTTATATTTGGAAATGTATTTTTTTTTTTTTTAATCTAATATTTTTTTTAAAATTATATTTATTTAAATTTTTATTTTTAAAAATGTTTTTTTTTTTATATTTTAATTTAAAAAAATTTGGTTTATGTTTATTTATTTATTTCAAAATGGATATATATATATATATTCATTTTTTTTTAATTTTTATTATTTTTTATTTTAATATTTTGATTATTTTAATTTTAATTTTTTAAAATTTTTTGTTTTATCATTTTTTTAATTATGCTATTTTTTTGTTTTCTTTTCCTTT
The DNA here is from genome assembly GCA_034641835.2 of Pinus albicaulis. NCBI lineage: Eukaryota > Viridiplantae > Streptophyta > Pinopsida > Pinales > Pinaceae > Pinus > Pinus albicaulis. The sequence goes on from CM076579.1 coordinate 1,103,788,056, forward strand.
TAATAACTTAAAAAAGAAATTGGTTTATTCATTTCTTTATTTATTCTTTTCTTTTTAAATTTTTTTTCTTTCTTTATTTATTTTTTGAATTTTTTTGTTTTTTTATTTTTGAAAGTTATTTTGTGTTTTTTACGCTTTTATTTGTTTTTGTATTTGATTTGTTTTTTCATGTATTTTTATTTTATTTTTACGTTTTATTACTAAGATGAAAATCATCACTCCTATGTTCCAAGAAAAAGGGTGATTCTGCATCACCACTTTTCAAAATCGGGTGTTTTTTTTGCTACCTCAAAAAATAGGTACAAGGTCACCTACCTATTAAATCGGTAACTATGATTTTCGAAGAAATATAGCATAATAGGCATGTAAAAACATGGTTTCTTTTCCATAAAGCTAATGAAATATAACATATAAATACATGTCTTATTTTCCAAAAGTTATACCAACACTACCCATATATATATATATATATATATATCAAGGAAACCAACACATTACTATGGTTTCTGTGCATGCAATTCATCTTCTTTCCCAAAGAATCTTTTCCAATGTAGGATACGAAAACATGTTATTATTTCCCACAAACAGACGTATATGCTTTCCAATGAAATCTAATACAAATTATGCATGCATATACATGATCTTATCCTAAAATAAATTAACATAATAGTAATGATAGCATAACAATAATCACATATCTCTTTCTTCTAAAGAAATATAACTCAATAGTTCCTCTATCCATACAAAAGAACATATCTCCATAACACAATGAATATTCTTTTTGCATGCAAGAGCTTATCATAATATCTCTTCTTTAATATAATCAACACGTATTCCCTTCTTAGAATTCTACCATCATTAACCCTTATTTTCTTCCCTTCCTATAATTCTACCATCATTAACCATTATTTTCATGTAAAAAATACGTACTTCTTTTTTAAAAGTAAGTTAATATAACTTAGTTTCTTTGTCTTTCTACATGAAAGTTTCTTATGCTTCCCTTTCAAGAAATTATCATAGATAACCATGTTTTATGCATAAAACTAGGCAACCATAGTAAGCTTAACTTAACCTTTTATACACCTAAATCAAGAAGTTCACACAATTCATCTAGCCATGTAATTTTTGCAAACTCTTGCAAACGAGTTAACACAATTGTATTATATTTAACCTACAAGAAAAACATATTCTTCCAAAGAATATTCCTATGACCTATAGTACCTATGTGCATTTGATATATGCATAGTTTGTTATATTTTATTTATGACTAAGTATTCCTTTTTTTTTAAGAAATCACCTTAACTCTCTTACATGAGAATCTGTGATATAAGAATCCATAGAAATATTTCAAAAAAGATAACAAAGATAACATATATTTTTTTTAGCATATTGCTATTGTTTCTCTGCATAAAGATGGTTATTATTTTACAATAAAATTGGTCTAGCTTCCTATACATTAATTCACACAATATGTTAACATAGTTTTCTTTATATTTTTTATGCAACACCCACTTGCATTATATTCATGAAAGTACTTCATGGATTCCTTATCATTTATATGTATTGTTCACATGCATTTTGTTCATTTTTTTCTTATTTTACTGCATGCAACTATATCTATATATAGCTATATTTATTTCCAAAAATCTGTCATAATATCTTGATATTTCCATGCAAGAATGACATATGTAACTACGCACAACAACATGATACACTCCAAATAATATCAAGAACTACCTTTTCTTCTCAAAAAGGAATGTAGTTACCATTCTCTTAGTAAAATGTATCTGGGAAATCCCTTCTATAGGCAAGAGAAAAACATTGTTCCTTTCAGTAGTCCATGATTTGGAAGGCCAACGACTTTTCATTATGATTAAAATCCCTTTCTTGACCCATTGTGAAGAGGATACTGAGGCCAACGAAGAGTATCTGTCGCCCACCTACTACGCTTATAGCCCGTTCCCTATCACGCTATATTTTATTTGTGCAGGTAATTAGTAATGAAAAATACAAGAGTATCAAGCATCGTCAAAATGACTGCCAAGGAGAAAGGTTGAATTTTAATGGTGAAATTCTTCAATTCAGACGGAGAAATAGAACTGGGTTATGTTATTGAGCTTATATAATGAGGAGTAGATTTCCCCAAGTACCAAACTTCAACTGTAGTGACTACTATTTATCAATGGTCGCCTTAAAATCCAGACCTAGAAATACTTGCAAACCCCATTAACAAGATTATGGTGAAATGTACACACTATCTGTTAGTGTTCGATGAAAGACTTCTGAAACCCCCCCAAGATCCATTCAGTTTTTCGAATTCTTAATATACAATATCTTAGCATTTTTTACATTGGTCATTAATATGGAAGAATCAAGAATTTGTTTAAATTCTAATTGTTTCTTGATGCTAACCACAGCGTAACAATGGAGTGACCAGACATTAATCATAATATTTCTATGAATATTGAATGGATACATACCATAGATCTACGATGAATGAGAACTGTGATTATTAATTAATTGATTCTTCACATTATTTAAATTTTAAATATCTTCACGTGGTAATTATATTAAGATTTTATAGGAGCTTGTACGATAGGGATGTTACATACTCCTCCCTTTAAAGAGAACATCATCCTTGGTTTTCATCTAACACTTGAACGTTAACTTTTATTCATGATATAGAAATATAAAAAATCCAAAAGGAACTCATTCCCCTTCAGAATGAAACACTTTCATTTCCATAAATACCATTAAATGAAACAATAATGTTTGATCAATAGTCATAAGCATTTATAACTAAAAAACATGCAAGTTCTACTTTCCATCACAATAGCCGTTATTCAAATTCATACAAAAAAAAACAAAATCTCTATACTAACTTACCATTACTTACCATTAGTTACCCATTACTACTAGAATTTATGATGATAGTTTTGATGATAATGTGCTATTGCACTAGCCATATTGCATGGTAGCCAACCAATACGACTAGGCACTCGGATATTGTATCGTTGGAGTCACATAGGGATCTGATCGACCATGGTATCATCAATCCCATTTGTCAATCCCTTCATGTGGTGCTCCAGCTTCGTGACATCAATATCCTGTAGTGCATCCCATCCTACTACAAAAACTGGTGTTTGTAATACAACATCCTGTGACTCTCCTGTGCGATGAAGATACAAAGCTCTTGGAGGTTGAACAGGTCCAACATCTACATGAAACAAATCAATAGTTTAGTCTTCGAAACATCGAAAAAAAACAAAACAAAATTGTAAAAATTGTCTTGAAAACTATGAAATTGTTTAAAATATATTACCAATAGCACCCCGTTGCTCACCCTTGGGAATTATGAGCTCAGGGTCATCACAAAAATATGTTCCAGTGTACGAATAATCATCTATCATAATTAATTGTTTACGTAGCCATCTGAAGAAGGCTATTGTGAAATTTGCCACTATTTAACATGAATGTCAAGCCATAAGGTCTATCCACCTACTCATATATGGTACCCTCACATCAATAGGATCAAACGTGAGATGTTGAGGCTATAACAATGGAATCCTATCCAGGGAAAAAGAAATCAGAATTGAACCATAGCCAAACTTTTTCAGTTGTCGTTATTTTTTTTTAGGAAATTGTTCCTTCATGTTGACCACCACCCCCTCGCTCTAGTTGAAAACGTTCGGCTCCAAACACTCTAAATAATATTGAATGTATGATCTCCTAACTACGTGATGTGTTGAACTACTAGTCAATCCAGCGATAATAAAATTGATTATTCTCAGAGGCATATGGGTCACATCTCTAATGCTTATATTTCCATCTCTCTTAGGATTTTCTCAAGGTACACAATGAGTGAAAATTCAATCCTTCATTTACTTTCGTCCACTTATCCCTCCTAGAAGAGAGATGGGAGGACCCCTCGTGGAAAAACCTGTCAGAAAGTTTATTTCTTCCTGTTTGATCTCAACTAGATATTCCCCTAACTTTAATGAATATGCATATGCATCCCATGAATGAACTAGGAACTTAAGTAATTCCATATATTTCCTCATGCCAGGTAACTACAAGAATTTTAATAAACCATAGTTTTTGAGTACCTCGATGATGGCAAGGTCATTTTCTACATTCAAGTCGTGTTCTTCATGTTCTCTTCATTTCCACACAAAGGCTATTTTGTGCTGATGAGTACTTGAAACATTAGTAAGACACTCATTAGAATCCTTTTCATGCATAAAACCTAATATTTTTTTAGAAAAAATGGCAAATTTGACTAAGGAATTGTGCCCAATGCTACCCCAAAATGGATGACAGAGCACTACATCGCTCCCTCCAGTGCAATATTTCCCTACTGCAACACATTTTTTGACATTGCGGCCCTACCTTGCTCCTAGGGATAATTTTTAGAACCCCAGGGCTGCCAAAAATCCATAAAAAAATATCATTAGGTCACAAAAAATGACCATGAATTAAAATACAAGGGTTGTCGCTACTGCCTGGAAGTCATGACACTCAAAATGATCCACCGGATTGACTGCAATCAACTACAAAATGTTGAGGTAAAAAAGGGCTCAAAGTTCTTGTTGTTGAAGGTGAATGTAAAATGGTAAAAATGAATAGTCAGTTTCATTACTTATGGTCATTTTCCATTATTTTATCATATTTGATGTTTGACCTAGGAATCATTCATTTTTATGATGAAACAGGTATGTTTGATCCTTTTGTGGTGTTTTTAGCAGTTCGACACATGTTTAACAGATTTTTCTTGTTTTCACAGATAATTTTAACTGAGTACACTTTTATCACTTTTTCCGAGTCCATAAAATCATGAAAAAGGAACCCCATAGAGTTATATTTTATCTCTTTTGAGACTCCCAAAATATGAAAATATTTTCATGCAGTTCTCTTTTCCAATTCATTAAAGTAAATGAAAAAATGTCTACTCAGTATCAATTTAAACCCTTTCCAGATTGAGATAGACTATTTATGAAAAAGGAATAAATTAGTCGAACATTACTAATAGGTTCTCTAGGTGATTGTTTTGGGACTTTTGGGGCTCAAGGGACTATCTATGAAAAGGAACATCTAGAGTTTTCTTTTTTCCCCTATTTTTCAAACTCTCTAAACATGAATAATATGTCAAGTTTTACCTTCGATGGACTCGTTAAAAAATCAAACATCAATGGACTTGTCGATCACGACAAGTCCAAAACACTCCTTCTTAGGATTCATTAAACATACTTAGAGGGATTCATCTGAATGAAAATGAGGTACTCCATTTACTAATTTCATCGAGTCACTCTTGAACACGAAACTCTTCCACTTCATCTCCTTGGATGTTGGGTTGGTTAATCTACTTATCCTTTTGTTTAACATACCATTCAAAAGCCTCCATTTTCAGTTTTGGGTCAATGTTGACAACTCCATTCAGTTTCACCATTGTGTTAAAGAGAATTCATTCAGTGAATACCTACTACAATACTCTTAAGCCTAGATTCCATGTCTATCTTTCCTAATCCAAATTCGCATCGACAGGTTTCTGTCTCAAATCATGATACTTGTTTCGTGCCCTTGATGGGGGATACATCAAGTCCCTCATGCAATGGGTCGCTTCATGTTGACATCAACTCATTATACAAGAAGTTGATTTAGAGACATCCCTCATTACCTTGGTGATTGCATAAATCAATGAAAATTTTCCTCACTCTTGGTGATAGGTTTACATCATTGGCCTTTGACCAAAATATTTAGTATATTATTTGACGTCAACTCATTTGTTCACATTATACGTATTTTACTATAGTAACTTGAGATCCATTAACATCATCGGTGCTTTCTCTTTCATATTTTAATGAATTATATAATTTGTCGGTAATCAGGTGGTATGTGCCATATTCGACTCTAGCTCAATAATCCACATGGTTACACTCAGTTGAGCCTCATAAATCACTCATTTTTTACACTCTCTCTTACCTATTTTCTTCTCTTTCATCTCCATAGTCACTCAAGAGGCATCAAGTTACAAAATTTTTGGTATGGAAAGGTATCTAATTGTCTTATATTTCATAGTTAATAATGTTCATTATTATTAAATTAACATTTGTCTCAGCTACCAAATTAACATGATTATGCTAGTAATTCCTGTTTTTGTAGCTAATTCCATGGTTTACCAGGATCTGAGGTGCTAGCTAAGGAAAGGAATATATGAGGAGGTGGATATTAATGTACTGAAAATTTTCCTCCTATCTATATGAGCAAGATCAGTAGAGGAAGGTTCAAATTTGTGGTCAAAGGAAAAAGTTGACACGATGGCTGTAACAGGAAATCAAGGGTTCAACATGTACACCTCATGATTTTCTGTGTTAATATCAAATCATGAGCAATGATATCATTCTATATTTTAAGTTAAATTTATAATTTTGTTAGCAACTGTATATATAAAGGCCTCGATCAATTAATTTCTATAGGCTCTATAGATACCATGCATCAAACATGAATGTAACACACTAGACACAACAGTAATATTTTTAAAACTATGTTTTAACTCTATTATGAAGAAATCCTTTACATATTTAATGTGTAGTAGAATGTTCAAGTGGATTCTGTGACCACCTCTTTGTCGAGGGCCCTTGCAAACAACATGATTTTTTGTTTAAGAATTTCTTTTAGTTTTATCATTACATTAGTTCATTACATGTTTCATATTTTTATTGATTTTAATTGAATAGGTAGCAATGCAGTGATTTAGTTAATAATATCATTTCATATATTTAGAAATTGAATTAAATTGCTATAAGAATAGTTGTGGAATGATTTCATCAAGTTTGTTTGTAGCTAAAGTATAATTTCATAAGATTTATTTACCAGTTATGTTTTAGAGTGATTGATATTGAGGAAGAAAGTGTGATTATATGAGTGTTAGATGGATGGATAAAATATTTCTTTTGTAATTTGATGAGTTGATCTAGTAAATAAACATATTTCTTTAATAATTCTAGTTTTTATAAGTAATATTGCTTTAGATTAATTTCAGAAGTTGTTTGAATTCTATTTTGAAAGTGATAAGATTGCTTTAGTTTCATTAGGAGTTTGAGATTTTGTTGAGAGTACTAATTTTATATTCCATAAATATATACAAGTGTAAGAATCTACATTAATAATCTAATTTAACTTTAATAATCAAATACTTCTAGCACATATAGTGCATTACACTTCATCATTTTACAAACCCTCGTCAATGATTTATGCAATCAATTTAAGGCAATTAAATTGACAGATATTTTGGCATCATTTCTGAGGAAGTATAGATAGAAACCTTGTTGATTTTTTTAACAAAAAAGACAAAATTATATGCATATGGAAAGAGATTCTAGAGGCATATTTGTACGTAGAGGCAGAATTTTAATTCCATAAACACCACTCACCCCACCACGACCTCATAGTTCCACACCATCCACCCAAACTCGCATACCATCCATTGAAAGCAAACATAGACTTCTCGAGGTAATCAGATCTACAATCCAACCTATAGATTCAGAAACTTCATCAAATGAAGTAGTAGTATAAGAATAAGATCCTATGTTCCCAACAGAAGGAGTAATTTTCCTAACTTCAGCTAGAGAACAACTTCTATTTCAAGAACTAGAATTCACTAGTGAATAAGAGGAAGAAGAAACCTAATTTAACATACCATTGATAGAGGAATGGGGAGAACTATAAGAAGGACTAGATAACCCAATTTTGGAACCTTACATTAGTTCTGAACATCTTAGGATTGGAGGTGGAATATGTGGAGGAAGAGGTAGAGGAAGAGGAAGAGGAGCAGGAGTAGAAGAGAGCCAGATCGTGTTGGGTTTCCTATCTACGATTAAGATGTCACAGTAACAATGAAAAATATCTTACCCTCTGTACATCCTAACTTGAATGGATTAAGAAGTGAGGTTATTGAAACATTTATTTTTGAGTTACAAGTTTTATGTAGATCTTATGATTATTTACTCGAATCTCAAAAGTCTAAATGGTTTCCAACAAATCTTAAGGATGCAACATTAAAATGGTTTATGGGTCTAATAAAAAACTCTATTATTAAATGGGAAGAAAAAAAAATTGCATTCTTAATGAAATACAAGATTACTACATGCCCCATCATCTTAAAGATGAAGTTTTAAAAAATATTCAAAAAGAAGATGAAACTGTTGAGGATTTAATTGAAAATTTTAGGTATGATATTAAGGGAACTAAAATGGAAAATTTGGATGAAGATACCTTGAAAGCTCTCCTATTAAAATCCATTAAAAACAAATGGATATATATCCTTAGCATGATTATAAAATGATACATTTCTCTATTCTCATTACCATGAATTTTTGAATTATGCATACACCTTTCAAGTGGTAAGTCAAGAGTTGGAAATAGTTCAAAAGATCCTGTTATCTCTATAATTAATAAATTTACAGTCGAAACAATAAGAAGGGATGAAATAGGAAATTTTCATGACGAGTTTAAAACATACATTTTAGGGAGTATTATTGAAAAAATAGACACCTTAAAATTAAAAAACAAGAAAAAATTTGAAACTGATGCCTTGTCTATCTTTTTTCCTAAGTGAAGAAAAAGGCATGCCTTGAGAGAATGTCCTCTTAACTCAAAGAATGTAGAAACTTGTTTTACATGTGAAAAAAAATCATGAAACACAAAAATGTCCTTCAATACCAGATCTTAAGGTTGTTTACCAAGAGGAAGTAGTTCCAAATCATATAGACCCTCTTTTTTTTATTTCCAAGAGACCATGGAAAAATCAAGGATTTAACACAAAAACATATGCACAACCACCACAAAGAAATTGGACTACACCTATGCCTTAATAATATTGGCCTCAACCTCAACCTTGGGAAAAGGGATGGAAAAATACTTATGGAAGATATCCTCAACATTATCCTACTTTTTCACCCCAATATTTTCCTCAGTCTAGTCAACCATCATCCCAAGCTCAAATTCAAAATCCAAATCCACAACTTTCATTACCATTTCCAAAATGACTAAATCAATTCCCTGTTGAACCACTTCAAACCCAAATTATAATAATTCACATCATGTTTACAATAGAGAGGGATGAAATTTACATACCTATATGATAACTCCATTTTATCTTAACAATGTTCAACTTAGATCTGGTAGATTATTGGGATGTAAATCATCGTCTGTTGTTATTGAGGAAAATGAAAATGATGATTATTCTGAGGAAGAGACGTCTCTTCATCGAGATGAAAATCCTCAAAATAAGGATGATCACTCTGAGGAAGGTACATCTCTTCATCAGAAATAAAATATTCATAAACAAGCCACTCCCATACATTATACTCCAATAAAATCAACACCCATTATGGATAAACCTTCAATATCTATTTCAAAACCACCTTTTCCTAAAAGATTAAAAATTGATAAAGGGGTAGAAAAACAAATTTTATTGCCTAACTATGATATGTTGGATTAATTAAATAATGTTTTCATAAAAATTCATTTGTTACAAACCATCAAAGAAACTCCAATTTCTGCAAAGACAATTAGGGAGTTAAGAATTAAAAAACTAGGAAGGAAAAGGAAAGAAGTCAAAAGAATCCTATTAGTTGGAAAATTTGCATATACCATAATGGGAAAAACAACAATTCAAAAATAATTAGATTCAGGAAGTCTCATTATGAAAACACACATTAGTGGTGTTTAAATTCCAAATACATTGATTGGTTTAGGATCATCTCTAAACATCATGAGTAAACAAACTATGGATCAATTTAAACTTCCTAATCTTCAATATAGACCTACATTATTACAACTAGTAGATAGGTCTATAATTAAACCTGTTGGTGTATTATAAGATGTATATGTATCCTTGGATTCTTTGGATATCTGATTGAATTTCTGATTTTAACACCTAATAATAACTTAGGAGGACATCCATTAATCCTAGGAAGACCATGGTTAGCCAGAAATGATGCTTTTATAAGTTGTAGATCTAGTGCAATGATTATTTTTTATGGAAGTTCAACAAAGAAATTTACAATGTATCCACCTAAAAAAATAGTGATAGAAGTAGAAAATGAATAATGGGTAGATGATTACATTGATATACAACCAATTTTTGCTACTTCACAAATAAATGAAGAAGAACACATATTAAATTTAATGGAGAATAAAGAATAATCTTCATACTACAAATCTAGTCAAAATTTCAAGAACAATATAACATTGAGTATTTATCTTCTCGTCAAATGTATTTACATTCTATGGAATAATTTTTCAAGTATCTAATAGAAATTTTTCTAGGAGAAACTCTGAATATAAATCATAACTTGTAAGAATTTCAAAATAAATAATTAATGAAAGTATTACAAGAACATTCTTCTTCTTACGCATGAGAATGTACTAACATTAAGGGAATTGATCCAAGCACTTGTATACATCATATTTATATCGAAGAACATGCCAAGCCGATTAGAAACCCACAAAGAAGGATGCATCCAAACTTAAGGGAAGTTTTCAAGGAGGAACTACCAAAATTGTTAAATGTGAACTTCATTTATCATATATCTAATAGTCAATGGGTTTCACCATTAGTAATTTTTCCAAATAAAATTTGAAAATGGAGAGTATTTGATGACTTTAGCGAATTTAATACATCCACTTTCAAAGACCACTTTCAACTTCCCTTTATGTATCAATTTCTCGATACATTGGTAGGAAATAAATATTTCTGATTCTTGGATGTTTTTAGCGGATATAGTCAAATCCAAGTAGCCCCAGAAGGTAAAAAAAAAACAACCTTTACCTTCCCATCTAGAACTAATGCTTATCGAGTACTTCCTTTAGGATTATGTAGTAAAACTAGAACATTTCAAAGGGAAATTCTATGAATTATTTCTGATCTAATTCATGATTTTGTGGAAGCTTATATGGATGAATTTATAGTTTATTGGATTTCTTTTGATGAAGCCCTTAAAAATGATAAGAAATACTACAAAATATAAATCACGTATAGGTTTCATAAATGACATATAACTTTGAAAGTAGAAACTTTGTATCCAATATTTTTGGGGATTTTTTTCATTTAAATATAAGGTTTAAAGCTACCAAAAATCACCATTACCTAGATCATATATTTTGAGTTATAATTAAATAAAATTCCATAGGATATATAGTAACATCTACATAATTTTGTTGGGAAAAATACTGAGAGGGGGAAGGGGGCGGGGGAGTCAATCAGTTTTTACAATAATCACAATATTTTAGTTTTATCTTACTAATTTCTATATGCGACTTTGATTAACAAAACTATTGTATATACACAGATACACTAGGAGAAATTTGCATATACTGAGATAACTTTATTGATAAATGAACTTTCAGAAATATTCTTTAACCCAGCTTATCAGTTATGCATCAAATAGTTAAGCAGTAAATATGTGCAATAAAAATAGAATAAATCATCACACAAGAGCATCACACATGAACACCAAGATTTAAGGTGGAAACCCAATTTGGTCGAAAACCATCATTTTTGTCATATCTGTCTTCAAAATTAATTATATGGAAAACTAATTACAATATTGTACTGGCACAAACTCATACCATCATGGAGGCACCCACCTGCAGAAGGCTGGAACCTTCTCTCATTCTCTAACTGCTACTGGAATGGAGCTCCAACCCCTTGATCTCATTTACCAACCAGTACTAGAAAGGAGCTTCAACCCCCTGATTAGAACACCAGCTTCTACTCACATGAATCTTCTACTTGCACATTGAAGGCTTCAACCCTCAGAACCACTACAGAACACATTTCATCAATTTTCACACTGGATCTAACAGCTTCAATACAACTCACCATAAATATCATCAACAATAAAATTAACCCAAACTTCAATCAAAACAGTGAGATCATTGTAACCAGAATACATTAATAACCCAGATTTCAGAATCAGTATGGAGAATCAATCTCAACGCTAATCATTCATTATCTTAAGATACATACGCTACTTCACTTTATTGATCTCGCGTGTATACGCGCTTTCCTTCACACCAAACTACGTATAGATATGCGAATACTAAATTTACAGAATATGATCAATCTCAGAACCAGATCTGAGGCTTTCAATTAGATATATTTTCAATATTTCAGAACCCTTAATCATTTAGTCATCATTAAACATATTTACTCACTCATTGATCATATATGTACATATTCAACTTAGCAACATATACAGTATTCAAGCAACCCATATCTACATGAAGACTTCATTGGCAGACAACAGAAATACAACAGCAATAAACTGATAACCTCTATAGTGAGATTCAGAAAACCTTGACTTCCATACGCACTTTTTTTGAGACAAAGCCGCATATATCCACACTTTCACCGAGATGAACTAGCATGTAGATATGTAAATATTAATTTTATAGAATGTTCCAGATCTATAGACTTACTCATATTTCCTCACTTCATTCCACCAAACATGCGCCAACTCACAGATCTAATCATCTCTTCAACACATCACGTACATAGTCATTTCAGGTCTAGAGATCATGATCCATCATTGTATCCAAGGGTGCATCGTAGATTGAGATCTACCAACAAAATAGAGTTCATCCCATGCACGTATACTTCAAAGGGAGGTATTCAGTAACAACCCTTACACATGCACGCCACTTGCACTATGATATTCTTATCCTTATATAGATTTAACCTTTACCAATACCATGAACAAAAACCACACAACTGTCGATGGTATTCTTGGAAAGAATCAAACAGATGACACATTTCTCAATATTGTGGGCTAATACCATGGTAATTCCCCCATGTATCATAAATTTATATCGCAAAAGGCATAATCAACTTTTCTTCTTCGTATCCACATGTATATGTGACTTCTCTTCATAATAACTGCAAATAAACTAATTCTGGATGTATACGCGGGTTGCATGTATACCAAGTAGTGTATGTATGTGTTTTTCCTTCATCAAACTTGTATATACATTGTGACATATTATATTTATCATTTCTATGATCCTAATTGGATTACCTTTCTTTGTCACTTCTTAATTGACTTCTAGATACATCATTTTTACATCTTGAACACATAGGTTGCTTCTCAAAAGGCAACTCATCAAGTAATTTTCCATCAAGGACAACTTCATCAAGTAGGTTGCCATCAAGGACAACTTCATCAAGTAGGTTTCCATCAAGGACAACATATTACATCATATTACCAACAGATTTGTCACAATATTCAGAGATATAATAAATGAATTATAGCATTGAACATAAAAAATAGGTATTAAATATTTATTTGATATAATTATAAAGTTCACGTCTACCATAATTCATCACTACTCAGGACCACAAATTTAGCAGTCTATGGTTTGGCACGATTTGGGGGAGGGTAGACTACGACAAAAATTCACGTCACTAAACTTCACGGACATCTAACATGTGGCTCCTGTGACACCGATACCAATGGCTACCACCCTCCTCTGGACAATTCAGGTATACACGCTCCAATGAACTCGTAAAAATTCCAAATATTTCATGTAATCTCATAAATTTTTGCATGCAAAATCCCTTAGGCTTCGCCATCCTTCGGTAACCTCAATGTTGTCCAACTAAGGCTCTGTCATTATGTTGCAGCATCTCCCAGTACTGGATATCAATCCTCGCCAACAGTTCATGCACTCCCCCAGGCTCCTTCCCCTATATTACTTCTTACCCCCTGCCCTCATACTCCATATTCCTCGTCATGTCTCAGCCTCACTCTGTTTTCCCATTTCCATCCAGATTCTCTGCGCCACTCTACTGCTCAAGCTGCATTCCACCAGCCAGTCCTCTTTGCATCCTTACATCACTCAACTTGCAAATTTCCCCCCTGTCTGCATGGCTCCAATACAAAACGCAGGCCATGGTCATGGGTGCATGACCTCCCATTAGAACAGCCCAACCACCGCACCCCCCCCATTTACTAGGGCTGAATCCACTACTAGTAGGGTTTTCATTTCTTATGAGGTTTTTTTTAACCCTGAAACACAGGTCTACATTAAAAATTTGGAGGGGAAAAGTAGGGATCTGAGGCATCGGGTCACCATAGTAAGCGTGGACCAAGAGTTCGAATGGATCCTTGACCCCAGTTTCAGTCGGGCTAGGGAGAACCTTTATATTAAGTCGATTTAGCTCTACTGGCAGCTCAAAACCACCCTCAATCTATAAATGTAGGATAAATATGAGATGGATAAATTTCTAGAGAATAAAATTGACATGCTTACTAACAAATTTGTGGTCTATGTGGAGGCAATTCACCACTGCAATTTTGTAACCAGGGATTATCATCACCTTAAAATGAAAAATAAGTGCATTCATCCGAAAAACTATCTCTGAGCATTAAGAAAGAAATGGTAGGGGACTCCTCCTACAACCCTCCAGGGTGGCCCGAATTTGCTGGCAGCATTCATAAAACTTCCATCAGTTTGGATGATGACCAAATTTCTGTCTAAAGACCTTAGCCACAACTTTTGGTTGGTGGCCTCATAGGGTATCATCAGTGTGAGTGTTATAGAACACTATTTTTTCCCCACTTCTTTGTAATATTCATTTTTCAGGAATTTCAACAAGGTGCTCAAGGAAAATGTTGTATAAGTAAAACTATGCAAAAATAACGCAGATCGGGGCTTTTTTCCCCTCATTTATGTTGTATGAGACTTATATATGGAATTCAATCAGAAAAAAATAAGTTTAGACTATATAAACAGATCTCCCGAGAACTTGACTAGCTAAAAAGCACCCAAAGAGGAAGGCTGCAGCAAAATGCAAGCACTGCTTCAGGAATTGTGCAGTTTTAGAAGATGTTCAGAGGAGATTAGCAAGGAGACTTATATTTCAGTCTTACAACAGAAAATAAACATTATGACAAAGACCTTTCATTATACAGTAGAATGCATGAGCCAATACAGCAATAAATCTTCAGAAAAGAGAGCAGGAACACAAATATATTTGCAGAGATGCTTCAACAGCGTTATTTTTTAGGAGCTTCAGCAGCTGGAAGTTACAACTTAGATATAGGATAGATCTGTGGATGAAATAACAAATCTCTATCAGATCTGGAAACTATATAGTTTTCTCTTCAAGATCCACTTGGAATTTTGACAAAATCATGCATGAATAAGAGTAGATCTAAGAAACAAGATGCAGATCTAGAAACTACTGTAGTAAATTTCTGAATATATCATTTCATTACAATGGATCAGACCTTAAATGAACAGAGATCAGCAAGCTAATCCATGGATCACCAAGTGGGAGGCAAAGCCCAGGACAAGAGATCTATGATCTAAACTATGAGCAAGACATCCTGCAAACCCTCATACATAAATAACTTAGTTTAATCAATGATACAGTGCTGTAGCTCAAATCATACAGAGAAATATTGTAAAATTGCAAATCTAAAGTACAGGAAGTAGAGACACTCTTTCAGGAGGTTAAAGAACACCTTCCATGAGAAGAGGCTCCGAAGAATACACTAGATCTTTGCAGATCTAGACTCCCACTTGTTGCAGCTCACAAGACAGCTCAGCCCTCAAGATGAGCAATGCTGTAATGTAAGAGGGATCCTGGCCTCAAGCCTGATAGTGGTTCAATTCAGCAAACTTTCCTCCTTGAATCCTCAAAGGAAGAGGTGAAATCCCTGCATAGGAATTCTAGATACAATCCTCCACTAAACAGTAGAGAATGGTATTTGTCTAAGCAAACAAATACTCAGAAATATGATTTATCAACAACCTTCTCTTGCTGTCCTCCTCCTCCTTTTATAAGATGAGAAAGCCTTTGCAAACCCTAAACTATCTTTATGAGTTATCCCTTTTCACATGAGAGGCTCTCTTCTAGAACTGCACTGCCCCTTTTGGAGATGCAATGACCCTAGACAACGTTGTTGATCTGGTCAAGGTTGACCCAGTATTTAGCTCAAACCTCTTTCACACCTGCAATTCATTATTTACATGGCCCTGATTTTTCTTTGTTCACATGGGAATTGAATTATTCAAACTTTTTAGGAGTTTTACATGTCTTCCTTTACTCATTTATTTATGAAACAAAAATTAAAACAAAATTTAATGTTCCTCTTAGCTAAGGCTAAGTGGGAACATTACATGCTTTCCTTTTAAATTTCATCTACTTGTCAATATTTGTCTACCATCTTCTCAGTCAAATGGTTGCTCTTCGCTGGGTTTGTATATGTAGCTCTGCTTTTTGTCTTAGTCTGTATTTTTCTATGGGTATCAATTCTAATGATGCTCCTATCCTCTACTAGTCTGGTTATTGTAAAAAGTTCTCTTATATGGAAATAAGAGGGTTTTGTTTACTTAGTTTTGGAGAAAGGCTCGCACTCAATAGAATGTCACGTAACTAAAGTTTCTTGTTAATAATATATCCTAGCTTGTGTACAAAAAAAAATCATCACTAGTCAGATCATATTTTGTATGTTGTAATTAAATCAATTTTCATAGACATTTTCCAACTCAACTACACATCTAATAAATGAGCTATAATTCTAAAAATACAATCTTAGTGTTTGGGATAGTTTTGGTGCATCTGTCCATTTCAATATGAATATTTTAACTACCCAAAATCAAATTAACTTAAATGGTAATTATTAAGTAATAACAAAATCTCTATATCATGAAATTTTTGTAGTGTGCACTTAAAGAAATATAGAACTTAGGAAGCTAATTATTTCTTGTACACTAATTAAGTCCATAAATCATTTTTCAAATCATCTATTATGTATTCTTAATTAATAATAACAATAATATTAATAAAAAATTACTGATGCATGTATATTCCATTCATGAAACATGAAGAGATATATTGTTAATGTACATTTAAAGACTTATCTATTCCTAACGTATAATCCAATCCGAAGTGTTGGGTCCTTTGTATTTTGGAAAATATGATCATCATTATTTTTGAAAGGAAAATGGCCAAAGAGGATGGAAACAGGTTACCGGAAGTGTAAAATAGATAGAGAAGTAAATTATTGGGACTTATTCAACCGAAAACCAGGGAAGCACACCATGAAATCAAGAAAGTGGGATCAATTTTCAAGAAATCAATAGGAAAAAGGGAAAATGGCTCTAGGATTTTTTCAAAAAGGACCAAATATACGTGGGATCAATAAAACACCAAGAATAATATATCAAGAGAAAATTCCTATAAATGAAATCGTAGAGGGACAAATTCAACAACATTTTTCAAATAGATTGAGTCTTTGTCCTAGTTGAATTTGGGTGCTACAGATCTTTGTGTTTGCAAAGAAGATTTAGTTTTTGCGCTATAGAGTTTGATGTAATTTTTTTGGTCAAGAGATTCCAAAATATATGTATGATCTATGATGTAATGGCTAGAACTAATAATAAGATTGAGTTTGGGAATTTTTGTATAGATGTTGTAATTGTGTGACGAATGTATAGCCCCCTCTATATCTTAAATTTTATTCATGCAAGTAATGTTCTGAATTGTTTTGTAATTAATGCATGTTTTAGTTATAATATAGTTGGGTAAATGATAGCTTGTAAATTGTGAAAATGTCATTTTGGTATTAACCTACATCCCTTCACTTTTATGTGATTCTAGATCACCTCGGGTGAGACTCTCCTTTTCAGAGGGGATGAAAATAAAGGTGAAAAGATAAACTACAGTGGATTCCTCTAGTGGAAATTGAGGCTAATCCTAGGTCATTAACCCTTCTATTTTTTTTTCCAAAAAATGGTTCCATTACATGGACCCTAACGTCAAAATGGATCTCGATCATGGTATCTAGTATTTTTGGTAGATGTATTCATAATTTGTGGCATGAGAAACTTGATCACTTTATTTTGAAAATATCAACTGAGACAGAAGAACCTAGACTAAGCTACGGCAAAAAAATTCTACGCTGAACCTACCTGTGACAAATACAAAATATTTTGGTGTGAGTTTCCTGACAAACAATAAGATTGGTAAAACTATTTTGAATCAAGGCGGGGGTTCAAAGTCAACCTACAGTTCACAGACACTAATCGACAACTGGTATGGATGAACTCGACCTGTTGGATACAAATCTGACAAAGGTTGTTAATTTTATTGTAAATGTTATGATATAAGGTTATATTATTGAATTTATAGACAAATATCATCAATCCTTTTCTAGAGTAGAAGAAATTTTCAAGTTTGGAATATGGAAAATACTGTTGAAAGAAATTCCCATTCTGATCAAGTTATTGATGGTTCAAGAAAATATGCTACCATTCTAAGAAGATTGAATGGATGCTTAAAACCCTAGGTGTTTGGGGTTATATTTAGGGGGAAAACATTTTCCAGTTAAGGAAAATGTTGTCCAAAATTTCTAGATAATAATATTCAAGAATACTATTATAAATAATCCTTGAATTATTTTTTTTCATGCATGCCCTTTCATGAATTTATCACTATCATCTCCAAGAACATATATATCATAACAAAAAAAATCCTAAAAATGATTAAATAAGCATATAACAACACTTATATGAAGTTGTATGTTTTTCCAATGAACTAACTAACATTGAACACCTTTCCACCCAACTATAAGCATAACTACATCGAAGATTTCTCCAATCGATCACCCTCAATCTAGGCTATAATACCACAAAATTGAAAATTAAAAGCACTTAGTTCTCTACGAATTAGAAGCATAATTATTTTTCTAGTTAAGATTTAATAGGTATTTCTTCGCCTTGACAGTAGGTTTGTCATAATCTCAAGTGTTTCCTTTTTTTCTTGCCTAGCACAAGAGTAGCACCTTCTCTACTACACACTACCTCAATTACTTCCTCCGTTGTGCTTATGATAATTTCCTTGTTGTTGCAATGGATACCTTCCTCACACTCTACATACCTAATATCTTTCCTCATATAATTTTATAATAATGTAGACTCATGGATACACATAGAAAATATGACCACTATTTATGTCTTTTCTCTTTCCTTCTCTCATTTTTGTACTTTCCAATAATGTATTTCTCATCCCATTAAAATTTTCATTTTCCCTCTTTAATTAATGGTTGTTTTTCCCATGTCAAACTTATCACATTATTTTAAAAGAGCTCGGAAACATGTCTCTAAGAGTATAGGAGGTAGTTAGGAAAGGTTTCATTATTTGTTTTAAATAATGGCCTAAGTTCAAAATCATATAATGAAAATGAGTGAAAATAAAATAAAATGTCTATGTGGGTAAAAGGTATACATATATAAGCATAAGATTTATTTCATACACCACATTTACCATTTCTCCACTCAAGGTATCATGGCATTTCTATAAGAACTCTTGCTTTACTAGTCTACTAGATATATTGATTAAATAAAAAATGCATCTGATCTTGTTTAAGTCAATTGGTTTACCTTGGAATAAAATTAAAATATCCATGCCAAATAAACACATCGAATATAATGCATATTTAAAATTTTTAATCTTAGCTTCAAAATAGAGATATGACAGAGATAAGTTTTAATTTCTCTTATCATCTATTCTACATATGTTACGTAGAGAACATGTTTTTCATGTTTTGTTTGATGGAGTGTTATGATTTTATATACCACCATTTACCATTCAAGAATTTCTAGGATGTGATTTGAAATGTCAACTACACACTTGTTTGAGGTGTAATTATCCTTATGTACATTAACAAATAATTTATGCTTTCACATGTTCCATCTATAGATATAATTTATTTTTTTAAATGGAAAATTGAATTAAACTTACTATACATTTATAAACTCCTCTTCAAATCCCTTTTCTTTCATATCACATAGTATCCACTTAGACAATAGTAGTGTGACATTACTGTGAATTTACCAAACTGGAATTTGATATAGACCACACAAGTAGTTAAATTCTTGATAAAGTGAAATACCGCAAAAGAAATCAAAACCATAGCTACCAAAATCATGTACAAAGTGTCATTCAGATTTTCATATAGGAATAATATAGCTTCCATGTTGATATTAAATAGAATAGACCCACTTTGAAATCCTATCCAAATCTATATGGGAATCACATGCTTTGTGAAAAAACTACACATGATAATATTAAGCATATTATTACACCTAAACTCAATGAAATGTTTTGGTGTGATAAAGAATTAGAGGACAACATAAAATTAAGCTACTATAAGAAGACTCTTAAATCCTAATATAGAAGATGAAATTTTCTCTTTGATATGACTAGCATAATGAGGAAAATCAACATTTCCAAAATATGGAAAATTATCACAAACTCCATAATGAAACATGTTATTGGAAAAATATTAATATGCCATGGATGGAAATACGTGGGAAATACTTTTTCATCTCTGTGATATTAGGAGTGTAGAAGATTAAGAAAAAAATATTAGATTTCCCTATATATACCCACATTTGGTCACAATGTTAGAATAATGATTACAATGAGAGGGGGTGTGAATCAATATAATGGAAAATTTTAATCAAATTAAACAATTTCATAATCTATCATAAATAAAAGCATAATAACGCATTAATTAAGGAAAAATCCACATAAACACGAGAAAAAATTGTGGGGGAGAACCACACATATTATTATATGATTACATCTTTTAATTACATCAATTTGAAAGCACCAACACCCAAAATTAGTTTGCAGGAACCAACCCAAAAAATCAATTTGAAAACACCAACATACTAGAGGAAGTAACCAAAAAGATATAGAAGCTCCATATTTTTGTAGTGTCCAACTCGATTGAGCCACAAACCTCGAAATATGCAAGCAATAACTTGTTGTAGGATCCAACCTGATTGAGCACCAACCTATGAAATATGTAGGCTCCAACTTGGTTGAGGCTTCAACATACTTGACCAAATCATAGTGGGCCACTTTTCACAATCCTTCATACTATATCCATGAGCTCAAAACACAACAAATGGCCCTATAAAATCTAATCATATCATTATAAATTCAACATGTTCTTCAATCATCAATTTGTAGCATATTCTTCATACCAAGAACAAGCATGTTTATGAACTCTAGAATATTTCTACAATAACAAAATAAATATGGCCTCTTGTTCTTATAAATATTCCTTCATCAATTTTATGTCACCTTTTCAGATCATAGAAATATTCCAGCAATTTTCCCCTTTCTCAATAGTTAATTTGGGCCTTAAAATGACCCACAAAACGTTATAGAGATTAAATGTTCTATATGATAACCTTGTTCGATAAAGAAAGTATATGTTTCAAGTCCACTGTATACAAAATAAACCTTTCCATTTTCACTCAACAAAACTTTCCTACCAATTCAACAAAACATACAAATTTGGTTCGACAAAAACTAATTGTTTTTTTACGAATAGTTTCCAAATGTCAAAACTCTTCAACCTTAGACTCAAAATCATGACCACTTCAAAATAAATCGAGGCCAATAGAAACTCAATTGTGTGATATGTTTTATAGCCACTCTTAGCCAAATACACACACACACACACACACACATATAGATATATGTAGGTATGTGCATATGTATGTATTATTAATGCTCAACAAACTCTCGACTAGACTTGAGGTCATGACTACTACAGATTGAGACAAGCTCAGTACAAACTTGGTCATGTTATGTAGAAAGGCCTTATTATTCCACAAAATAAACCATGAGCCCTTCATTGAAACCATGGACCAATCCTCCAACTCGAACATGACACCACAAAAATAAAACTCAACATTCAACCAAAAAGTGATGCCTCCAAATCGTTCTTGAAACCACATAGATAGAAATGAATATTAAACCATAGATCCATGATTCCAACTTGATCAAGAAACCATAGAGATTAAAATGAATATTTAACCACATATCCATGCTTCCAAGTAGATCAACTATACAACTTAATATTCAACCATAGCGCCATGCTTGGAATCAGAACACAAAACCACAAAGATACATAGAATGTATGATTGTTTTTTATGCATATCCATTATACTCCAAACTGGCATGAGGGTGCTATATATATATATATATATATATATATATATATATATATAATGACTATGGATCCGATGAGACCATTCATTCATAAATTGCAAAGCTGACTATAGAACCTTTGACCCATGCAACCATGACATGACCAACCGACCCTTGAAAACTATGGGGTTAAGATTTGTTTTCCATGTGACCTCAACAAGTGAATGAAACCTTAGCTATTGATGAGAAACTTGTTATTGATATAAACATGATGTCATCATGTCCACGTGGTGCCATTTGGGTAGTGCCATGCATCACCCAAAATCAACCTCGTTGGCCACTCAAAAGTTCCTTTCCAACATGCCACATGTCACATCATTGAGGTACCACATGTCATGGCTATACCGCATCAACCATATTTTCCTATGCCATGTCAACAAACTCTACCACATTAGCCATATCTTCCATCTCAACCATCTCCACTTCTGAAATGTCAAATAACTCTACTACATCATCCATCTCTACCAAATCAACTATCTCTGATTCCACCATGTTAACCAATTGTACCACATCAGGCATCTCTACAAAAATAAATGTAAAAAATGTGTTATATTGGAACTACTAGTGAGCCCTCGTATTGCACCAAGAATGCTGCAACTCCCAGAGACTGCGTAATTTACTTTATCAAGTCGTGGTTCATACAAACTTGGAGATGACAATTCTATGTGCACAAGAGATTTATTCTATTGATGTCATCCTCTTCTGAGCTATATGAAAGGGTGCTACTTCTAGAGTTTATGGACGAAGTTTTTCACACTTATGAAACTAGGCCTAGGGCTACTAATGATTCAAAGCCATGGCGCTATCAGCAAATAAAGAACTACATTACAGCAAGAAACTACATCTAACAACCCTACAATGAAATAAATCTACACATTAAGCTATGACAAGAAATGAAGCAACCTAGGCATCTTGAATGAAGTAAATTGTTGAATTGAAATGGCATAAAGGAAACTAATCTAATCACACTTTTCTAGGACAAATGGTTGTTGGAACAGGGTCTCCCAAAAAAGCTGAGAATCTAGTCCATTTTTGTATATTTTTTATTATATTTAGTCTAACACGGGGTTTTTGGGGTGGGTTAAAGCCCCTAATGCATTGCAAGTGGGTCAAGGGTAGACCAAGAGTTTGAAAACCATGGTTTGTGGACCATTGGATGCGTAGGCTAAATTAGTATAAGTAGTTGAACCTTTTTTAGTTGTAAGGCATACTTGAACTAAGATTGGTGCGAATTAGTAGATCTATTTTGGGTTTTCGGGGAAAGGACTCTTGCTATCTGTGTGCGCAGAGATGGTCAGTCCAGTTGTGTGTGGACCCTACTACTGTGTGCATAGGTTGGGTTTTGGGTATTGTAAAAGCATCTGAAGGATTAATGAATGTAGAAGGTTGTTGGGATATCTGAATCTATTGGACTTATGAATCTGTGATATCTGATTATGTATGCTCTATGTCATTGATTTAAAATGCGAAAGTACTTGTTTTACTTGTTTATACTACGATCTGGATCTGTTATGTTATGTATAATTCTATATTGAGCTCTGCAAGTAACTGTGTTAAGTACTTATGTTGTGTTGACAATTGATTTGAATCTGCTTATTAGACTTTATACAAGAATAGCTGTGATAGTTGCTTTATTTCCCTATATATGTTATTTATTGTGATTATATATGGTACTGCGCACGTGAATGTGAAAGGAATGATAGATCTGGGTTTTGTAATATGTGATCTGATATTTGCGAAGTCAAACGAAGCTCTACCTAACTTACCTGCCCTCTCCCAGGGTGTGGAAACCTAGTTCTAGCACCATCCCATACTGCTTCGGGTGAGACTTTGGCCTGTGCAAGCAAGTCACTGCTGAAAGGGCCAATAGTATAGGGGTTTTTTGGTGAACCCTAACCTTTGAACTAGGGTCAGGACCCCTTGAGCCAACAAATGGTTTCGTTTTCGGGACCGGGAGCATTTTGAGAGAGGGATCGGGTAATGCCAAGGTCGTACTGGAAACCTGCAAGAAAAGAAATTGATGAATGGTTCAAACAACAAGTTCAGGAATTCATAGTAAAAGAAAAATACAGTAAGAGGTTGACCACTGAAGAGTGGAAAAATAAGTATATTTTCACAGAGATCTATGAGATCCTCTTTGTAACCATTGCAATCAAATTGTAGGAGTGGCTCGCAAGGTTGGTTGAATTTCAGAACTTTTGGAAGGATGAGAAGGTCACACAGTGGACTCCATTATTGATCCAGCAATTAGAGAAGGATGATAATGCCATCACTCGCACAGTAGACCACTGGGTGGATAGCGTGCTAGGAGGATTCGTGGAAAATTTTTCCATTAATCAGTTCATCTCCTACTATGAAGCAGAGTGAAGATTCTTCAAAGGATTTATGGGTAAGTTTATGAATACTTTACCATTGTTGATTAAGATACTAATGTGCGAAAAAATTATTCTATGTAGCCACACCAAATGAATGACCTATGATCTAGATTGAAGTACGACGTGAAGTGGAAAATATTATCATACCAACCAAGAAGGAGGTAGATCTCTCTACAGCCCGGTAAGAGAAGTAGTTGCGCAGAGTCTTCCAGCCACACCACTTTCAAAGAAGTGTAGGGGTAATAATTCACCTACACCTTCAGAAATAGAAGACGACATGGATGCGCACATGAAGTTGCCTACCTTTAAGGGTGTGGGAGATGAAGACATGGAGCAATTCTAGTTTTTCTCGAAATCGGTATGGACTGCATAGAACGTAGCTAGTGATGTGGTGAATAGGGCACAACTGTCCCTTTCCTTCGAAGGAAGAGCTTTGGATTGGTACATGGGATACATCAAATAGCATGCAAACTCAACCATTGATGAGATCAAGGATGCCTTGAAACAATAGTTCAAGAACCCTAAGTCCTATTCCCAAATAGTGGTCGATCTAAAGGATTTAAAGAAAGGGCCTTCTGAATCTATGTGGGACGTCGATCAACGATTGAAGAAGGTGATCATAGAAGGAGGATTTTAGTATGATGACAAACAACACACGGAATGGTTCATTTCTATGTTGTTGCCTCACCTATACGTACCTATGGGTCACCAAACTTTCGAATCACCAGAAAAATCCCTAGTGGTCGCTATGAAGTTAGAAGCTGCACCCAGAGATGATACCCAGCCAGGCATCCAACAGATCCTAGGAAAAATGGAGGCGATTCAATTGGAGATCCAAAACCTACGAAAGGAGAAAGGCACAAAGGCTAGCCCTGAAAGATGGTGCATATGATGCAGGACAAATGGTCACACCAAGGATAACTTCTTGTTGTTAACGGATTACATGCAGGCTGGGGGACCTAGTCTGTTGTGCCCTAGGGAAGTTGCAGGACCAAGTGGGATGCCAGTATGGTGTGATGATTTCTGCGTTGCAGGGATGCACAACAAAAACCACTGTCCTCACCTTGCTGCGTACATCCTAGAAGTAAAACAACAATGGTGAAGGTTCTATAGGTTGGTAGGACATGATCAACAAAAATGCTAGACATATGATTTGATGATCGATCGAGGGAATCTCTATAGGGTGCAGTTGGATCCATCCTCACCCAGATCCCTCTCGAGCGTAGGGGGCTCCCCAGCAAGGGGCAGGGGAGGCGAAAGAGTTGGGAGTGCAGGTTGGGGATGAGGGAAACTCATATGCTATAACTATGGAGAGGTAGGGAACTTTGCCAGGGACTGTCCAAACCCTACAATATAGTCCTGATGGTATTGCAAGTAGCTAGACCATACGATTGAAGACTATCCAGTCTTGATAGCGAAGATGCAGGAAAAGCAGTCGACGCCTACACAGAATGTGCAGAGGGTTAAGGTTGAACTATGAGAAAAATATCCAAGGGTGAATGTCATAACACATAGTGGGATGGCCATCGGGGGGCCTGGGGAGAAAAATGTAACTCAGCCTCTGATCTGAACAATAGTTATCAAATAGGAAGGTTCAGATCTAAAAAAGGAGAAATAGACATTTGTTGTAGCTCGCAAAGACTTTGCTGAGGTAGAGGCATCTACTTCGCAGCTGCCCAAGGACCTCAAGGTAGATGAGGAGGTCAAACCCCTTTTACAGGCATGTATGAAGTTGTTGGGAAAACCAAAGGCTATGGAAAATATTCAGGCATTGATAGATAGCTACACAACACAACCTATCCTCCCTCCAGAAGTCAAGGACGTAAACAAACTCTATAGGTATAAGAAGCACACTAGTAAGGAGATGCAGTTGACTGCGCAGATCAGGGATTACGAGATGAATCAGGTTATTTTGGACCTAGGATTGGATGCAAATGTATTACCTAAATAGACTTGTCAACGAACGGGGGAACCTAAGTTGTAATGGTCTACTATCCAGCTGCGTATGGCCAATCAATAGAAGATCATACCATTGGGAACACTATCAAAGATTGTGGTGGATATTGTAGGGGTTAAGGTCTGGGCTGACTTTGAAGTAATTCGGATTGTCGAAGATGTAGACCCCTACCCTGTGCTCCTAGTCTTGAATTGGGCCATCGATATGGGAGGCATCATTAACCTAAAGAGGAGAATAATGGTATTCGAGAATACCAGTACAAGGCTAATAGTAACATTAGACCTGGTGGAACGGGAATGATACACAAAACCAGTGTGTGACAAAGAGGATGTGGATCACATATATAAGTTGATTGCGTGATATGAATATAGGATCAACCCCACAGTGGAGGGGGTACTATGCTGGGAAAAGGACAGTGAATTTTTCTTCGACTTAATGGGGAGATAGAGAATTGGAAAAACTGGTTACATGATGTCTCTATGCTGCGATGTCTTCGGATCACAAAGAACTTCTGCTGCATCTCCTTAGAGGTAAGAGATCTACCTTCTTTCGATGGTTTTGGTAATGTTAGTGACTTTTTGCGGGAATTTGAAGCCAAGGTTCCCCAAGAACGACATATATGGGCCTGTAAGTTAGCCATCTGTGGATCACCTGTGCAATGGTGGGTATTGTATGAGGAAGCGTTATAGGATTGGGATGAGTTTTGGAATATGATGATCCTACGATTTGAGGCCCCAGTTGACGTGTGAGTCAAAACATTCCTTGGACCTAAAGATCCATGCGAATATCTGTTTGCTTGGATAAAACAATGGTGCGATAGAACTGCCCAGGAGTGGGCTCATCTGCTTATTCATGCCTTAGGACCACTTCCCACTACATGGTACTTAGATGCGGAGCTCCATCATTGCACCCTCCACTGGGAGACTTTGAGGGATGAATTTATGGGAACATTTGGATTAATAGGCAGGACAAAGGTTCTTGATGCAGCTCTACAGACATTGACGTTGTAGCATGGGGTGATTCGTACCTGTCTGTCGCACTTGAAATACCCAATTGGCAGACTTGAACACCAAGCATGATCAAATACTGCAGCCTAGCCCCAAAAGAAGGTAATAATCATCCATGATAGGGTCCTAAATCAGAATTGAACAGGGTGCACACGGTTACCGGACCACTCGGGCTGCGAACGAATAGCATTGGGACATACCCCACGTTGGCTAAAATTGGGGATGCGAATATTATATATCCGCCAGCTCCCACAAGAAAGGGGCATAGAAAAAGACTTCTTGTACGTAGGTTATGTGTGCACCAAATATGCGGCGATCCTGCCCCCTTCTCTGAAATATTTTCTCATGAAGGCGGCTCAGCTCTGTTGCGATGACACAAGCCGAGCGAACATATCTTTGGGTTTGAAGTACTTAGGGCTTAATCCTACATTGGGGGAAGCTACACAGGAAGCGTAGGTGTTTTAACCAAGTGTAGCAGGAACACCAAGTGCACAGGAGGTGCGAAAACTAGCTGTTGGCACAGTAACATCTGGTAAAAATCAAAAGTTACCGTTAAAAGGAGCGGGCCACTAGCATTTAATGGGGCATATTTTGAGGATTTTTTACGATTTACCTGATGGTGAGTTCCAGTTCAAGTTTACCCTACCGTTGGATGCCCACAGGCGCTATAAAAATGGCCAGATAGCTCAAACAAGGGTTCCATCTCACTTGAATAACTTGTACTTATCCTCGTTATCTCGTGTCAGCCTGAGCTGTAAGATTTTTCGGGTCTGAATTGTCCCTCTCATGTGGGATCAACCTCCCCCTGTGGATAGTAGCCACCTAGAGTCAGGATTCATTTTCCGCGCTAGGATGACAGCCACTAACCCAGCTGATCCCTTGGCACCTACTGCCCCAGAAGTTGAAGAAGCAATGGAGATCGGGTATGAGGATGAAGAAGTGTTGTCAACTTAGGTCACAAGGAAGGGAAAAGAGAAGGCACAGGGGTCAGGGAAGCCCCCCAAAGCTACGAAGTGGGCTTCACGGAAGCCTAGGAGCTCCCTAAGGCATGCCAAGTCCCCACGAGAGATGCCTCAGGCTCAGGCTGCGTAGGAGGAAGCCCTTCCTACCAATCTTATCAATTGGTTACCTCCTTTCATCCACCCACATAGGCACTCGACACACACACCAAAGAACCTTGATGGCCTAGTTACCTATTTGTAGACGTCGCTAATCCCAGGAGAAGTCCTTGTCCTGAGTGACCCCTGCAGGAAGCTCCATGAAGTTAAATTCGACTATCACGACTTGGCGAATTACGAAGCCTTCCCTGAGATGACCCCCGCGTTGTAATTCGACACAATTTATTCAGACGATGAGGTCATGGTCATTCCTCAATGCTGGGTAAACGGATTGGTTGGATCTAGGCTCTTGAACCTACTGCGTATGCCCCACTTTGGCCATTATAACATCACGGATCGGCTGGGCCGACAGCTACTCGCCCTAATTCACAATGGCTGCCTATGTATTTGGGATAGGGTCCCCATAGATGCTGCATTGGTCCATAGAATCACGGGCCTTCCCATGAATGGGCCACACCATCTAGAGTGTGTGGGAAAAAAATATGGAGGGGACACCACTGAATATGTGTGTAAGACCTACCATGTGGAAAGGAATAAGCGGCGCTTCATCATAAAATCCATCAGTGACCTGACTATGCAGATGGGTACCATATTACTAGCTTGCAAGCTAATATAAAAGTGTCAGGTGGTAACCATCCCTACCTATGTCATTCGGCTAGTTGGTCAGTGTGTGAAGGGGGTATGCCTCAATTGGGCCCAATACCTATGCGACGAGTTCTTAGCCAACGTCTGTGAATCGCAAGAGCAGGGAAAAGTCTTCTACTATTCCTGGCTACTATTTCTTATAGTCCTTGTTGCCTGGGAATCCCATGCAGATTCGGTCCTCCCCAAGCTCACTCTAGATATGTGCGAATGGGCCCGATATGCCCATTTGTGGGATTCCCAGGATGCACAGTGCATAGAAGATAACCAATTATTCTTGGTCCTCTTCCAAAAGTAGTGTGGCCGCAGCCATCAATTCTCTACCTCGGCTATCCCCCACAGTATATGACAAATACAAGAGTATCACAGCATTCCAGGTTACCATGAAAAACATTCAGAGCCACAGCCACAAGGATAAAAAATGGACGTCACTTCCTTATATGGTAGCAGATGAGGAAATTGACAATGTGATTGCGCTATGGCCTCCCACCTAGAAGATAGGCTTCAAAAACACCGCCAAGGGCACCGCTGGTACTAGTATGACACAGGTACCCCCACTCGTTATCACCAATGAGACTAGAAGCATGGGGAAAGACTCAAGCGTAGCCACGAAAAAGGACACACAGCCAAAGCAGATCACCATGAAGAACACCAAGGCTGAGACCCAGGTCAATTCGCAGCTAGGCATGGAGGAAGTGAATGTCGGAGGTACGAAGTGGACAGGTGAGCCTGTCAAGGGACCCCGAAAGAAGAAACACACCCATTGGAAAGAAAAAGATGAGATGGTTACGTTGACAGATGGAGATCTTGAACAAATCGCAGATACCGTCACACTGGCCACAGAAGAAAATTGGGCTACTTTAGAGGAGCACCAGAAGGCTGCGATGAGAGGCATCCAGGAAGAGCTTCGAGCCTTGTAGCTAAAGATAGACACGATATAGACCAACATGGTTCAGGGACGAATTCCCTTGGCATCTAATAGTACAGCGCTTGCCACGGAAGAAATACATCTTTGTCCCTTACCAAGCGCCGCCCTTGTGATTAGTTCGTCTGACGAGGAGATCCAACTCCAAGCAGGTGCAGGGGTGCAGCTGAATCTTGCCAAGCTACCCCACACATCATTACAGGGTCTCCACACTGCAGTGTTTCAGGAGATTCACCATCAAGACCAGCAAGTACACCACCAACTTGGTATGGCCGAATAGACCATCGCACAGTAGAACGCAGAGGTACTCTTTGCCGTCGCGCAGAAAGCAAAGCTCGAAACTCTGATCCACCAGCTTTGCACAGAGGCTAAAGAATAAATTTCGGCCGCAGCCAACCCCCAGGCTAAAGTGGAAGGATTGGCCACAGCATTGAAGTCTTATAGGATAGAAATGTAGGTCATTAAGACACAGTTGGAGCAAAAAATCTCTAACTGGCCAAACTGTAGCCCGAAACACCCCCGAAGGTATGAGCCTAGTGCACTGCATTAGTGATCGAGGCGACCAACACCACTACAGGATAGATTTCTCAGGGCATCAGTGTACTCGAGGATGCCATGTAGCTTTTAACCAAGGTCTAGCACGATCCGGTCCTCCATAAAATCAATCAGGACTTGCAACAGAAGGAGGAAACTTTCAAGTAGATCGAGGCTACATTACCTACCTTGGTCCCTGCACAACTTTTAGTGCGATTTTGAACCATCAACACCCTCCAATATGAGATCAAGGGACTCTGCCATAGGAGGCATGTTATCAGAGAACGTTTTAAGCCTTGGGCTGTTGTAGCCATCCAGCTTTCACAGGATGTTGATGGTGTTGTAAAGTGCCTAAACCAGACACTGAAGAGTTTCATGGCTGTGACAGAGGGGCCAATATCACAGAAGCTTGTAGATATTGCACAGAGCGCTGCTGCTCAAAGTGAAGAAGTGATGCCCCCGTAGGTCACAGTTGTCAATGCACTATGCGTGTAGGTGGAGACCCCACCTCCACAGTGACTTGGGATGAGTCACAATATTGTGTTGGGGGACTTTTGGAATAGGGTCTCCTACAAAAGCTATGAATCTGATCCATTTTTGTATATTTTTTATTATATTTAGTCTAACGCAGGGGTTCTAGGGTGGGTCAAAGCCCCTAATGCATTGTAAGTGGGTCAAGGGTAGACCAAGATTCCGCAAACCATGGTTTGTGGACCATTGGATGCATAGGCTAAATTAGTATAAGTAGTTGAACATTTTTGAGCTGTAAGGAAGACTTGAACTAAGATTGGTGCGAATTGGAAATTAGTAGATCTGTTTTGGGTTTTTGGGGAAAGGACTCCTGTTGGCTATGAGCGCGGAGATCCTCAGTCCTGCTATGTGCCGACCCTATTGCTATGTGCATAGGTTTGTTTTTGGGCATTGTAAAAGGATTTGAAGGATTAATGAATGTGGAAGGCTGCTGGGATATCTGAATCTATTGGACTTATGAATCTGTGATATCTGATTATGTATGCTCTATGTCATTGATTTAAGCTGTGAAAGTACTTGTGATACTTGTTTATATTGCAATATGGATCTGTTATGTTATGCATAAATCTATATTGAGCTTCGCAAGTAAATTTGTTAAGTAATTACGTTGCGTTGATAATTGGTCTGAATCTTCTTATTAGACTTTATACAAGAATAGCTACGATAGTTGCTTTATTTTCCTATATCTGTTATTTATTGTGATTATATATGGTACTACGCACGTGGATGCGAGAGGACTGATAGATCTGGGTTCTATAATATGTGATCTGATATTTTCGAAGTCAAATGTAGCTCCGCCTGACTTACCTACCCTCTCCCAGGGTGTAGAAACCTAGTTCTAGCACCCTCCCATACTGCTTCGGGTGAGACTTTGGCCTATGCAAGCAGGTCACTACCGAAAGGGCCAGTAGTGTAGGGATTTTTTGGCGAACCTTAACCTCTGAACCTGGGTCAGGTCCCCTCAATCCAACAATGGCCAAAAACACTCTACTTACTCTATGCTCTATATATCATGCAACTACTCATGACCTAAATATGCTTGTAAATGTGTTGTTTTGCAGCTAGGAGAAGAAGGTGATAAGGTGGCTTATCGAAGGCTTGAACACATGGGTCCAAGGTTTAAGGTATGTGAGTAGTTTTTGTAGGTCTAAAGGATGAGAATGGTAGTTTCCGGACTTAAGGATGGACCCACTGGTGCAATTTCAACTTTTCTACAGGTTTCCTATAGTGCTATAGGAAAGTCCCGAATTGCTACAAGAAATAGTTTGAAGGAAATTCAAGGCCAAAAATAAGTCTGAAAATGGTAGGGAAGGTCATGTGAAGGTATATTTGGATGAGTGGAAGGTGGCCCACCCCTTGGCCAAACTCATAATGTCTTGGGAGGCATGTCTTTCACCCCTTGGGTTTTCTCACGGGGTAGGGATGAAAAATCTAAAAACATGGATGATGAAGGGTGAAAGATGAAGCTAAAGGTGTTGGTGAAGTTCTCCTTGGCTGTGCTACCTGTACCTACAACCAAACTACATGTTCATGTAATAAAAATGGGAAAATTCATGATAAATACAATGGAAAATATGACTTGAATTTGTATAGAATATTTACTTTAATCTGAAAACATAGATTTAAAACAAAATTCTAAACATATCCATGGAATCACAACAACTAATCTTATCCATTCCAAGAAATCATAAAATAAGAAGAAATTTTGGTCTACAGGGAAGGTCTACCCTCCTCTAGCTCCAATGAAAGTGATGAGAGGTGGAGGATTCACTACTACTTTCTAAATTTATAACCTATTCTACCAACATGTAAGCAAGTTAAATCTACAGCAAAAGAAAAATGTAAAAAAACTAAAAACAATAAATGAAAATACAAGAAAAGTAGCTAAATACTCATCATAAAAACTAGCTAAATGACATCAAAGTAAAGAATGATTACAGAAGAGAGACTTAGGCACATGGATTGGGCCCTAACCCACAAGCCTAGCTCTCTGAAACTAGATCAGTAAAGCACAATCTGAATACTCATTTCATTTCAAAAGGTAGTCTCGTTACATCAACATAAAGTCTTAAAAATTGATTACAAGATCACAAAGCCTAATGGATTTCTCCAAATTTTGAATCCTAATGAGATCTTACTCAAACCTATTTCACCTAAAGGGTATCAACCAATAGCTCCCTAAAAATTAGATCATCAGTCCACTTGACTACAAGTGAATTATGGATTTAGTGCACTTGACCTTGAGTTTGCTTGGTTTCCTTCAATTTCGAGTTGTTGGAAGGAATATTGAGGATCCCTTGGCTGCCTTTCGGAGTTAAGGAGGGTGAAAAACCTCCTACAATCTCTCCTTGTTTTCTACTCCGATTCTTAATGAAAAAAACTTCACAAAAATGCAATATCTTCATGATTTTCCTACAATTAACTCATGTTAGGTACTCGAAGTATGATAATCCTCAATCACCATCTACACTAGCATCATAAGACCATAATATAATTAAAATGAAATAAAAAACGACTTAATAAGGAAAAAAGGTGACCATTAACTCCTCCAAATGTCCCTAATGATGGAGCTCATCATCACCCCCCTACTAAATGGTTTCTCATCGTCTCAGCAACTAGTCCTCCTTCTGCATTTATTTTAAGGCTTTGATGGACCCTCTAACTTCCCAAGGAAGAAGTGTTGCAGTTCCATCAGGAGGGTAAAAACCATCATTATTTTATGCTTCCTCCCATTCTTTGTTCTTCTCATCTTGGTCCTTTACATCACTCAGCCCTAGCAACAAGGGTATACTGAGCTTCAAGCCAAGCCACTGGATATTTTTGGCCTACATGTCCCTATTGTATGATGGTGCTCTCCCCAAGGCACCCCTCAATATTTATAGTGTGTGGTACTCTATGTTTCTAATGTTGCAAGGGAGGTTGCTCCATATTCCTTGGCTAGCCATTATGCACTCATCTCCCAAAAAACTTGAAACATCATCAAAGTGATCAATTTCTTGAGCTTGTATATGGAGGTATATTTCTACAAGTTCAAGATCCTTTTCAATCTTAAGATGGTTATTGATGACTCCCCTAGGGCTGAACAGTTCTTCCCTAATGGGCAAGGGTTCTATTTTTTCTCTTCTCATAACCCTTCTCATCTCTTGTGCTCTTGTCTGCTCATTAACCATCCATGATGCCAAAGCATTAATTTCATATCCCCCATCCTAGGACTGGAGTAAAAAATATTTAAGTGTGTCAACACAAGGTTATGCATGTAGAACTTTTCCATTTTTGCCTTGTTTTCCATACCTGCTTGATTACAGAAATCAATGAATTGTCTATTGTTTTGGAAAGGTAAGGATCCATGGGAGGCTAAAGTTTTAATTTGAAAGAGGAGCCTCTACTCCTTGATGTAAACTACATATGAATCTCAAGGATATATCTATTCAATGGCCTTCATGCACAAATTTTCGATGGTGGCCACTTGTTTACCCTTTTGCTAAATTTTATCTTATATTGCAACATTCTCTACCTATGCCTTATGAAGCTACTCCTTCAAAATTGACTCTCTAGGCCTCACATCAGATAAATCCTTCCCCAACTCCACTACTTTTCCTTCCATGGCCCCTATGGAATACAATACTTTAGATTTGGTAAGATTCATCCAATTATGAGTGTATGCCTTTTCCTCCTCCAACTGATAAAGCAAAGGGATTGTGAACTTTTGAGGAATTAATCTACCCCCCTCAATGTATGTGTAGTAAGAGCTGAGATTGGGTTTAGCGCTAGGGTTTGGCACTATTGCTACATCTTTGATGATTGGATTTGGTAATGTGGCCTATTCCTTATCATCTTTTCCTCCATCTTTTTCATCATGTTTTTCCTCTTGTGCCTTGTCCTTAGGTTGCTTGATCTCTTGCCCCTCTGTGGTTGTCTTTCCCTCCTCAACTAATGTATTTTTCTTTAAATCTGAGCTTTCTGGAGTTTCCTCTAGAAAAATCATAGTCTTCTGTATCAAACTTTGTTTTACTTGTTGAAGACTGTATTTTCCTCATTTTTCACTCTTTTCAGTCCTTGGAGGGTGTTTAGTCACATAAAAGGTATGTTTTTACCATTATATTAGCTTGATAAATCATTTAATTTTATTGATTTGTCTTCATTTTTGGAAATAATTTGGAAGAAAATATTGTGAAAGTTGAGTAAATCAATTATGAACAAATTGCATGATTTTAGCATGAAAACTAAATTTTTATTGCCTTTATGTGTAGAAAATTAGAATTGGACAGTTGTTGTTCAAATGATGAAACACCAGCACCAAAGAAAGAGAGAAGATCGCTTCTTGATTGTGTGGGCTAGCGTAAGATATGGAGGATTGTGCTAATTTTATAATAGAAATCCAATTGTTAGTTGTGAAATCATAAGGATCTCCTGATTCTTAGGATTTTCTTTCATCCATTATTTTTTCTATTAGGCTATATAACACTAATGGGTGAAAAGAAAAAGAACTTCAACTTCAAGCTTTAACTTTCACCCTTGTTATTATTATCCTTTTATTAATCACATAGCATACTCACTACGGTGATGTTGTACCTTTATTACAGTTATTAATGAGAAACATAGAGTTTTCCTTTTAATTGTGTTCTGATATTTTCCACCAGTAGCTTCTGGAGGCTTTGGGCCTAGTCTCTCGTAGACTTGTTGCTTCTTTGTGCCATAATTATTTCCTTCTTTTCTACAATTATTGATTTCTTTATTTCATTTAATGAAGTTAATTTTATCATTGTGTGATGTTAGAATTATTCTTTATGCTTTAACTTTATGTTCGAATAGATCTTTAGATGTTATTACTTTTACATTCGAATGTTGTTCTTTTATGATTTTCTTAGATTAAGCCATGCGTTACACTTAATTTTTTTTCTTTATGATTTATGTTAGAGATTCAGTGATTGATTACTATTATTTCCAATTAATTCTTGAGGAATTTATTGTTGTTCATTTTCTATAATCTCTCTTTTCATCAGATTAGTTATTGCAGATTTCATATAAGTAATTTTTTAAGTGTGATTTCCTTTAATGCACATGTTTTATTTAATTTTCCTCACAAATAAATTATTATTGGATCTATATTTATGGTTTGAATATTCTTTGATAGTTATTCTTGATGATTTAACTTCGAGAATTATATATTGATTATTGCAATGATTGAGTAATGTTTAGAATCATTTAGTTTTGAAATAACCTCCAATATCACTACATAGGAAGTTGCGACACACTTGAAATAAATAGACGCATACCAGGTTGATAATTAATGTAGGTATTAAGATTTATTTATATATTCATCTTAGTGAAACAACATTTTGGTGTCATTGCTGAGGAGAGTGTTAAAAGTGATTTTATTTTTGAATTTTATTACTGCGAAGACATGGGTATTGAAAGAAGGAGGTAAGAACCTACATACTAGTAAGTAAAACACTTTCTCAAGAGCTCTCTTTCAACAAATACATAGAGGTAAAGTAGGATTAGAAGTTTTTTTTATGAATGACTACGAATAAAAGGGTAGGAATAGATCTGAATCCACCACCTAAATCCACCAAACCCAAGGGATCAGTGACCCTTGGAATATCGACCTTTATAAATAGAATCATAAGAAAATAATAATCTTAGGTGTCAGTAGGACCCAATACCACATCTAGAAAAAACCTCACCATAATCCCTCAAGTAGCAGGCTCACCATATGCATATCATGTTGAGATCCATAGTAAAATCAAAGGGTCTGAATAGATCTTTCAGATTAACGATAAATTACATTCAGATCGTTCGCAAGAGGGAAATTCGTGCAATCTACAAGAGGGAGAGGGAGAAACTAGTGGTGTTGTAGGAATGGAGCTATAGCCACCAGAGGGTAGATATCTTGAGATCATGGTTTAAGGAAAGATACCCAATATCCGAGATCAAGGTAGTGCTATAAGAGCCTTTACAAATCTAACTACCAGTCCTTTCTAGATCAACCTTCCAGACCAAAATATTCCTGAAGTTTATTGGCACATATTTGACAAGATGGCACAACAGCAACCTCAGGGAAAAACATTGGCATTAGAGTATCCTATCATCGACCCAGTCATTAACACCCCCATAAAATCCATTCCTTTGCAGATCATCCCTACTTTCCATGGCCTAACCTCAGAGGACCCATATGCTTTCTTATTTGGGTTTGATGTTTTATGTAGGGGTTATGATTACACCACCGACCCCGAGAAACTAAAACTGTTTCCCTCTACATTAAAGGGAGAATCTGTTCTGAAACCAACTCCAAAAATAGAAGAAAAGACATATCAACACCTTAGAAATAGGCCACTTGAGGGGGCAACCTCCAATACATTACATGAATGAACAATTATTGGATGATATAAATTACAAAACCTCCTTTCTATATATAGGAGTCCATCGGGCCACAATGTAATCCTAGCCGACCTAACAATAATAATTTAAGGACACAATAATAACAATATGGGGGATACAAGGCTACAATGATAATAATAAGGGGGTTAGAATAACAAAAATAAGGGACTATACTAGTAATATAGGGACATAACATGTCCCTCTCCTTCAAAAAAGTGTTGTCCTCAATGCTTGAGTAGCTCTGGGTGCTTCTGTATAAAATTCTCACACTCCCATGTAGAATATTTAGTGGATAAGTTCTTCCACTTGATGAGATACTCTGAAATTGATCCATTTCGTAGCTGTCACGTTTTG
The DNA here is from genome assembly GCA_034641835.2 of Pinus albicaulis. Classification (NCBI taxonomy): domain Eukaryota; kingdom Viridiplantae; phylum Streptophyta; class Pinopsida; order Pinales; family Pinaceae; genus Pinus; species Pinus albicaulis. Next base: position 1,103,825,961 of record CM076579.1, read on the forward strand.
GTTTCCGTGACCGCTTCAGGTTCCAATATGATTTTTCTTTCCTCATCAAGTTCTGGAAATATTGTTTGAACTGGAAGATTTTCACCTATAACCTTATTTAAGCATGAAACATGGAAAATTGGATGCACTCATGAAGAATCACGAAGCTCCAATTTGTATGCCATAGTACGAATATTTTGCAACACCTTGCAAGGACCGTAGTACTTTGGCGATAATTTATTATCCTTCTTAGCTTGCTTGAGGGACATTTTTTTGTATGGTTGTTGCTATAAAAATACCCAGTTTCCTACATCAAAGCTTCTCTCGCTGCGATGTTGATCTGCCTGTTGTTTCATTCGATTTTGTGCCAAATTCAAGTTGTCCTTTAAGAGTTGGAGAACTTCTTGTTGATGCTCGATGTGATCTTCCACTACTTGAACCTTCAAAATTTCTCTTAAATATGATGTGATGGATGGTGGATGATATCCATAAAGTGCCATAAATGGGGTCAATTTTGTTGCATTATGGAAGGAAGTGTTATACCACCATTCAGCGAGAGGTAGCCACTTGATCCATTGTGTTTGTTTATCGGATACAAAACAACGAATATATCATTCCAAAAATTTATTTACTATCTTAGTTTGACCATCGGATTGAGGATGATAGGATGTTTTATGAGCTAATTGAGTACCCAAATAATAAAATAACTCCGTCCAAAAATTTCCAGTAAAAATGGGATCTCTGTCGCTCACAATAACCCTTGGGTTTCCATGTAGCTTTTGAATTGTGTCCATAAATGTAGTAGAAACTATAATTTCTTTAAAAAGAAGAAGATAATTTTACAAAAGTGTGCATACTTGGTAAGTCTATCAACTACCACCATGATGACACTCTTTCCTTTGGACTTAGGTAAACCTGTGATAAAATCCATTGAAATCTCCTCCCAACGTTGACTTAGAATGGATAAAGGTTGTAGAAGACCCGGGGTCTTAATTGTCTCAACTTTATTCTGCTAGAAAACCAAACATTCCACCACAAAATTTTGAATATCAGATTTATTGCCATCCCAAAAAAAAAATTCTTCACCCTGTGGTAATTTTTTAAAAATCCTGAGTGTCCTCCTAAAGGAGAAGTGTGAAATTCCAAAAGAATATTTCATTTTAGATGGGAATTCTTACAAAGATATAAGTGATATTTGTACCATAAGGAATCATTTTTCCAACTAAATGTATCAGATGTACTAGGATCTTGCTGCAACGTTTGAATGAGTGTCCACACTTCTTCTACCTTCTTCCATTCATATTTTGCTTTGGTTATCCAATATGGTTGGATAATAGAAATGGCACAAAGAAATTCTTCCACCTCTTCATTATTTCTTAATAGTGCATCTGCAACAACATTTAGCTTCCCCTTTTTGTAGATTATTTCAAAGTCATAACCCAACATCTTTGTGACCCATTTTTGTTGCTCTTCTGAAGATAGTCTTTGTTCCAAAAATTGTTTAAGACTATCATGAACAGTTTTTACCTTGAAGTGTCTTTCCATTAGGTAAGTTCTCCATTTCTTTAGTGCATGCAGTATTGCTAATATTTCCTTCTCATAATAAAGTTTCTATAAATTATTTCCTTTGATTGGACGACTTTCAAAAGTAATGGGTCTTCATTCTTGCATTAAAACAGAACCAATTCCATTTCCTGAGGCATCACATTCCACAATAAAGGTTTTTGTGAAGTCTTTCGTAGCTAAGACCAGTGCTAGGCATATTGCCTCTTTAATATGTTCAAAGGCCTTAGTTTCTTTAGGAGTCCAAAAAAATGCATCTTTCTTCAATAATTTTGTTAGAGGTGCTACTATTCTCCCATAATTCTTAACAAACTTCTGATAGTACCCCGTTAACCCGAGAAATCGTCACAATTTCCTTATGGTTGTGGGGAATTTCCATTCCTTAATGGATTTAATTTTGTTAGGGTCTACCTTAACACCCTCATGAGATACAATATGACCCAGATATTCCACCTCTTGTACTCCAAAGAAAAATTTGGATGTTTTTTCATTTAATTGTTTCTCCTGCAATAGTTTTAGCACCCTATCAACATGTTGAACATGATCCTTCCAAGACCTACTGTAGATCAGTATATCATCAAAAAATACTAGAACAGATTTTCTAAGGAAGGGTTTGAAAATGGAATTCATCAACCCTTGAAATGTATAAGGTGCATTGGTAACGCCGAAATGCATGAACAAAAATTCATAATGACCCTCATGAGTTCGAAATGATATTTTCAGAATATCTTCAGTCTTCATTCTAATTTGATGATATCCTGAACGAAGATCCAACTTGGTAAAATAAATTGCTCCATGTAATTCATCCAATAATTCATCAATTATAGGAATGGGAAATTTATCTTTAATGGTGAGCTTATTGAGCTCCCTATAATCGGGACACATGCACCATGATCCATCCTTCTTGTGTACCAATACTACAAGAGAAGAGAAAGAACTTTGACTAGGTTGAATTATACCCGCCTCTAACATTTCTGCAATCATATGTTCAATTTCGCTCTTTTGGACATAAGGATATCTATAAGGCCTGATGTTTGGAGAAACACTTCCTGGAATCAAATGAATAGCATGATTATGATCACAAATAGGTAGGAGTCCTTTGGGAGTTTCAAAAACCTTGGAATGATTGTCAAAAACTTTTTGGAGATCTGTAGAAATAGATGATTTTGATGTTGGAAATTTTAGTGAGCATAATTGTGCAATTATGCCTCGTTGTTAGTTCTTTAGAAGCTTTTTCATGACATTAGAGCTTATTATATTTCCTCGCTTACCTTCAATACCCCGTAATTCGACTTCCTTTACTTCTGAAAAAAATTTCAAGAAAAGTTCTTGAAAATAAAAAGCTACCGTCCGCAAAGAATGTAACCATTGTACTCCTAGTACAACATCAGTACCTCCCATCAGAATGGAATGCATTGGACTATTCAATACATATTCCCCCATGGTTGGCTTGATATTGTGGAATTTTCCTGAGAAATTTATAGTTCCTCCATTTGCAACCATCACTTGACATTCTGGTGCTGGGTATAGGAAACAATTCAATTCCTTGGCTACCTTACAATGAATAAAATTATGGGTACTACCTGAATCAATCAACACTATTACCTTTTTCTTCTTGATATGTCCTTCTACCTTAAGAGTTTTAGGAGTGGTAATTCCTGCCAATGCATTACACGATATGGTCAGACTCATTTCATCCTCTTCTAGGGTTGGTTCCTGGTGTATATCCTCTTCTTGTTTATTTTCTTCTTCCTCTTCAAAATCTATGTAAAATAATTTATTCTCAGCACACTTATGACCTTAAGTGTATTTTCTATCCCAACTGTAGAAAATCCCTTTTTCTCTTTTTTCTTCCAATTCTTATGGTGTCAACCTTGTAGGTTGTTGAAATCTAGGAGTTGCAACACTTCCCTCTTTATATAACTGAGTGGTAGGCTTCCTTGTCGCCATAATTTTACATTCAATTTTTCTTGTGAACCTGAATGCCTTGTCCAATGAATCATGTTCCAAAACATGAACTTCATGTTGGATGTTATCGTTTAAAGTACCTATTAAGAGATCAATCCTGTGTTCTTCTGGAATATCAGTTACTCTTATATTCAATTTTTGGAAGTCCTCAATATGCTTCCCCACTAAACCCTTTTGTTTTAGATTTATCAATTGTCTAAATAAGGTGTTGCTCTTTGTATCCTCATAATGTGCTATCATTTCCTCCATAAAAATTGACCAAGTGAAAAGAATTTTACGGGATAAAACCATCGATACCATACAAATGTATTTTGTTCTAAATGTAAAGTTGCAATGCATACCTTTTGTGTGTTTTTCACATTATTGAGATCAAAATATTGCTCCATCTGTAGTATCCATGTCATAGGATGCTTTCCATCAAACTTCCTCATATCCATTTTTTGAATATGGTGGTTCTCCCCCCCAACTTTATATTTTATGAAATCATGATTAGCATTTATTTTATTCTCATCATGAGTTTCCTCTACTATATTTTCACCATTAGGAAACATTTGTTGTATCAACTTTGTCAAACCTTCCATGTTTTCTTTTAGATCATTCTTCATGTTTTCCATTTTTTCATCGATTTTAGCTTCCATGTCATCCATCTTAGATTCCATGCCAGCTTCCATGCCATCTATGTTAGCTTCCATGCCATCTATCTTAGTTTCCATGCCATTCTTAAAACCATCCATATTATATTCCACGCCTTTCTTCAAACTATCCATCTTAGTTTCCATGCCTTTCTTCAAAACTTCCATGTCATTTTTTCTTGCTCTTTGCAAGAGCGAAATTTGTTGCACTTGCTCTTGTAAATTTGATATGTCATGTTGTCATTCTTTGTCTTCATGAGTCATAGTAGAGCCTTCTAAAGGCTTAATGACTGTTGAATTATTTTTAGGGGAAATTTTAGAATCTAATACTGATATATATTCTACAATATGCCCTTGGAATCAATTCAACTTGATTCTTCAAACAAGACCTATGCAATTTTGGAAAAAAAATATACACACCTTTTACTTTCTTTTGATGAGTTCTATATTGAAATTGAATTATCTTTGTAATTGTAGATCCTCAATATCTGAAATTCGGCCCTGTAGTATCCCTCTCAAGCTTATTTCAAATGTCATAGGTCTAACCTGATTTGGATTATTCAAGGCAAAGTTATGTCCAATCTCCCACAATGACCCAATTATGGACTGGTTCAGTAGAGCGAACTTGTACCCCTTGCCATGTGTCACTGTTACCTCCTTTGGCTCTGAAATTAATAGAGAAGAGACCAAAGTTTGTGTAATTTCAGCCAGTTTTTACATCATTCCAATCTGATGCTCAGAGAGAGAGAGTTATGAAGATTTTCCCACGATAACCTCTTTGAGATGAAATTTGGGAGCCTGAAAAAGACCTAACTTCCACAGATCATATCTCTGAAAATATGGTGAACCAAGATCTGAAATTTTGCGATGATGTTCCTCAGGATTTCAGCTTTGCTCTCTAAATATTTCAACTTCTAAAACGTCATATAAAAAATGTTATAGTAAAAATTTCGTAATGACCCGTTTAGGTTAAATTCAGGAGCCTGCAAAAAGCCCTAACTTCCACAGATCATATCTCCGAAAATATTGCGAGCCAAGCTCTGGAATTTTGTGAAGATGTTTCTCACGATGTTAGCTTCACATTCTAAAAATTTCACCTTCTGAACCTTTGTAGAAAAACGTTATAGCGAAAATTCCATGATGACCAGTTTGGAGCAGTGAAAACCCTAGAATCCAAAGCTCTGATACCAAATGTTGTGAAACCGGCTCTAAAAATAGAAGAAAAGAGATATCAACACCTTAGAAATAATCCAATTCTAGGGGGAAAACTCCAATACATTACATGAATGAAAAATTCTTGGATGATACAAATTATAAAACCTCCTTTCTATATATAGGAGTCCATGGGGCAACAATGTAATCCTAGCCAACCTAGCAATAATAATTTAAGGGCACAATAATAACAATATGGGGGTTACAAGGGTACAATAATAACAATAATGGGGTTACACTAACAACAATAAGGGACTATACTAGTAATATAGGGACCTAACAACATCCTTGCCATGGTTTATGGTGCTTCGTGGAGGAACTATTAAATCTTGGGATCAAATGAAAAATTCCTTTCTTACTAAATATAAAGATTACTGTAGGAATAGAGATTTGAAAGATGAAATATTTAATATGACCACAAAATATGATGAAACTCTAGGACAATATGTTGAACGGTTTCAATATAATTTACAAAGGTCTCCTTATGTTGCATTATCTAAAGCTGTTTTAAAAGTAACCATGATAAAAGGGATGAAATATGAATGGATAGAAATAATAAATTTAATGGGAAAAGGAGATATTTATCAGGAAGATTATGATGATATTGTTCAACTGTGTATTAGGTGCTCTCAAGGCAGTACGACATCAAGCCAACTAGGTGAGACACTATTTCTAGAAATAGTAGAACTCCTGGTGGGAGCGTTACTCGAACGAAGATAGGAAATCTCTTGGAGAAGTTTAAAACCAATATCATGGGTACCCTCACGACGCAGTTAGACATCATTCAAGTTAGGGAGAAGCAAGATGAAGATGAACTTAATTTAGCCATCTTATACCCACGTTTTCGAAAGAATCATGGTCAGTGAGAGTGTCCGTTCGACATGATCCACACATGCGCTATCTGCACTAAGGATCATGCCACTGAGTAGTGCCCATCACTTATAGGATTAAAATAAGTTTTTAAAGAGGCATAAGAAGGATCAAAACTAGTATTTTTAATGAAACAATGTCGGAAGTGGCAAAGCTGACCCACAGGTATCTCACAAAACCCATACATGTTCTGTTGTTATTCACCATTTAAGCAACGGTAGAATTCTGGAACAACGTGGAAAGGCTAATCGACTTTCTCTACATGGTAGTCCCAACCGTTTCCTATGTCACCCTGAGAAAACTAGCCTGTTATAGGTGTTGGATGGCCAAAATCTCATTATTCTGCTCCTTTTTGGAAAAACACAGTTAATAATATGTAACCTTCCCATTGCCCTACTTCCACTTCACAAGAACCAAACTGTTCTTCAAAGTGGCAGCGACCTCTAGGGATAACCAATTCACTTATGGGGACAAGTGATCAACCTCAACCTACATTTCCTTCTCCATATCAATTGCAGCAAAATCCTTATCCTCCTATGCATCCTTAATTACCAGCTCAACCAAACCCAAATTCCAATAATAGACCAGTTCAGCTGGTGCAGATTATTGAAAATTCAGACCTCGATATAGAATAATTAGAATGTAACAAACTTAGGTTGAGGTGAAGACACATTATTACCTTTGAGGAAAATAAAAATGAGCAAAAAAATGAGTCAGAAACCCAATTCGTAACCATATATTCGATTGTGACTAATAGAGAAATAAAACAGGGAGAAGACACAGTCAAACAATAAGATTCTGAAAAAATTATAGCCACTTCTCCTCTGTTCCCTGAAATATTAAAAATAGGCAAGCCAATTGTTTATCCAAAATTTAATCTTTTAGGGAAACTCAAAAATTTATGTATTAAAATTCGTCTCCTCTAGGTTATCCAAGGTATTCCTATTTATGCTAAGATGATTAAATAGACGTGTGAAAAATCTTGCGAGGAAACCAAGAATTCCACCAACCATCCATGTTGTAGGGACCTTATATGATCTTCTTTTAGAAATGGAAACACGATTCAAATACTAGATCCAGGGAATCCCATAGTTACAGTTCAAATACATGGTTGCACTTTTTCAAACACACTATTCAACTTGGTTGCAACCATTAACATTTTAACTACTCAAACTCGTGGGGCACTTGGTATTATAGCTCTGGAACTGAGAACTCCTTTATTAGTAATTTTTTATCGATCAATCGTTAAACCAAAGGGAACCTTATAGGAAAATATTGTTTCCATTGACTCATGGGAATACCCAGTGGATTTTCTAGTTATCAACCCTAAAAGCTGATAAGACAGACACCCTTTATGCAAGGTGGACCTTGGTTAGAAATAACCAATGCTTATATAGGTTTTCGTGCAAGTAGCATTACTATTGCAAAAGGAAATGTTGTAAAAAATCTTGTTTTATATCCTCCTTCTCAACCAACTATGCCCATTTTGAAAACTCATATACATCCACCCACATACCTAGAAAGAAATATTCATTCACCTCTTACAAAGGGGAAGCGCTTGAGTTGAAGAATCAGACTGAAGACGATGTAATTAATAATTTTATCAATCAGTCAGTTACTTTGAATAATATAAGATACCAAATGTTGAAAACAATTGTTGATGATGAAGCCTAGGAAGGCTCATTGAAATATGTCGATGATCAACATATACCAACAAATGTTTTTCATAACAGCATTTCTATTGTAATTGAACCAGGAAATACTTTGAACATTAATGGTAATCTAGACAAGAACCAGTAGCAAAAGCTGACTCAAGTTCTACGAAAATATAAGGGGGATTTTTCCTGGGAATATCCAGATATGAAGAGCATCGACCCTGAATTATATACACACCACGTCTACACTGAAAAGGATTCTCTTCTGATCTAGCAACCCAAACGAATATTAAACCCACATTTGAGGGATATCGTAAAGGAAGAATTGCAGAAGTTTCTTGACATGAATTTTATTTATCCTATTGTAGATAGTCGGTGGGTACCCCACTGGTGGCTATTCCCAAAAAGAATGGTAAATGGTGGATTTGTGTGGACTACAGGGAACTGAACAAGGCCATGCATAAAGACCACTTCCCTCTTCCATTTATTGATCAAGTTCTGGATACGATGGAAGGGAAACAATTATTTTTTTTCTTGATGGCTTCAGCGGCTACAACCAGATCCAAATTTCCCTTGAAGATCAAGGCAAGACAACATTTACCTTCCCCTGGGATACGTTTGCCTACATAGTGTTACGTTTTGGTTTATGCAATGCCTCACCTACATTTCAAAGGGCTATACTTGGTATTTTTTCTGACTTGATAAATGAGGGACTCGAATTTTACATGGATGACTTCACCCCATATGGGGATGACTCCGAGCAAGTGCTAGAGAACTAAGAGAAATTTTGAGAATGATGCATTGATTGGAGGCTATGATTAAGTCACGAGAAATTTCATATGATGTTGACAGAAGGCGTGGTTCTAGGACACTACATTTTTGTGGATGGAATATTGGTAGACCCAACAAAAATAGACATAATTATCATGCTACCTACACCTTCTACCCAAATTGAGGTACATAGATTCCTTGGATATACATGATACTATCGCAGATTTATAGAGGATTTTTCACGAATAGTTGTGCCTTTTTATGCGTTAATGGGAAATGATGAATTTAAATGGTCTGAAAGATGTTACATTACCTTTAGAGGTTTGAAGAAGTTAATCTCGACTGCACCAGTATTACGAGGACCCAATTGGAAATTTCCTTTCCATATCTCTTCAGATGCGTTAGACACAGAAATAGGTGCTACTATTGGGAAAGAGGAGGAAGAAAAGCCCATGCCATATATTATATCAAAAAAAATGTCACTTCTGCTAAACTCAATTATACAATAACAAAAAAAGAAAATTTAGTTGGTGTTTACGCCATAAAATAGTTTATACACTATATAACTGGCTATCATATCCATTTGTATATTGATCATTCCACCATTAGATACTTAGCTAATAAACCAATTACTAATGGGTGGGTGACTTGTTGGTTGTTACTTTTGCAGGAGTTTGATATTACCATTAAATAATATCCAGGGAAAGAAAACCTAGTTGCAGATTTCCTATCTCGGATACCAAAGACAAACGATCTGCTAGCAGTAGATGATCAATTTCCATGAGAAAATGTTTTCATCGTAGTAGTTAAGGAACAATGGTATGCAGATCTGAAAAAATATTTGACAGTAGGAAATCCACCAAGGCACCTGACAGCTAAAGAAAGGAAGTTGATTGTCCAATGCAGTGCGTGATTTTCTTGGATTGGTGGATACCTTTTTCACATGGGGTCTGATATGAAAATATGAAGATGCATCCAAGAAGATGAATTTTACAACATTCGGAAGGATTTCCATGATGAACCTTGTGGCAGACATTTCACAGATTACAGGACTGGACATAAAATATTGCAAATGGGCTATTATTGGTCCACTATCTTTAAATATGCTAAGAAGTATTTCTATACTTGTGATGGCTTCCAAAGGATGGGTCGTCCTTGTCAATCCGATAAGATGCCACTGCAACCACAATTGGTAATGGAAAATTTTGAATGGTGAGCGTTGCATTTTTCTGGTCCATTCAATCCACCATCAAACCAAAAATCCTACAAACTGGTTTCTATAGACTATGTAACAAAGTGGGTAGAAATAGTAGCTTTCCCAAGATATATGGAATAAATTGTAATTAATTTCCTTTTTGAGTTATTTGTGCAGTATGGTTTACCCAGATAAGTGATATCAAATGGAGGGCCACAGTTTTTAGGACATAATATTACACCCACTCTATGAAACCATCATATTACAAATAGAGTCACTTCTCTATATCACCCGCAGGCGAATGGGCAGGTTGAAAGAACCAAAAAATTCCTTGAGGAAATTTTGACCAAAACAATTTCAACACATCAGCAGGACTGGGCTATTAAGCTACCAGAGGCCTTGTGAACCTATTGCACAACTTGGTGAATTACTACTAGTTATTCCCCATTCCAACCTGTGTTTAGAAAATAACTTATTCCTATTGAATTCAAAATAAAGACTCTGATAAAAGCTCAGGAAGTGGGATTAGATTTGACAGAGGCTCAAACTAAGCAACCTTAGCCATTAAATGAATTGGATGGATCATGGTTACTTTCCCTACAAAGTACATCAATTATTCAACAACAACAGGCTAAGTGGCGTGAAAATATTATTAAAAATAAGACGTTTCAGAAAGGAGAGTAGGCACTCCTCTACGATGAGTGATTCCAAGACTTTCTAAGTAAATTGTAGACAAGATGGATTGACATGTATGAGATTTAGGAAGTGCACAATAATTTCACTATAACTCTGATTACCATTGATGGATCGGGCACTCCTTTTTTGGTGAATGAACATTGGGTACATATTTATCGCAAGCTACTCACCAAAGAGTATTTTTGCCAAAAAGGTATGAAATGATCACACTATGAAAATTTTAGATGCAAGGAGTGATGACCCGGTAGCTTTACTTCCATGAAAATTGTTTCTTTCCAACCCTTAAATAATTTATATTTTATTTTTGCAAACACAACTTATTAATCCACCACTTTTTGTTTTTATTTGTATGATCGAATTAGAATAAGCATTTCTATATAAATGCGTGTATTTTTTTAGAAACAGTATTGTTTTAAACAACTATTGTTCTCTTCCAATTGCACAACTATTGTTTCTTTATGCATTGAGTATTTCTTTGTTCATGTTCCTTTTTATGTGAACAATTGTTCTTCCATTAAGCAGACAATTACCATTGCTTTCCTATAATGAATAGTCATGGTTTCATTTTATGATTTGCATGTTTTACAGTTGATATTTCCTTTCTAGATAGCACAACCGTTGTTTCTTTTATGTTTTGAGTGTGTCACAGATGTTGTTCCTTCTGAATGAAACAATTTTTGTTTCATTTTCGTATAATCATTTTCATTTCTCAAACGAACAGTTGTTGTTCCTTTTTACCGACTTTCATGGACAATCGATGCTCTATAAAATGCACATTTTTTGTTAAGTTAAATAAAAAGTTTTTTTTCAGTTAAATAAACAATTGTTGTTCAATCAACCACATAACTGTCATTCCATTTTCGATTGAAAAACCATATTTTTATCTCACATTATTTACTATTTTTCTATGTAAATCATATTTTTGGGTCGAAATGCGTGTTGAATTATAAAAAGAATTTACATTAACAACATTATGAATTTTAACGTTTGATGATTATCTTTATTCTGAAATTGACATGGTTTATCTATTAATTGACTTTTTGCATGTCTCTTCTTTGGATATATCATAAAATGATTCACTATGTATTTCAACACCATTCTTCTTTGTCTTTCACACTTTCAATTGATAATTCTCTTTGGTATGATTATATATGGACAAAGGAATAACTTTTGTTGGCATTCTCTTATTTCTCACACAATCCCTAACTCTTAAGGAGTTAATGAGACTCCCTCAACTTATAATACAAATTTGGAAATATAATAAAAACTTTCTCAAAGGAGATAGGAGGTCTCATTACGAGCCAACCTACCATAATCATAAGGAATTAACAAGTGACATTCCTATTACGGCTACCACACCAAGGTAATGGCCTTCCAAACATTTCAAATGTTGAAAGGAGAGGAGCTCTCATCACGATCCGACATGGTCATTGTTTTATTTCCTGGTGATTGGCATTGTGATTATCTAGTTACCACGCCAGCATAATGATCTCTTTGTAGAAATGTAAAATCCATCAAAGTCATAAGTGTAGGATTATGGCTGATTTTTGGGTTAATAGGAAACCCTGTCGATGCTATAGATGCCTGCAGGAAGCAGTGGCTCTGCCTGTGATATTGAGGTTCTATTTTACATTGCTAATTATTCCATATCCTAATATTTCCTATCCAGTCATTTCCAAGGATGAATTTACCATTGAACAACGTTTATATTTTTATTAACTAATATGCATAGTAAACTATATATTAAAGTGAATTATATCAATATCGTCTGATTAGTTGACGCCATCAGTCATTATTATTATCACGTTGTCAAATTTCGTCATACTTCTTCACCAAAGGTAAGTAATTTCTCATAATGATCATTTACATGCTTTATATTTTTTCGATAATTTTCTAAACCAATTTTATGATTTTAATTTTCACCTCTCATATTCCTCTAACCGTTTTATGCCATATTTATGAAACCACCTCAACTTTTTCTCTTTTTTTGTGCTCTGAGGATGTGGACTCCATTTTCTGATTGGGGGGAGAAGGTATGTATTATGGGAAAACATGTGAAATAATTACCGAACTCTGCTATAACATGATGATGCAAAAAAATAGTATTATTGCACATTCCTCGCTTCAAAAATTTGCACGTAGTTTATTTATGTTGTTCCAAACTATGAAAAATTGTGAACTTAAACAATTTTCATGCAAAAGTGTGAATTTTTTATAGAAGCACAAAATCCATTGGAGGAAACTCTATTCCCAGTGATCCTACATTATTGCAATTAACAGAGCAAGCTCGCACAATTCTCAAGTGCCTCGGTTGGATGTAGTACCCAATCAAGTTACAGAGATTCTAGAGCAAATTTGCACTTGAACTTTTACAGAATCCGTAGAATGGATGCACAACTATTAAGGGTGGAAGTATAATAGTTTCTAAAGAAGTTATCATTTTATTCTCTGGATTACCAACAGAAGGCATCAAATGGACTAAGAAGTATGTTAAATTACATGAAGCGGTTGTCGTATTTAAAGAACTTGATGCAGAATTGATAAGGAAGGGAAAAAGAATTCACCTTGTGTCTTTGAAGAAACCATGGTGAGAATTAGCAACAATCATTCAGAAATATATCACTTGTGATGGGTGTCAGGATGTGGTAAAGTATAGAAAACCCAAATTGTTATCAATACTTAGACAAAAAATTGTAGTTAATTTGTCATTCTTTTTAAATGATTTACTGCATGATGTTTCTAGTCAGGTTAGGAAATCCAAGAATAAATATGGTACCACTAGCTAGCATGGCCTAATTAAGCCCATCATTCTTCAAGAAATGGCCCATCAACAATTAACCTAGGATAATTTTATAAACCCTGCTTTACCCTCCTGAAAAGGAAACCCAAGATATGAATAGAAAGGGGAAGTTGTTGGCAAAACTGTATGGAATATTGATGACTCATACATTGAACAAAAAAATTTAGAGCAAAAAACTATAGAGGTAAAAACCCTAAAGACCATAGGAAAAAGGAGAACCTTTGCTTTAGCCTCTGTACCAAAAAAATGAAGACGTTCTGCAAGTTTAAGTTCATGATAGAATACTATGAATTTGATAGATGAAGCAGGTTCATCTCGTATACTCCATGCAAGCCCACACAATTATTTTCCACAAGATTATGAGGAGGAGGTGGCATGAGTTTTGGAAAACTTGGGGAAACTCTTTGAAGAAGGGAGCCAATTTGAACACTCTTAAGGTTAATACCATGCCCTTAGCTAGTCTGCTTCTATCGGTAGTCCTAGTCATACATAAATCTTGTCATATCCTCGAGAAATGGAGGGTTTGGAGGTACAAGGGGAACCAATTTCCTCTATAGATGAATACCATGAGTTAGAAATTCATGAAGAAAGAGACTCTCAGTTGGAAAATCAGTCAAGAGATATTGTTCCAGTGGAGGATGACCATAATAATGGCATAACTTGTATTTTACCCGAAATAAATACTTTTGTTTCTTCTCCAATTAAAAACCTTACAACGAAGTAGAAGAAAATAGGTAGCGCAAGGATGAAAACTTTCAGTAAAGAGAATAGGAAGATGAAGAAGATGATTAAAATATTAATAAAATGGTTGAAGGAAGAAAACAAGGCCCGAAGGAGAAAAGTGGAACTGAAAACCACTGACACCCAAAGTGAATACCTCCTTCAGACCACTGGAATTCAAACAAAGAAATTCCCTACCAAAGATATTGGGACCCAAACTGAAGGCATTTTAGAGATTCAGAGAGATTTTTCTATGGATTTTATGAATGTTATTGTTCAAGTAGATTTTACAGAAGATGCTCAAATAAATGGATGTATTTTTCAAGAAACAGTCAACACTGTAGAAATAGTTGTTCAAAATCACTTGCTGATAACTTATGATAATATGGCTCAGACTATAGAAATGACCTGTTATGTTCCTCTATTAAGGGAAGCTACCATCCAAAAATTGCAAAAATAATTGACAGAAAACCAACATGTTTTGGCTCAGTACCAAAAAGTGGTAGTACCCTTGTGAAAACATCAAGAATTGCTAAAGAAATTTGATGAACTGAATACAATAGAGGATGAAAATTTTACAGTATTAGAATTGAGCAATAAAAGGTAAATAAAGTACAAAATCAACTCTAGAAAGTGAGGGAGAGAATCAAAGTTATGTGTCCTATCTATTCTGATGTTTTGTCTTGTAGGTCACCAGCCACCAATTATGCGATATTTCTACTTGAGAGATATTTTCTATTGAATATTAAAGAAATCTGGGCTAGTAAGCCAACTGAGTTCAAATCTACCCCTGAGTTTATTAAATGTTGCCATGAATAGAATGAGCAGGTAAAATTTTTACTCTGTGAGTTATATTTTCATAACGTTTTCCAAGAAGACGAGAGAGAAGCTAATCCTAGCCCCTTCATTGGGGATCTTCAGTTTCAAGAATTTCATTCTATTTCTTGTAACCAACTTAAGTGTGCCCAGGCCTACAATACTTTCCAAAGAAGAGAACATGATATAGATATGTGGGTTAGAGGAGAACCTACAAAGCCTTTACATATTTTTATTCAGCATAAAAGGTTCATGGAACAACTAGGGGTTGTGACCAAATTGGGTCCTCTCCATAAAGATAGTGTAAAGGCAAGGATAGAATATTTCCATGATATCATGGCAAAATCTCTATTAGCAGCAAAATAGAGGTGGAAATCTTTTGCCAACAATGTTAAAAACTGAGATCCTTTCTGTTACAGGAATTTCAAAGTCGTTGTTTCTTGTTTTGATCTATACATCAATATCATTTTATGCATGGGCCCTACCTGGATAGGCTTCCGTTATAGGTGTCCCATCATTTGGTATCCTCATGATGGGTATGTTTTGATTATCAATTTCCATAATGCCACGAGGGTCGTGCTTTTGCAATGCTCAAGAAAAAAAATCATTTTAGGTTGTACCAGGAAGAGACCTATCATGCCTACTCTCTAACACCGTTACACCTTAATTATATCCTTCCATGAGGACATGAAAAAAGCTAAGCAGGGGAGTATGTTGAGTCACATAAAATGTATGTTTTTTACTGTTATATTAGCTTGATAAATAATTTACTTTTATGGATTGGTCTTCATTTTGGGAAATAATTTGGAAGAAAAGATTTTGAAAGTTGAGTAAAATCAATTATTAACAAATTGCATGATTTTATCACGAAAACTAACTTTTTCTTTCCTTTATGTGCAGAAAATCCAAATTGGCAAATCGTTGTTCAATCGATGAAACAACAGTGCCAAAGAAAGAGAGAAGACTGATTCTTGATTATGAGGGCTAGCGAAAGATAGGGAGGATCATGCTAATTTTATAATAGAAATCTGATTGTTAGTTGAAAAATCCTAAGGATCTCCTGATCCCTAGGATTCACTTTCATCGATTAGTTTTCTATTAGGCTATATAACGATGATGGGTGAAAAGAAAAAGAACTTCAACTTCAAGCTTTAACTTTCACCCTGGTTATTATTATCTTTGTATTACAAACATAGCATACTTACTAGGGTGATGTTGTTCCTTTATTACTATGATTAATGAGAAACATGGAGTTTTCATTTTAATTGTGTTCTGAGCTTTTTTAGCAGTAACTTCTGGAGGCTTTGGGCCTAGTCGGTGGGAAACTTGCTACTTCTTTATGCCATAATATTTCCTTATTTTCTCCAATTATTGATTACTGTTATTTCATAGAATGAAGTTAACTTTGTCATTGTGTCATGTTAGAATTATTATTTATGATTTAGATTTATGTTCTAATAGATATTTAGACATTATTACTTTTACATTTGAATGTTGTTATTTGATTAATTTCTTAGATTAAGGCATGTGTTACACTTAATTTTGTTCTTTCTGATTGATGTTAGATATTGAGTGATTGATTACTATTATTTCCAATTAATGCTTGAGTAATTGATTGTTGTTCATTTTTTGTAATCTCTCTTTTCATCAGATTAGTTATTGAAGATTTCAGATAAGCAATATTTTAAGTGTGATTTCCTTTAATGCATATGCTTGACTTCATTTTCCTCACATATCAATTATGATTGGGACTAGATTTATGTTTTGAATATGATTTTATATTTATTCTTGATGATTGAGCTTCCAGAATTACAGATTTATTATTGCAAAAATTGAGTAAAGTTTAGAATTATTTAGTTTTGAAACAACCTCCAATGTCACTGCACAGACAGTTCCGACACTCTTGAAATAAACATACACATCCTAGGTTGATAATTAATGTAGGTATTAAGATTGATTTATATAGTCATCTTAGTGCACCAACAGAGGATGTCTGTTGGTTGCATGAGGTGTATGGGATGCCAATAAGGCTGAATGTCTTTTGATATATGTTACAGGGGTCCTTATAGGTGAAGTGACGTCTTGCACCCTTCCTTCCTCTAATATGATTTCTTCCTCCTTCTTTGGTGATTCCTTAATGGTAATACGACTCTTGGTGGGAGTTTTTGGTTTGCCTCACCATCTCGCTCTTCCTAATTATGAAGTACATAGGTGTATACCTCTTTCTTTTTGTTTTGATAGGTGTGCTCAAAGTAGTTAGGGTGGCACCCACCTCTTAATCAATGATG
The DNA here is from genome assembly GCA_034641835.2 of Pinus albicaulis. Classification (NCBI taxonomy): domain Eukaryota; kingdom Viridiplantae; phylum Streptophyta; class Pinopsida; order Pinales; family Pinaceae; genus Pinus; species Pinus albicaulis. The sequence continues at coordinate 1,103,843,126 of CM076579.1, forward strand.
TTTGGTGACATGCTGGTGTCTTGAGGGGAGTTTTTAGTGCCTAGGATAGGGTCCAAATATTCCTTTTCATCATTCATTTCCTCCTCCTTTCCCTTAGCCTTTTCTTTCTCTCTCTCTCTTATCTCTATGTTATCTGCCTAAATTTCCATCTCTTAATTTTCTTTCTTTTTTTATGTCTCTTCTTCCTGTTTTTCTAACTCCTCTTCTACCTCCTCTTCAACCTCTTCTTATTCTTCTTCTTCACTTTCTCTAAGGCTATAAGTAGAGCTTTTCCTTGTCTGGGTATCTATAAAGACTTCCCTATCCATTTTTAAGAAATAAGACCAGGATATAGGTAGGTTCAACCTTCTCAAAGCATCATTTACAATTAGTTTTATTAGGCCATGATGGGCCAAGTGCTGATATTTCCTTTTCCTCACTTTATGACTCATGTCATTTACGAAGTTTAGGAGGAAGTGAGGGATGCTTAATCTCTATTCAAGTGGGAGCTCTCCTTGAAACCCAAGTTCATTTAATAATATGAAATGATACCTATATACAACGTTGAGTATGCGTTCACAAGGAATGAAATTCATGATGTGGAAGGCTACTTCATCCTAGGGGTATGGAAGCCTTTGTCTCCTCACTCCATTTTTTTCTTTAATATACTCCTCTCTTGATAGAAATACGTTATTTTTGGCTGAAGTTCTAGGAATTCTTTCCTTAACCCAGTTGACTCCTAAGGGAAAGGTTGTAACTCTACTTATGAGTTCAGGAGATAGTGTGATGGATAGGCTTCTAATTATAGTGGTTTCTCTCTCTTCTGAATGTAATTGCAGAGCAACTACAAATTATTTATCTATCTCATCTTCATAACCTTTGAATAGGTCAAAGAAACCTAGCCATTGGTGATTTCAAAAGATTTCAATAACTTGGGGGTGCTGCCTAAATATCTTAATGTCAGTAGGCTCTCTTTTGAGTTGTGAAATTCGGAGTCTCCACAGTATCCATTTTTACGTCTATCTTTTGGGTCTAAAAAAAGACCCATCATCAGGAAAAAACCTATCAAGAAGAGAGGAGGATTGATGAAATAAATATAAGATGGAGCGAAAAGGATGGATGAGGAGAAAGTAGGAGTCAACCAATAATTTCCAATGAAACAAAATGATTAATATATAGTTTATATAATGTAAAATTAGTTTCATTAATATCGAGGTCATTCATTGATTAATTGATTTATTATAGGAAATTTTTTTAATATAAAGTAATTATGGTTAATAAATGATAATGTTTGAAATTTTATTAATATATAGTTTATGACAAATATTAAAATTAATGCACTAAAAAGATAATAAATAATATAGATTAGTGATGAATATTGTATTTCAAAGATTAATATTTATAAGCGATGATTAATATTAAAATATTACTATTATTACTAATATTATTATTAATATTAATTATAATTCTTAATTAGGAATAGTTGACTATTACTAATAATATTAAATAATTAATACTAATAATGTCATATATTCTCATTCTTATTATCAAATTTGATAATTAGTAATATGTTCTAATTCTAATTATTAAATTAGCTAAATAGTGTAGGCTTAATATGCAGGTTGATTTTAGGATACTTATTTCAGAATAACATTAAGGGGGCCAGAGTAGGGGGTTTTTAAAAAGCGATGCTGCAGTGGGAAGCAAGCTGAGATGTTGGGGCGACATGAGGTATTCAGAGGGGTCATTAATGCACATAGAGGAGGAGGAGAAGGGGGAGAAAGAAGGATTGATGAAAAATTTTATTCTCTAGGGTTTTCTTTCTTTTTTATTGCTCTAGGACTGCCTCATGGTGGTTTTCAACCCCGGTGTTGGCCTAGGGTGTCTTAGAGAGTTTTTCACCCATGCCTCTTTATTTTTTATTTTTTTAATCCTTTTTTTCTAGGAGGCACTAGAAACTATGGAGTTTCCCATGAGATACACCTCCTTGTTTATGGAATTTATAAATTCTTCCCTAGATAGGGTTTCTTGTAAACCTTGAGCCCGAAACCATTGACAAGTAGGGGAATTCCTTCCTCATATATGGTTCTAATGTAAACTGATCCATTATCATAACATCTTTCCACTTTGTAGGGTCCCAGCCATCTTATCATTAGGTTTCCTTTGAAGTAATTAAACTTTGAGCCACACAACATCGCCTAATCTCCTTCTTGAAAGGTATTTTACTTAATTTTCTTGTCATGTCAGGCCTTCCTTTGCAGCTAACTTACCTCTATGTGAAGGAGTGCTTGTATCTCGAACTCATCCAATCCATTTAATTGCAACAACCTCTCTTTTTTTTCATTTGAAAGATCTAGGTCTAACTCAGATCCCATCCTTAAGTTATTGAATTCAAATTCAACTGAAAGCAAAGCTTTCTTGCCATAGACGAGGTCATAAGGTGTGAATCCTGGTGTTGTTTTCCAAGTAGTGTTGTAGGCCCAATTAGCTCCTACCAATCTGTTCACCCAATATTTCCTACTACTGCTCACAACCTTGCTGAGGATAATGATATGCAAGGCTATGTTAGTCACTTCCACTTAGCCATTCACTTGAGGGTGGTAGGCAGTAGAAGCTTTATGATTTACCTTGTGCCTCCTCAGAAGATTCTCAATAAGATGAGATGTGAATTTCTCCCCTTGATTATTGATTACTTCTCTGGGGTATCCAAATTTGTAAAAAAAATTCTCCCTTTGAAATTCTTCTACTTTCTCCTTGGTTTCTACCTTCACAGCTTTTGTTTCAACCCACTTTTTCAGGTAGTTAATGCAGACTATGATATAATTTTTCTATTTATATAGTGAATCAATAGGTCTAATGAAGTCCATGCCCCATTTTTAAAATGGCTCAAGAGACACATGAGGGTGAAAAGGCATTTCATCCCTTTGTGTAGGTTTCCACATCCACTAGAACTGGCCACACCTACTAGTGTATCTTCTGGAATCTTTGTGAAGAGTAGGTTAATAGTATCCTTGTTGAGTTAAATTATAGACACATAGTTTTCCAACATAAATTATCAACCCAGGGCAGGTAAGCTTGTGAGATGTTGTGCAATTTATATGTAGGCTTAATACCTCAAGTGCTTCCTAATTAAATCATTCATGCATACACAGAACCAATGTATCTTTTCTACATCAACACTTGGCAACAAAGGCTACTGAGTGGATTCAAATGTCCCTATACATCTCTTAGTATTTACAATGTTGATCAGAAAAGATAAAAGATCGAAATCACAATCATAAAAGAATCAATCTGACATTTTGAAATTAAAATCTGATTAAATGAATTTAATACATCCACACAAAAAATGAATCCTTTAATCATTTTACATCTACTTCTAAAAATTTAGAAAGATAACACTAGATTTGCAAATGAATTATTACTGCACAAAAATAATTAAAACACACATTGTTGCAACTAATGGAGTAGTGAGCAAACGGGGCCCTCCCTTACTCACGACCCCTTAATTATTAAAAGGGTTTACTCAATAGAATGGACACAGCATAAAATATTGTATCAAACTGGAAAATTTTAGAGTCGAGTGCAAATCTGATATGTCTGAACGACAAACCAACCCAACCACTTGCAAAATGAAACATAGTGAAATTTATACAAGCTTGAAGGCTCATACTTTGCCTGAATAAGGAAAAAATACTATATTGAGCTATTAGTTATCAATACTTGAAGAAAATGTCAAAAATAACTCTGTTGTGTCTAATCTATGACTGAAATCATGGGTTAGACTAATTTCATTACATGGCTAGAGATTTCCCTAATACAACCAAAAAGAGGAAGTTTGAAGATCTGGGTGGTTTTGATGGTGAATCTGAAACAACCAATAGGACAATGTCCATGTAGGTGGATTTCCCAACAAAAACCATGTTCTCACTTGTTTTTTGATTAAGTGGAACATAGCTAACCGTCGATTCTGCTACAAGGAATCTGGGTTGTTGCAGGAAATCCACACGTACAGGAATTCGCAGAGCATCTACAGGAAATTGCGGCTGCGAGTTGTCTTCAAAAAATTATGGAGGTGTTTCAAATCAAGAGAAACCTGCATAATACTTTTAGATTATTTGAGTTGATAATTAAATAAGGAAATATTTAGATTAAGGAATACTTCAGAACAAGGTAAAATGTCACTTTTTAAGTTAATTTTCATACCTTAAGCACATAGAACACTTTTGGCCAAAACTTAGATAATATAATTGAAATAAGTGTAATTAGGGTTCAAGGAGGGTTCAAAATGGGAGAAGGAAGGTCATAGCAGACTGTCAAAATTGGGCAAAATTGGGTCTCAAAATCTCCCCCACATTTAGCTTCTTGCATGTCCCTTGTGCAAGGAAAAATGTGCACCCTTAGAAGAAAATTAGTCCTTGTCCTAAGCTGGAGCTATTGCAGCCAAATGGTCTAATTGGGCCCTGTTGGAATCTGCCTGAACCTGATTCATGTATTCTTCATTCATTTTCTTCAAATGATCAATTTGGGCCTAATTTTTCTTCATAATTCAGGTTGCCTTATAATTCCCTCCATCATGCTCTTTTTGCATGCATAAGTTGTTTTCCCTAAGGGTTTCATTCTCCTTTTGTAAATCCCACAGTGAAATGGTATGTTCAGTGATGATCTCCTCCAATTCCTATCGACAGTGCCTTTTATGGGTAGTTCCCTCCCCCTCATGTTCTCCCTAGGAGGATTGGGAAAAATTAAGATCCTCTTGTGCTTACAGGTCTTCTGTTGTCTTATTCTGACTTTCCTATTGCGGCGGATATTGGAAGGAAAATGTTTCTCTGTCGATGAATTTTGTTTTCTCCACTTTCCCTTTTCCTTTGAAAAGTTTGTGGGGCTTTTCTTTCTTATCATCAAGTTTTCTTTGTTGTAACCCCCCCTCCCCCTTCTACAATTACCATAATTCCCAGCTTTCCAGCCTAGCTCCTTGTAAATCTCTTAGTGGGGGTGGAAGTGCCCTTCAATTTGGGCTTTTCCCTGTGGTCTCCCCAGTCACTACTACCTCTTCATATTTTATGTCCCCCTCTATCAATGGACCACGGTTTCATGGCTTCTTCCTTGGTTTTTCTACTATTTTTTCCTCCTTAGCTTATGGAGGACCAGAGTCCTTCTCATCTTTTGTGAAATAGTTCTCTGTGAGGAAATATTCCCATGTTTTCTTCTTATTCTGCAGCAAATTTGTTAGGATGATTCTTATCAACCCATGGTTATAGAGGTTCTCCTCTAGGTGGGCCACCTTTTCCTTAGCAACAGTGGCCATTTTCATCAGGGACATTGTCAAATAGTAAGACAAATTCAAAGGCTTTTCTCAAAAGTGGCGAAGAAGGCGAATATGAAATAAATTCAAGCCAAAAATGGCCTTCGCATGTTATCTATTTCTGTAGGAAAAAAGAAGGTGTCGATGCTTACTTTGCAGGAATTCCTATGGGATCCCTTTACTCCAATAAAAGTTTTCATGTTCTTTCTAGAGAAAGGATGCACAGATTCCCTTGTCGAACCGTTGATTCTTGAATCTACACTCCCCGTCCTGTGGGATGACGCATGCTCGAGCCACTAGCTACTATTTCAATCAAAATTGGACATTCCCTACTTGTGATTTTTCTCAGTTAAATTTAGAGAGGAGGACTTTGTTACCTCCGCATTATGCCAATTGAATTTTTGAAACAATGGTAGCCACCCTGCCTTTTTCGGTCTCACCTTACTGTGGGGGTTAGGTTCTAACAGCGCAAGGCCTTGCAGTTCAAATCGAACAGGGGAACACAACCTCGACATCGATCGAGATGGGAGAGATAGAGCTAATGAAGCTCACAGATATGCCTCCAAGACGTTGCAGAAAAACTCAATAACGGGAGTTTAAATTGGGAATATTGAATAATATGGTGATTTCGAAAATGTAGGTTGTGATCATGATTATCATCATGATCCGACATGCGGAATGGATATCAAAAATATAACCAAAGGACGTGTCATATTTGTGATGGTTAGGCATGGACATTAGGGGAATTTTGAGGTCTAAAATGGGCCTCCTAAGGAAATTATAAAATAATAGTGGAAATAATAAAATAATATTGGATTACATCATCAAATTTTAGAGGGAAAAAATAAAAAACTACTTTTTCAACTCGTATTTTTAACTTATCTCCCTATGGTTTTACTCAAATTTCAAGCGAGAACACTCATTGGATGCATAAATTGATTCCCCATCCAAGGAGTACCCATGTTGCATACTTTCGTTGGACCCTGCTAAATGAAAAATGAGAGATACATGAAAAATGTTATTGCAATCACATTTTTCATGTATCTTTCATTTTTCATGTAGCAGGGTCCATCGAAAGTATATAACATGGGCACTCCTTGGATGAGGAATTAAATTTTCCATCTAACGATTATTCCCGCTCAAAATTTGAGTAAAACCGGAGGGAGATAAGTTTAAAATACAACTTGAAAAACCAATTTTATTATTTTTTAATATTTTTACTTCTTTAGCCCAAAATTGGTGAATCATACACCATGGTTGACATCATCATCTTGAATCCTATTGGTTCTTATAAATTTTATTTTGGTTCTACATTTTTCTTAGGAGGCCCATTTAAGACCTCAAAAGTTCTCTAATGACTCATTTTATGACGTAATGACTCACAACTATGTTTTTACTCAAGAGTTACCATAACTTACATTCCTTTAAATTTTAAAAATTAAAGCATCATTACCTTTCACCTTAAGCATCCTGTCACCAACTGTACCTTACCAATATTACCTTCCAGCCATCCACTCCTTGGATGAATATTTCCTTTGTCTTGAAATGATAACCCACTTTGAAATTACATAAGATGCATCATTATATATTTCACGATCTTGACCAATAATAAAAATTTTAGTACTTTATTAGATTAATTTAAGCTAATGTTTTGTCTACAATTTTTGTTCTTCAAGAAACAAATGGCGTTGTTTTAAGAAATGGAATCAAAACTACTAAATGTTTCAGGAAGTCCTTATGCATGAAAAAATGTTTCTTCCCATTTGTGTACAGTTCATTGCATATGAACGAAAGTGTTCGTATCAAATATTCACTAATCTCATTGGATTACTAGCCGTTGAGGTCAATTATTAACCAATGTGAGGCCCATCACCATCAATGAAAGTGAGCTACCCTGATGCATCTTATCAGGTGTGAATTTATGAGTTTTTGTTGAACCCCCTCTATGATCCAGCAGTTAAGGAGCGATAATGATTCCCCATTTTTGTTGGCGAGATATCCTGTCACTAGGGCATACAAGCTTCAAAGGATCATAAGGCTATGAACTTGCACCCAAATAATTTTTTGATGTTGATGGGCCAAGATTGTTAGGAGGAGGGCCTTAATGAAACCCACTTCAGTCCAACATGATCAATCCAAAAATTAATTGAAAGAAACAATTTATTAAAAGGATCCCAAAGTATCTACTGACCTGTTTTTTTAATGAGCCCAAGGCAGTCCATTCTAAGCAAATTTCAATTTTAGAGAGTGTGAAATACTGAAAAAGAAGACTTCAACGGGGCTCCTTCTACATAACTAGTCCATTGGTCCCAAAAAAAAGGAATAAACATGTACCCAATAGACATTCCTCTCATCGTTTACTGAGCACGAGAAGGAACAAAGTGAGCTCAATGTGTTAACAGAAAATCAAGAAGGGGTAGTGAGAGTAATGACTCCCTCTCCCACCATTTCCAATTTTTCTATGTAATTTCTTCCACAAATTCATCCTTAGGTTGTGGTTTATGATATATCTTAAGTCTGTGCCCATTCACCAAGAAGGTAACATTCCCATGATCAATAGTTTTAATTCTAACATTTCCATTATCAAAATCCTTGTCAATTTAATAGGGACCTAACCGATGTGTGTTAAATTTCCCTTTAAAGTTCTCAAATTTTGAGTAATACAATAGTGCCTAGTTTCCCTCTTTGAATTGTTTCTTTTTAATGTATATTTTATGCTTTTTAGCCCATTGTTTTTGGATTAGTTCAGTATGCTAGAAATTATCCTATCTAATCTCATCCAACTCGTTGAGCTGCAAGATTCTCTATTGTTGTGCCTCATCAAGGTCTATACCGAAATATGTTTCCATATTGAAGTTCTAATATCAAAATTCAATAGGTAGTAAAACTCATTTTCCATACAGTAATTAATATGGGGAGAAGACATTGGTGTTTCTCCATTTGATCATGTAAGCCCACAATGCCTGAGGAAGCCAATCAGACCAATCCCACTTATGTAGTTTCACTGTATTTGTAAGGATTGTATCCAACACCTTATTTTTTGATTCCTCCTGCTAATTGGCCTATGCATGGCAAGGGCTATACTTCCGACGAGCAATTTTATATTTCTGTATAATCCCTACACAAGATTTGACACAAACTAGGTACCTTGATCAGTAGCTATCTACCTTGGTACCCCAAATCTTACCAAAATATCAGAAAAAAGAAAATCTACCACAACTTTCTCTATTTCTCTAGGTAGTGCTCTTGCTTCGACCCATTTTGTAACATGATCAGTGAAAACTAAAATATAATTATTACCTTTGGACATAGGATTGATGGGACCTAAAAAATCAAGAGCTCACCTCTCGAATGGTTCTATGAGAACTTGTGGCTGCTAAGGCATTTCATTTGATTGAACAAGTCACATTATTATCTAGAAGCTATCACATTTCTGGACATAATCCTTTGCATCTTTCAAAATAATTGGCCAATAATAACCTGAGTGGAGGATCTTGTAGGATGTTCGCTTATTTGCAAAGCATCCTCTACACGGTTCATCATGACAATCTCTCAAGATATCATATATCTCATCCTCTCTTACACACCTGTGAATAATCAAATCAGGTCCAGTGAAAAAGACGTCTCCCCTAATCCAAGATTAATCAACATTTTTTCTAACAATTCTCTTTTTCTGATTAGATAAAAAGTATGGTGGAAAATTTCCTGTAGAAAGTTAGTTGGCCATGTCTACAAACCAAGGTGTTTTGAAAAAAATGGCAAACAAATTCTCATCAGGAAATATATCATTAACAAGAACATCCTCACTTATGTGGTTGAGCCTAGATATGAAATCAGCTACATGATTTCTTTTGCTGGCCTGTCCAATATTGTGATGTAAAATTCCTTCAGTAGAAAAATCTACCTAGTGATCCTACCATAGTGACTGGTTTGCTCATGATATATCAGATTGCAGAATGATCAGTGTGTACAAAAAAATCATAGCCAGTGACGTAATGTATAAACTTTTTAATAGCATAAATCACAGTAAGGAATTTTTTTCAGTTACCGTGTAATTCAGTTCTATAGGAGTTAAATTTTTACCAAAATAAATAACATGGGTTACGTGATCTTCCTTTTGACCCAATGATACTCCTATGGATGAATCAGAGGCATTAGTGGAAATTTGAAAGGGAAATTTCCAATCTGGGCCTCTCAAGAAATGTGCTGAGGAAATATTTTCCTTGAGTGTATCAAACGCAGCTTTACACTCATCATTCCAATGAAATTCAGATTATTTAGTCAATAATTTAAATAATGGAGAGGCCACCTTCGTAAAATTTTCAACAAATATTCTATAGTAGCCTGCATTTGCAATAAAAATTGGAACTCCTTTTTCACTGGTTGGTGGGGCCATCTTTACAATAACTTCAATATTTGCTGGATCAAATTTAATTCTTGCAACGAAAACACGATGACCTAAAACAATACCCTCAGTCATAATCATAAAAATAATTTCATTACTTAATTAAAGATCAATTTCTCTACATCTCTGCAAAAATTTATTAATATTATGTAGAGCTTCTTCAAAAATATCACCCATGACTGTAAATTCATCCATATAGACTTCTACACAATCATGCAAAAGGTCAGAGAAAATACCAAGGATCGCCCGTTGAAATGTGGCTGGTGGGTTGCACAAACCAAATTGTAGTACTTTGTATGCATAGGTACCCCATGGAAATGTAAATGTTGTATTATCCTAGACCTTTGGAGATATCCTAATTTGGTTGTACCTTCTAAACCCATCTAGGAAGGAAAAATACTGCTTCCCTGCTAGAGTGTCCAACACTTGGTGTATAAAAGGCAAGGGAAAGATATTTTAATGTGGCCTTTTTTAATTCCCTGTAGTCTACACACACTCTCCATTTACCATTCTTTTTAGGGACAATAATGTTGGAAATTAGGTTCAACGCTCCCCGTGTGTTTCGTGACATGGAGTCACTGACTCTCGTGGATCCTAACTTTGGCGATTGTAGCGGAGAATAACGGCTGTAGGTTTTGGTCTAACGACAATCGTGATTCCAACAAGTGGTATCAGAGCGATATGTCTCGAGTTCGAAACTCACCCGGCTCGCATTGGGGGGGAGATTGTTGGACATTGGGTTTAACGCTCCCCGTGTGTTTCGCGACATGGACTAACTGCCTCTCATGGATCCTTACTTTGGTGATTGTAGCGGAGACTAATGCCTGTAGGTTTTGGTCTAACAGAAATCATGATTCCAAAAAATAACAAGTGGAGATACCCACTGGATATCTGAGATAGGATAAATGAAACCTACATTTAACAATTTTTGCAATTCATATTTCACAATTTCTCTTAAAGCGGGGTTCATCCTCCTTTGTGGATGTCTCACAGGCCTAGAATTCTCTTGTATATAAATATGATGAATGCATGTATCTTGGTGAATTCCTCTCATGTCTGTATATTGCCAAGAAAATGTGTATGAATTTTTTTTCAATGCTTGAATTAATTTTTTCTCTTGTTCAAGAGTTAAGGAAGAATTGATGTTTAATGTTTTGCTAGGAAAATTTTCAACTACCTTACCCCCCCATTCAGTCATTTAATATGTAGGTAATGCATATAAGAGGGCTAAATATATTTTAGTTGTTGTACTATGTTCATAAAAAATCATTCATATTAGTAATGATATCTAAATTATGACTAGACTACCCTTCTAAATGTTGGGGAAAATCAAGATTAGAAATAGAAAAATTTACCAACTTTTCTTCTGAATTTTACCAAAGGCTCATGGCTTCGAAAATTGTTAAAACTGGTTGGGTACATTCTGAATCATGCTCCTCTTCTTCAAACCAATGAGTATTTTCTTCTCTGAAGAGGGGTTTAGCAGGGGGATACAAATTGACATGCTTTCTTTCAACTCCATGAGTGATGGTCATGTTTCCAGACCTACACCCTATGTAATCATCTGTTGTGGCTAACCAAGGCCTCCCCAAAATCAAAGGATACCCTCCCAAGTTAGTTTTGCATTGAAGAACATAAATGTCTGCAGGGTACTCCCAAGATGTAATATTCCCAATTATTCATGAGCTAATTGGAATATTCAATTTTGTTTTATTGCTTTGTTTAAAGAATAAAAGGGAAAAGGAGGTCCATATTTCTCCTTAATAATGAATAAATCAATGCCAAATGTGAAAGAGAAAAATCTTGGTAGCTTAACTAAAGAACCCTTGGTGTGAAAGGGGTTGGATCACTTTGACTCGGTCAACAATGACTAAATAAACAATGTTGTCATGGAGGAGTGGCCATCAATGAGGGACATTGCAGTTTTAGATGGAGATGCATTGTGTGAATGTAGTGATATTTTTGTATAGGGCTTAGGGTTTGCAGGCTCATATTCTATTTAAGGAAGAGGATGGCATCCATATGGAGGTTTTTGACGTATATTATATTTCTGAATATATGGTCTGTTTAGACATATATCTCTCTCTTGTTGTTTATCTGAGATAGAGTGTTGTTTATCACAGGGTGTTCATGATCAGGAATCCTACCTCTTCCATTGAGTAGCTCTTGGAGGAGTCTTTCTCTACATTTTCCACTATCTGGCTTAAGGCCAAGCTTCTTCTTTCAACTACAACATAGATCATATTGAGGGTTTGGTTGTTTCTTCAAGCTACAACAAGTGGAGACTATATCTCTATATCTAGGCCATTTCAGTGCTCCTTTTTAGTGGAGGAGGTTTCTACTTCATTGGGAGGACAATATTGGAGGGCTTTGAGCTCATTTTCATATCTTGGCATTAGCCCAACCTTATTTTGATCCCTACAGTGTAGTTTACTTCCAGATATGCATTAATTCTATAGGTGGAGTTGCAAGGTGGTTTGGCACACCATTTGGAAATATGATTTTCAAGTGATGGGGATCTTCCTTTCATTTTGAAGATATATTGGAGGAGGCTATTCTATTGATCATATCATATCAGCCCCACTTTCCAGATATTTATTTTTTAGTATATATGTAGTCTTATATCTCATATCTACATCTTGTACTTGGTGTTTTGCTAAAAACCCTTCAGGGGTTCTTGAGAGGAACTTATGTAGTGCATGGATCTTATATAGATCTAAATTTTGAGGAACATATCAGCTCTAGATATAATGTATAACCTACTAGTATTGTAGAGACAATAAAATAATATCTTAATTGTTTTCCATATTTTATATATGGTTCCAGCACCTCATATTGAGGCATTTTATTCATTGGAGGCTTGTATTTCATGTTATGCATCTTATGGGCCATATTTTACACATATTTTTCTACTGTAATAAAATATGAAAGGTCTCCATATTGGCCTATTGCTTTATAAATGATGATCTGGATTATTTTTCCATAATTTTGTACTATATTCCTAGTTTTCCCATTTGGGAATATTACAGTGGTATCAGAGCATAATCTTGGCACAGCCTGTGCATTCTAAAAGCCAATATTTCATCTAAAGAAGGATAACCTCTTACTAACAGAGAGAAGAAGTATGAAAGAGGAAGCCACATAATTTTTGATTATACAAATGAAAAAGAAGACAAGGGTAAAACCCATTTATATGGAGGTGAGGATGAAGTTAAGGAGTTCCCTAAGATCCTTCTTAGAGCCATGCAAGACATTGTTAAAGATATCAAAGAGATGAGGATGGGAAGATTCAAGGAATCCCGTAAAGGATTTCGTCATGGATAATTCTCTGGCATGTCTCATCATTGGAATGATTAACCTGTGCATCAACCACAAGTTTCCCAATGCTCTACTATGCCTACATTATTGGCTATGGAAAATGAAGGGTTTAAAGAGAAAGAATTCCCTGAAGACTATTTTATGGAGTATGAATCTCAAAATCAGAGGTTCAAATGTCACTTGAGTTTTCAGGAGTTTTTTAAAATAAAGAACAATAGAGTACCAAGGAATCATCATAGAAGTGGTGGATTCATTCAGAATCATGATCGACACCATACTATGGGTAGATTATTTTTACCCAATTTTGATGGGTCATCCAACTGTACTGCCAAATATTGGGTAGAAAAAATTGACATCTACTTTTAGTTGAACAAGGTTCCAAAAATGGAGGCCATTAAGATTGCAGTGTTGCACCTTGAGGGTGAAGCACATGACTGGTGGTTCCATGGCTTGTCTACATTAGGTAATGCCAATGTGACTGCTTATTAAAAGTTTACTATAAGGCTGGTGGAAAATTTTGATAGAAGAGATCCTGAAGCACCATTCATGAGCCTTGAAAATTTGAAACAATCAGGTACTGCAGAAACTTACATCTCTGAATTTTTAAGACTTTCTATTATGGTTCCTAATTTTTCTGCAGCAAGAAGGGTGTACATGTTCATTGATGGGTTAGATGAACCTCTTCATGGTTTGGTTAAGGCTACCAAGCCCACTACCCTACATGATTCTATTGAAAGGGCTAGAGACCTTTAAGATGTCTTGCCAAAAGAAAAGGCTATATTTCATCATAAGCCCTCTTTTCCATCAAAGGGAAAAGAAGAAAAGGCTGCACCTTCAAAGGAGAGTCAATATAAAAAATCTCTTGATGATGATGTCTGGAGAGATATAAGAAGAAGGAAGCTTTTCTTCACTTTCCAAGAAGCTTGGGCACCTAGTCATAGATGTGCAGCTAGAAAATCACATTACATAGAGGTCTTCTCAGATGATGAGGATGAAGAAGAAGATGAACCAAGAAGAGGTCACAACACCGACACTGCAGAAGGAGAACCAACACCATTAGGAGATGGGAATGGAGAATTTTCTCCTATTGGAGGAGCTCTCGCATATTTGAGAGGAGTACCTATGTAGCTAACCTTAACGGTTCAAGGTTCCATCTTGAATCAGAGGGCTTTTATTTTGGTTGATAGTGGGGCTACCCAAAATTTTATTGATTCCCAACTAGTGCAAAGGAGGGCAATACCCACTGATGCTTTTGAGGGATTGTCTGTTTGGTCCCAGGAGATAGAACAATGCAATTCATGCATTATGTTCCATATTTATTAGTCACCATGGGGACATATACATTGATTGATCACTTCTTTGTGGTTGACATACCTGACAAGAATATGATATTGGGTGTTCAATGGTTGATTACTTTGGGGAAAGTCACCACTGATTTGGAGGCTTTGTAAATGGAATGGGTGGATAAGGAGAGTGGTAAGACTCAAATGATCAAAGGCATGCATACATATCCCTCACATGCAACTTCCACACAGAAATCAGAGATGGATTTGCGCAGTGGAAGAAAGGACCTTAAAGTCCCATCTATTATGCTCATGAGATTTTTGCATGGGTGTTACACAACATTTGTCACCATCCCTGCAATCCCTCATCCCGTACATTAGAGGACTATTCTCGTGACCTGTGAACAGTAAACTGTCCTAAAAACACCTTGATGGCATCCTTCTGCATAAGGGCAAGAATTCTCCTGAAGAACATTTCCTCAAAAAATAATTAAAAACATATGTTTGGGCATTGGTGCGCTTAGCCAGTTCATCACTTGCGCCGACCTAGGAAATTTACACTAAGCTCGCACCAACTGGCACTCTGTCCTTGTGTATCACCCATGCCAAGATCATTAAGGAATGTTTTTAAAAAATTTAAGGTGGAAGTTTGATTCTAACAACTTTAGAACGAATCATCAAAAATAGGTTGGGTTGTTTGGCTTCGGATCTCCCTAATTAGGAAGTGGTTTTCCACCTCTCATGGAACCTTCTTAAGAGATAAGACTCTCCCCCATGATTATAGGGATCCTAACCTCTCCTTCTCCTTCTATAAAAGATTTCACTCTCCATTTTCTAGCTAGCTGAACATTTGGGAAGAAAACTATAGCTGAGTGACTACTGAGAGCACAGCCAAGGAGAACCTCGTAAGAGAGAGAGCCTTGTCCAAATTCCCGACAAGCTTTGTGAGACAACCTCATTTGGATTCATTTCCAAAGGAAGAATGTGACGTCAAAACTCAGTTGTAATATTTCTTTCATATCTTAATATATGCTCGACTATGTTATTGGTTCCATCGTTGTATTGATTTTTTGTGTAATGCAATTTGATTCAATATTTTCTGACTGATTGATAGTTACATGCTTGGGATATTACGTTGTATTGCCATGGTTTTTCTCTATATGTGTAGAGGTGTCCAGACATAGTGAGTGAAAGGATTGTGGTCTTTCAAGCGAGGAATGGGAAGCAGCACTTCTCCATCTACAACAACAGTGTGGGACTTGAGGTAGGCCATCTATCGTAACTTTGTCTCTTGTAACTAGGAATCAATATCGTAGTGTGTTCTGTTTGTTCCTAGACCCACTCTAGGGCTAGTGGGATCGCCTCTATCCATAGAGGGGATTTACCTTGTCAAAAAAGTGGTGACTCCACTGTGGATCAATGTGAGTTAGTATTTCTTCCATTAGGTTCTGTTTTGGCTTTTGTTTGCCTTTCTAGTTTATCTTTATTTGTTTGAAGCCCTTGTTCAGCCCCCTGGAGATCAAACCTCTCTCTGTTTGTTTATTTTTCCTCCTTTTATGAGTAAAACCCTCTTGGTGTATTTTTTCATTTGATAGTAGCACCGATTGGTGCGTGTTTCTCGTTTAGAGCCCATGCCATCAATTGTTTGATGCCTATTACGGCCGGACATGCGCGCCAACCCTGTTATGTTTTGGGTTTTGCTTGGTTTTGGGGCTTTTGAGGCTGAGATTTGATCTTGGGTTGTTTTTTCTGACTTCTTGAGTGCTTTAGAGTCATTTTTTACTGAGATCAGCCCTTGTCCTTTGGTTTTCTATGCTTTTCTATCAGTTTTTCATTTTAGCCCTAGGTCTTCTAGGTGCTTCAGCTTGCTAAGCCTCCCGTTGGAATTTTGGGTCCTTGGATTCCCAGTCAACTTCGCTTCTGCTTCTTTGCATTCAGCATTGTGGATAAATTTGAGTGATTGCGTTGATTGAGTGATTGTCTTTTCTTTCGTTCATTTTTACTCTTGACGCTCCATGCCTAGATTACATGGCTTGTTTGGGTCTCTTTTCAGATCTTCTCTTTGATTTGAGGGATTTCATTATTGATTTGAGTCTTGTTGTGCTTGTTTTGAATTGAGTGAAATTGTTTTGTTTCAGATCTCGCTTCACTATTCTCAAATCGATGTTTTGATCTATTTTTCATATGATTTAGTGCACTTGCTCTGATATATTGAAATAAATAAATAAATAAATCTTTTGAATTCTTGATTGGCATAGTGAAGATTGAAAAATATTTCGCATTTCTAGCATTATATAATTCTAGACAAGACTTTTTCAGTCTCATTATCTTGCATCAGGCATTGTAGAGAATGTTTTTGTATGATTTATTGTAGCTATCGCTTGAAATTTCTAACTCTCTCGTAGATAGCTCTTCATTGAACGAAATGGTGTCTCATGGCATGCAGCTTGCATTCAAGGATTTGTGAGATTTGACATTTGGTAGGACCTTGGAATTGAAACATAACTACAAGATCAACTTAAAATTTATTTAATTAACCTAAGGAAAAATTGAAACTTAATGAAACATTTAGTGGTCTAAGTTAGAGACATGTTTCGACGTCTTTAAACCTAGCGGCTGTCGCTCACCATCTGGCTCCAGACAACACTAGTACGGACTTTCGCTCCCCATACCATCGAGTATATAAAGGGATACCCCTCTATATTTCAATCCTTTTATCTGCAGGAAGCCGAGTCAGCTGCCTTGTAACCGTGATACACCGAACACAACATTCGGAGAGACTAACTACACTTACGTCAAGTCCTTGGTTGATTTCTCTTTCATTTCGTAACCAAGGTGTATATGGCAGTTCATGGGAACCTGGTACACCCTTTTACCTAGACTACTTGAGCAGTCATTTTTGGTCTTTACTGACTCTATAAATTTCAAAAGATCATCGAGCACTTGTCCTTTCGAGCTTGTTTAAAACCGAAAGAGACTAGAGTCATCTTTGACTATTTCTTGACTTTTAAAAAGTGAAACAACTATTTCTACACTTCCCATGATTACACGGCCATTAAAGTTTGATTACTTGGCCTATATTTTTTTGCCTTGGTTTGATCCAAGTGTCGTCTTTGTGATATTTTTCCCTCTTTTTGTGTGCTACAGTCACAGTGGCGGAACCATCAGTTTCGTCTACTGGTAGTCATTTGTCGGATGATTCATCTGAATCTTCTCAGATTTCTGGGTTAGCTGAGCTTCAACGGCTTGTCATCCTATCAGAGCACCCCTTTGGAGAGCCAGTTGAATTAAATTGGCCTCTTTCGAACACTTGGTTTGGTTTTGGGGTTGGGGAACATTTTCCCCCTCTTACATTAGGATTGCCGTTTTTGGCTGCTATTATACCTCCGAGCCCCCATACTCTTTTGCAAGATCTCATGGTTGAATCAGACAGGGATCCATCTGATCCTAATTACATCGAGGGTATTCCAGTTTCAGATGAAGGATACCAAATATTCCCTAAAGATGTCCTTCAAGATCCTATTCCATCTTCACCGCTAGTGTCGCTTCCAGCCAGATATAGGTCTCTAGGTCATATTATAGTTGGTATTGCCTCCATGGCAACATCCACCCAGCCAAGGGGTCTGGTTCTTCTATCATTATGGATGTCACTGAAAACACCTATCTCTTCATCGATGCCCTTCGTTACATCTGTTCCTAGTAGACCTACTGTTTGTGTGGCTACTTCGGTGCCAGTTGTCACTGTTTAGTCGTCAGCTGTTTCCACTTCGGTAGAAACTTTGATTGCAGTAGCATTCCCTGACAACCTTTCATTTGAGGAGTATCATCTAGCTATTCAACAGTAACACTCCTAAACCTATCAATCCCCTCAAGATCGCTATCGATATTTTTTTTCCCATTATGGGGTGGATGGTACCCCGTTTTATGCACTTCCATTTTAGCAGGATGGGCATGGAAACCCTGTCTATTTACCTGCTCCTGAGGCTTATCAATTTCTTTCGGGCATTATACCTAGCTTGCCTGGGCAGCCCTCTAGCCAACAAGGACAACCCTTTCAGGGAAAATCATCTGTTCAGCAGGGATATGCTTCTGACCAACAAGGAAAACCCTTCCAGGGACAACCTTTGGTGCAGCAAGGGTATGCGTATGACCTGCAAGGGAAACCCTTACAGGGTCAACCTTCGGTCCAGCAGGGATTCTTTTACGGCCTGCAATGGCAGTCTTACAATCCTCCAGGTCAACCTTTACAACCTCAGCCTGTGATCCCTCCTTGGCAGCCCCAAGCGCCAATTGGGCCATCGGGGTATCAACTCGGACCTTCATATGGTCATGGGGGGCAGATCCATCCATCTCAACCTATGATGCAACCTCAACAACCTTATCTTCCGATTATTCCAAATGTTGCACACCTAGGACCATCCTACGGTCCTGCCCCAGGTCAACCTAGATATCAGCTACAACCTGGCCCACCTTAGTCATCAATCCAACCTGCTCTGTAGGGACAAAGTGGTGGCCCTGCTCTTTCAGGTCAACCTGTCCAACCGAGTCAACCTACGTAGGCTGTTTACCGTGCTCTGCCTCTATCCTACTCTATGTCGCAGCGAAATCAATCGATGTGCCCAACGTATCTAGCTTAGCAGGGGCCCACTTATTAGCAGCCTGTTCGACCCCAAGGAAATTATTTTCCTCAAGGTCAATACCGACCGGTTTACAACACGCCTCAAGGTCCCCCTTATAACCCTCAGCTGCCAGGCTATACTTATATTCAGCAGCCTAATCCATACGCTGCTCAATCGTGGCCCACGTATACTCAGAATCCGTATCCTGGTTTTCAACCCCTGTACCCTGGTTCTCAGCCGCCATATCACCCGAATTATCTGGCTTATACCCCTTACGGTCCGAATCGTTCGGGACAGAGCCAGTGGGGGGAAAGTTATACTCAACCAGGGTGGAATATGGGTACAAGTCCTTATCGAGGGTGTGTTATGCCTTTTAATCCGTAGTTGCCTTTCCTTGCCACGTTGGAGCTACCAGACGTATCCAAATTGACGAATGATCCTATTCCTCATAATCCTTTTTGGCCTCCGGTTCCGACCAAGGTTCCTGGTGATTGCCCCAAGTTTGAGGGCAAGTTTGGAGAAGACCCCCAAGCACATGTCATGACGTACCATTTTTTGTGTTCTTCAAATTCTTGGGTAGACGACTTTGTTCATCTTCATATTTTTTAGCGCACTCTCACAAGAGTTGTTGCTAAGTGGTATATTGAACTACCTCATGGAATTTTTCAATATTTCAACACTCTTGCCATGGCATTCCTGACTCATTTCCAGTTTCCGGTTTGTTATGAAGCAAGGACGCATCTCCTCACGTCGTCGAAATGGGACTGGGCTACCCATATCTCGAACCATATTAATGAGTGGAGAAGGTGTCATTGTCTGATCAAGTTTGAAATTCCTGATTAGTTTCTCACTCATTGGTTCACTACTTCTTTCGTCAACTAGATTGCGAAAGATATTTCCATTGGGGCATGTGTGACCGAAGAACAAGCCATCGCTCATGCCGAGTACCTTAATCTAGTGTACTCTCAATCGGGAATTTTGTAGGACATCTTGAATGAAGCCCCATGTCCCAGGACCTCTAAGGTGCTGACCACCCCATCAGTTGACGATGTTATCAGTTCCGTATCCCAGACTTTACACAAGTCTTCCAATGGGAAGCAGAAATCGAATTCTTTCAAAAATTCTGCTCCTCTGGCTACTCTAGATTCTGGTAAGACCTCGGAGGTCAATGTTGTCCAAGCCAATCCTACGGAAAATAATTCCAAGGGTAAAAATAAGGGAAAAGGAAAAGCAAAATTTGATTCCCCAAAACCAGAATCGTCCAAACCACATGCTGATTATGGTTCACATTGAAAACTGAAGTACCCTTGCCTGATTTATGATTAAGACCACTACACTAAAGATTGAACTAGATGATCCGAGGTTATTCAACTTCTTAAGGGTGCTAAGGGAAATCTAACAGTTCTTAAGGAACCTTTTCCATCTCAGCAAACCCAGATGGTCGAGAAGCCTTCGCCATCTGCACGGTTTGGGTCTTATTTTTTCATGATGAATGGTGTTGCACCTAATTCTTTTTCCACTTGGTCGAAGGATTATGTTGGATCATGCCAGGCTGCTAGGAAGGAAGTCGTCAATGGCCCTCCTCCCCCACCTACGTCTGTTCCTCTACAGATTGAAAGGCCTAGTGTTGAACCTGTTGTACGACCACCTTCCAAAGTTGTTCTCCAAAATTCTTCTTATAATCCGAACGCCCGTGTTGCTCAGCATTACAGCATTGTTGAGGATCTAGCATAGGAAATTTCCATGATGTCCGCGTTGGAAGTACTCCAGAGTTGTCATTCTCAATGGAAAGCTTTGCTATCTATGATCAACGGAATTGATCTTTCCGATTCTATTCTTATCACCTTCGATTTGGAGAATTTCGTCCCCTGACTTCTACACCAGATTGCGCTTGTTATACAAGTTGGCATTGATGGTCTCAATATTCACAGAGCCATTGTGGACGAAGGTGCATCTACCTGTTTCATTTCATCTACTTGCTAGAAGGCCATTGGCTCTCCAGCCCTCACTTCGTTTCCCAATTCCCTTGAGGAATTCGATGGAAGGGAATCAAAACCCTTGGGTGTTCTTTCTAGCTTGTTGATTACATTGCAAGTAAAGATAGTCAACATCGAAGTGGAAGTTGTTGATGCCAAACTCAACTACAATCTTCCACTCGGTCGTAGTTGGACCCACGCCATGTTGTGCATTTTGTCCACCCTCTTTCTACTTCTAAGGTTACCACATGAGGGAAATATTATTACTGTCGATCAATTGTCTTTCTTTACCTCATCTTCTGAGAACAACGTGCCATACGTGGATAAAATTCCTAATTCCCCTGACAGTATAGGGCCAGGTATTTTCAAGGACCCCATTCTCATAGGTATTTTTCCCATTCCACTACCGAATACCATTCAAGTCAACATGGTCTCTCAGTTAGATGACCCTTGGATCATCCCTTCACCTGAACAGGTTGATTCGTTTTGAGACTCGATGCCTCTTATTCCAACCGAGATCAATTATTTCGTTAAAGCTGCATTAGATTCTCCCCTCCTAAAGCTACTCCTTTGAGCTTGTTAGAGCATAGTTCCTTTTCTTGTTTCAAGCTCCCTAAACTATGAAACAAGTTGGTTTGAGGATAGTTCTTTTAAATGTGTCAACCTCATTAAAAAAATTAAACACATTCTCGTTCAATTCGAGTTTTTTAAATCTCATAAAATTCAGGTCGAGTCTCTCTTACTCTTGTGTTTTAAACCTTCACTCCATTTCCTATGGACTGAAGCTTGGGGGGCATGTACACCTCAAATTGAGTCACCATGCTGGGGGTATGCATATTTTTTTCAAGCATAGATTACTTTTGTTTTCAAGCTTACGTAAAAATGAAATATTTTGGGTTTTATACCCTTTTTGAGTTTTTTTCTGCTTATTGGGTCTTGTTTGCTATGCAGATGTCTATTTCTCCTTATGTTGGTTTTCTTGGATGGTGCTTCCTGTAGTACTAGGAACTTGTCTTTGGTTGCTTGGGTAATCTATGATCCTGCTAGTGAGTTTATTAACTTACAAGGGATTTGTCTAGGACCAGCTATGAACAATGTCGCTGAATATAGTGTAGTGTTGGAACTATTAACCGAGGCAGTCAATCTCGGCATATGCACATTGCTTGTAAAGTTGGATTCACAACTTGTTGTTCTTCAGCTAAATTGTCATTATTCGGTTCGAAACCCATGTATTTTAAGACTGTATTTGTGTATTTGTTTACTTGAGAAACATTTTGATTTCATTACTTATCAACATATACCAAGGAAAATGAATACATTAACAGATACAATAGCTAATATTGTGCTAGATAGACATTTGCGCAATTTATAAAAAACAGCATCACATGTACATTGACCCATGTAGAAAATATATATATATATATATATATCATTTGTTTACAATTCATGTGCATCATAAACCCACAAAAAATAATAGATGTTTGTTACAGTTACATCATGAGACAACATGTCTCTCAAATATGCGGAAATAGAGCCCATGTGCCTAGTCGACATGGTTCTAATGATAACACATCACCGCCCGTACCAGCCGCCTCAGCGAGTGGTGAATATGACTGGGCACCCCCATAGTATGCCTCTGATAGGCTCGAGGTACATCATCTAAATGCGCATAATCAGGGACTCCACAAGTGATTCCCTCCAAGTTTTGTACTAGCTCCTCATCGATGCCCTCCCCGGGAGGGTCAAAGTTGTGAGGAGCCTGCCTCGCTATGGGGGACATGCCTATGGGACGTTCTAGGCCAACATCTGCACTCATATAAAATTAACTGGAAGAAGATACATATATTCTAAAAAAAATTATAAACTCATAAAAATACAAAATGAGTTTTAGCAAGCTCTTCGTCCTAGTCCGCTCCCTCTTGGAGTGGAAAGTCTGGATCTCTGGGAAAATTAGTGCTGGCATAGGGCCAATCCTCCACGACGATCAACTGTCATCGGAGCCAGTCAAAGAACTCAGGCTACCAGGACATCTGCTGGCCACCCCCTGCCCTAGGCATCAATGCCTCCCATCGAGCCATTTGTGGCTCTCTCAGTGGTGGAACCAAGACTATGGCCTCCTGGCACTGAAAAATCGGTAATCGTTCCAGGAAGAACAATGCCTGAATCGACCCATATCCATACTGTTTCAGTTTGATCTTCTTGCATTTTGTGAGTTTCCATTCAATGTTCATGGTCACAGCCGTGGCCTAGTCAAAGATAGTTAGGTTCATACACTCTGGTGCAAGAAGTAGACGTGTCTTTGTGGCCTCGTGCAGTGCTTGCAATCCCACAGCCCACGTAATGGTGTGTAGCACTACTCCCAGTGCTATATCAGGGATGGTCTAAAGGTCTACTTTCCCACTATCTGTTCCTTTGCGTGCCCTTGAGCACACCCTATTCATGACCATTTCCATGTTTTCTCTTGAATCCCTGGTACCGGTTAGAATAGGGACTAGACCCCTTCATGACAGTCCAGTGATGAAGTATACATCTGATACTTCGAGCTCAAGTTCCTGGTCTCGAAGTTTGAATTTATCCTCATCCTCATCCCAAATACTTATGAGATACTAAAGCAATTTGGGCTGGGCCTGGAGACATGGAGTCAAAAAGAACTTTTTTAGCCCGCAATTTCGAAGAGAATTCATAGAATGCTCATTTCCCATTGCCATTTAATCTTCTTCACTATGTTCTCTCTATTTCCATTCGATAACCATCCTTTCTGCTGGATAATTGCATAAATCAATCATAGGAATGTTATAAACCTCCCTGGGTATCCAAAATTACATTTCATTGGTTGATTTTTGAGATATTTTAGATGGATTTTGTGTTCCGCCGTTTGCGCGGCTATTTGACTAACAATCGCGCCAACTGGCATGAACTCTATGTAAAAAAGAGCGGATTGGTGTGGGTCCATGCCCATAACCCATTCCAACCGCGGAGCCTTAAAATTTGAAAATCCTTCCCTAAAGGACCTCAAAGAATGACAAAATATAGTAAAATGTAACTTAAAAGACAGACAAAGAGGTTGGCTCCTACCTGAACCATAAGGAATTCGATTTGGTCCATTAGATTGATCACACTAATCACCTGAATATCAAAGCAGAAAAGGGTCACTATTGCTTTGCAAAGAGGTAAAAAGTGAAAAGTAAATATTGTTTACCATTGTTGGTCTTTTATAGCTTTTCAAAGTCCTAAATGGGTTTTAAACATGTTTTTCGATATATGTTTGCAGTATTTTTGTCGAATATGTTTTACACGCATCTTTTTGTGAAGAAATAGTTTTTTCACATGGCTGTGACGAAGACACGAGTTGTATTTTATACTATTTTGGACTCAGTAAAAACACGAAAAAGTCACTACTGGGTTCACCTTTCAGCTCTTTTTTGAATCTCTAAAACTGAAAATATTACCGAATCACTTGTTGTTTTGAGCTCGTTAAATTGGCTGCGAAACAACATCTGCCCAATATATGTTTACCCCTTTTTCAGGATGGGATAGATTATTTATGAAAAAGGAATACCCTAGCCTATCACGACTAGGAGGTTCTCTTAGACATAGTTTTCTACCTTTTCGGATCTCTGGGACTACCTACGAAAAGGGACTGCTGGAGTTTTCTTTTTTGCTATGTTTTCAAACTCTGTAAAAATGAAAATATGTCGACTTATTCCTTTGTCAGACTCGTTAAAAATTGATGACATCGGATTCTGTCGCAATGTCGTTACTCGAGTTCCTCCTTCCTAGGGCTCGTAAAATGTACAAGGTTTGATTTTTCCAAAGGACAAACTTACATCGCAAGCGTATGCTATCCCCTTCAAGATTGTTTTCAAAAAATAATTGGGGTACTCACCAGAAATGGTGGGGGAAAATGGAATCAATATTATAATCCTGTTGGCAGTATGTCACTCTTGAACATGGTGCTTGTATGCTTTCTTGTCGGGTTGGGGACATCTCATCTCGTTATCTGCTTGCCTCCATGGGTTTGGGTAATCTCTCTTGACCGTTCATCTAATGTTTACCACGTCACCATGACCTCAGATCCCTTGATGTCAAATCCTGCCAAACCTAATGTCGTGCTGTCGATATGTTCAAGAGAAGTTGTTCCTCTGCAGTTTTCAACCTCCCTCCGACTATCTGTTGGTCTTCATTCATAAACATTATATCCCTCTATCTTGTGTCGATGATGTGGGAAACATTATGCCCCACCTTTGATCAAGGTCACTTCTGGTCGACTTCAACTCATTATCCAAGAATCTGATCTAGAGACTCCCTTCAGGTGCCATGGAGCCTGGATGCCTCAATGGCAGTTTCTTCGCATTCGACGTAAGGTTTTCATTATTGGCCTTCGATCGGATGATTCTGCGGGTGTTTGACACCATCTCACTGTTCACATTCCATGGATTGTACCTCTTATACCTTGAGAGACATCGTCATTATTGGTGGTTTCTCTCGCATCTGTTAACGGCTTTCATTATTGCCTGGTAAGCAGGCGATGTTCTTGCATGTTTAAATTCAGCTCACATATTCGCATGCTCGAACTTGTACTCTATTTGGGTCAGGATGGAGCGCAAGACCCTAGATTTTTTCTGCTAACATCCAGGCTATGGGTTATTTGTGTATTATTATGATTTATTACATGACTCTGTTGATTGGATGGCTGTGACCATACCTGAGTCTACTTGTTGGTCCTTTTTATAGATGGTTGTGCCCATACCACATATCATGTATTAGAGAAATCAGTTGTATCTCATACTCACAGGTTTTCCGATGGTATTGTTTTCAGTTGAATGCGTTATCATAAAAAATTTCACCCCTCCCTCTCTCTCGGACCTCATGCTTTAGGGGGCATATGTTACACAACATTTTTCCACCATACCTGCAATCCCTCGTCCCATACATTGGAGGACTATTCATGTGAACTGTGAACAGTAAAATGTCCTTAAAACACCTTGATGGCATCCTTCTACATAAGGGAAATAATTATCCTGAAGAACATTTCCTCAGAAAATCATTAAAAACAAATGTTTGGTCATTAGCGCACTTAGCCAATTCATCACTGGTGCCGACCTGGGAAATTTACACTAAGCCCACGCCAACTAGTGCTCTGTCCTTGTGTATTGCCTGCCCCAAGCTCATTAAGGAATGTTTTTTAACAATAAAAGGTGGAATTTTGATTCTAACAACTTGAGAATGAATCATCAAAAAGAGGTTGGGTTGTTTGGCTCCAGATCTCCCTGATTAGGAAGTGGTTTTCCACCTCTCATGGAACCTTCCTAAGAGATAGGACACTCCCCCATGATTATAGGGATCCTAACCACTCCTTCTCCTTCTATAAAAGCCTACCCTCTCCATTTGCTAGCTAGCTGAACATTTGGGAAGAAAACTATAGCTGAGTGACTACTGAGAGCAGAGCCAAGGAGAACCCTGTAAGAGAGAGAGCCTTGTCCAAATTCCCAACAAGCTTTGTGAGACACACTCTGCTAGATGCCCTGCTGAGGGAATAATGTGACGTCGGAACTCGGTTGTAATATTTCTTTCATATATTAATATATGCTCAACTATGCTATTGGTTCCATCGTTGTATTTCTTGTTTTTGTAATGCAATACGATTCAATATTTTCTGACTGATTCATAGTTACATGCTTGGGTTATTACGTTGTATTGCCATCGTTTTCTCTATATGTGTACAGGTGTCTAGATGCAGTGAGCTAAAGGATTATGGTCTGTCAAGCGAGGAATGGGAACCAACACTTCTCCATCGACAACAACAGCGTAGGACTTGAGGTAGGCAATCTATTGTAACTTTGTCTTTTGTAACTAGGAATCAATATCGTAGTGTGTTCTATTTTTTGCTAGACCCACTCTAGGGCTAGTGGGATTGCCTCTGTTTGTAGAGGGTATTTACCTCCTCAAAAGGGGGACAACTCTGTTGGGGATCAGTGTGAGTTATTCCTTCTTCCATTAGGTTGTGTTTTTTCTTTCTTTCACCTTTCTGGTTTATCTTGCTTGGTTTTAAGCCCTTGTTCAGCCCCATGGAGATAAAACCTCTCTCTGTTTGTTCATTTTTCCCCTTTTTATAGGTAAAACCCTCTTGGTGCGGTTTTTCATTTGATAGTCGCACTGATTGGCACATGTTGCTCATTTAGAGCCTGCGCCATTCCTTGTTTTGCACCAATTATGGCTAGACAAGCGCGCCAACCCTGTTAGGTTTTGGGATTTGCTTGGTTTTGGGACTTTTGAGCCTGAGCTTTGATCCTGGGTTGTTTTTTCTGACTTGTTGAGTGCTTTAGAGTCATTTTTTACTAATATCAGCCCTATTCCTTCAGTTTTATTCCCTTTTCTGTTAGTTTTGCATTTCATCCCTAGGTCTTCTAGGTGCTTCAACCTCCTAAGCCTCCCGTGTGCATTTCAGGTCCTTGGTTTCCCAGTCAACTTTGCTTCTACTTCTTTGCATTCAGAATTGTGGATCCATTTCAGTGATTGCATTGATTGAGTGATTGTATTTTCTTTTGTTCAATTTTACTCTTCCTGCTCCAAGCCTAGATTACACGGCTTGTTTGGGTCTCTTTTGAGATCTTCTCTTTGATTTGAGGGATTTCGTCATTGATTTGAGTCTTGTTGTGCTTGTTTTGAATTGAGCAAAAAATTTTTGTTTCAGCTCTCACTTCACTATTCTCAAATCGGTGTTTTGATCTATTTTCCATATCATTTAGTGCAATTGCTCTAATATGTTGAAAAAAAAAAATTTACTTTTGCATTCCTGATGGACATAGTGAGGATTGAAAAATAATTCGTGTTTCTAGCATTATATAATTCTAGAGAAGAATTTTTTAGTCTCATTAGCTTGCATTAGGCATTGTAGTGAATTTTTTCGCATGATTTATTGTAGATATCACTTGAAATTTCTAACTCTCTCGTAGATAGCTCTTCATTGAAAGAAATGGTGTCTCATGGCATGTAGTTTGGATTCAGGGATTTGTGAGATTTGACATTTGGTAGGACCTTGGAATTGAAACATAAATACAAGATCAACTTAAAATTTATTCAATTAACCTAAGGCAACATTGAAACTTAACGAAACATTTAGTGGTCTAAGTTAGAGACGTGTTCTGGCGTCTTTAAAACTAGCAGCTATCGCTCGCCATCTAGCCTCAGACAGCACTAGTATGGCCTTGTGCTCCCCATACCATAGAGTATATAAAGGGAGACCCCTCTAGGTTGCATTCCTTTTATCTGTAGGAAGCTGAGTCTACCGCCTTGTAACCGTGATACACCGAACATGACATTCGGGGAGACTACCTGCACGTATGTCAAGTCCTTGGTTGATTTCTCTTTCATTTCGTAACTAAGGTGTATATGGCAGTTCATGGGAGCCTGGTACACCCTTTTACCTAGACTACTTGGGCAGTCATTTTTGGTCTTTACTGACACTATAAATTTGAAAATATCATCGAGCAGTTGTCCTTTCGAGCTCGTTTAAAACCGAAAGATATTAGAGTCATCTTTGATTGTTTCTTGACTCTTAAAAAGTGAAACAATAATGTTCTATTTCAATGTGGTAAAATAAACTGCCCACAATTACACACCCATTAAAGTTTTATTACTTGGCCTATCTTTGTTTGCCTTGGCTTGATCCAAGTGTCCTCTTTGTGATATTTTTCCCTCTTTTTGTGTGCTACAATAATAGTGGCAGAACCATTGGTTTCATCTACTAGTAGTCCTTTTTCAGACGATTCATCTGAAACTTCTCAGATTTCTGGGTCGGCTAAGTTTCAACAGTCTGTCATCCTGTTAGAGCATCCTTTCCGAGAACCAGTTGAATTCAATTGGCCTTTTTCGAATGCTTGTTTTGGTTTTGGGGTCGGGGAACATTTCCCCCTCTGACATTGGGATCGTTGTTTTTGGCTGCTATTATACCTCTGAGCCCCCGTACTCTTTTGCAAGATCTCACAGTTAAATCAGACATGGATTCGTCTGATCCTAATGACACCGAGGGTATTCCAGTTTTGGATGAACGATACTAACTCTTCCTTGAAGACGTCCTTCAAGAGGCTCTTCCATATTCACCGTCGGTGTCGCTTATAGCCAGATATAGGTCTCTAGGTTAGATTATAGCCGGAATTGCCCCCATGGCAGCGACCACCCCGCTAAGGGGTCCAGTTCTTCCGTCATTATGGATGTCGCCGATGACACCTGTCTCTTCGTCGATGCCTTTCATTACATCTGTTCCCAGTATACCTACTGCCTATGTGGCTGCTTTGGTGCCGGTTGTCATTGTTTAGTCATCAACTATTTCCAGTTCGGTATAAACTTTGATTCCAGCATCAGTTGCTCACAACCTTTCGTTTGAGGAGTATTGTCTGGCTATTCAGTAGCAACAATCCCAAGCCTATCAATCCCCTCAGTATCCCTATCGATCTTATTTTTCCCATTATAGGGAAAATGGTACCCCGGTTTATGCACTTCCATTTCAGCAAGATGAGCATGGAAACCCTGTCTATTCGCCTGCTCCTGAGGCTTACCAATTTCTTTCGGGTATTATACCTACCTTCACTGGGTAGCCCTCTGGCCAACAAGGACAACCCTTTCAGGCACAACCGTCGATTCAGCAGGGATATTCTTTTTACCAACAAGGACAACCCTTCCAGGGACAACCTTTGGTGCAGCAAGGGTATGCGTACGACCCGCAAGGGCAACCATTACAGGGTCAACCTTTGGTCCAGTAGGGATTGTTTTACGGCCCGCAAGGGCAATCTTACAATCCTCCAGGTCAACCTTTACAACCTCAGCCTGTGATCCCTTCTGGGTAGCCCTAAGTGCTATTTGGGGATCGGGGTATCAACCGAGACCTTCATATGGTCCTGGGGGGTAGATCCATCCATCTCAACCTATGATGCAACCTCAACAACATTATCTTCCAATCGGTCCAAATGTTGCACACCCAGGACCATCCTACGGTCTTGCCCTAGGTCAACTTGGATATCAGGTACAACCTAGCCCACCTCAGTCATCAGGCGAACCTACTCCGCACGGGCAACCTGGTCACTCTCCTCTGTCAGGTCAACCTGTTCAATAGGGCCAACTTGCGCAGGTTGTTTACCCTACTCACCCTCCATCCTACTATATGCTGCACCCAAACCAACTACTACACCCGATGTATCCAGCTCAGCAGGGGCCCACTTATCACCAGCCTATTCAACCCCAAGGCATTTATTTTCCTCAAGGTCAATATCGGCCAATTTACAACCTACCTCAAGGTCCCCCTTATAACCCTCAACCGCCAGGCTATACTTATATTCTGAAGCATAATCCATACGCTGCTCAAACAGGGCCCACGTATACTCATAATCAGTATCTCGGTTTTCAACCCCCGTACCCTGGTTCTCAGTTGCCATATCACCCGACTTATCCAGCTTATACCCCTTATGGTTCAAATCCTTCGGGACAGAACCAGTGGGGGAAGAGTTATACTCAAACAGGGTGGAATATGGGTACAGGTCCTTATCAAGGGTGTGTTATGCCTTTTAATCCACAGTTACCTTTCCTTTCCACGTTAGAGCTACCAGACGTGTCCAAATTGACGAATAATCCTATTCTTCATAATCCTTTTTGGCCTCCGGTTCTGACCAAGGTTCCCGGTGATTGCCCCAAGTTTGAGGGAAACTCTGGAGAAGACCCCCAGCACATCTCATGACGTACCATTTGTGGTTTTCTTCAAATTATTGGGTAGACGACTCTATTCGTCTTCGTCTTTTTCAACGCACTCTCACAGGAGCTGATTCTAAGTGGTATATTGAACTAACTCATGGAATTTTTCAAGATGTCAACACTCTTTCCATGGCGTTGCTGACTCATTTCCAGTTTCTGGTTTGTTACAAAGCTGGGACGCATCTTCTCACCTCATTGAAACAGGGCCGGGCTACCCATATCTTGGACCATATTCATGACTGGAGAAGGCGTCGTCGCCTGATCAAGTTCGAAATTCCTGATCAGTTGCTCACTTATTGGTTCACTACTTCTTTCATCAACTTGATTGCAAAAGATATTTCCATGGGGGCATGTGTGACCGAAGAACAAGCCATCGCTCGTGCCAAGTACCTTGATCTAGTGTACTACCAATTGGGCATTTCGTATGACATCTTGACCGAAGCTCCATGTCCCGGGACCTCTAAGGTGCCGGCCACCCTATCAGTTGATGGCGTTATTGGTTCTATATCCCAGACATCATGCAAGTCTTCCAATGGGAAGTAGAAATAGAATACTTCCAACAATTCTACTCCTTAGGCTACTCCAGATTCTGGTAAGACCTAGGAGGTCAACGCCGTCCAGGTCAATCCTATGGATAAGACTTCCAAGGGGAAAAACAAGGGCAAAGGAAAAGCAAAATTCGATGCCCCAAAACTATAATCGTTCAAACCTCATGCTAATGATGGTTCAGAGTGAAAACCGAAGTACCCTTGCCTGATTTGTGATGAAGACAACTACACTAAAGATTGTCCTAGACGATCCGAGGTTATTCAACTTCTTAAGGACGATAAGGGAACTTCAACAGTTCTTAAGGAACCTTTTCCATCTCAGCAGACCCAGATTGTCGAGCAGCCTTTGCCATCTACACTGTTTGGGTCTTAGGTTTTCATGATGAATGGTGCTGCACCTGTTTATATTGCCACTCGGTTGAAGGATTATGCCGGATCATGCCAGGCAGCTGGGAAGGAAGTCGTCGATGGCCCTCCTCCCCCACCTACCTCTGGTCCTCTCGGGATTGAAAGGCCTACTGCTGAACCCGTTGTACGACCACCTTCCAAAGGTGTTCTCTAAAATTCTTCCTATAATCTGAACAATTATGCTTCTCAGCATTACATCATTGTTGAGGATCTGGCACAGGCACCTTCCACGATGTCTGCGTTGGAAGTACTCCAGATTTTTCCATGTCAATGGAAAGCTTTGCTATCTGCGATCGATGAAATTGATGCTGCCGATTCTAGCCTTGTCACCTTTGATTTGAAGAATTTCATCCCCCAAATTCCACACCAAATTGTGCTTGTTATACAACTCGACATTAATGGTATCAATATTCATAGAGACGTTGTGGACGAAGGTTCATCTACTTGCGTCATGTCATCTGCTTGCTGGAAGGCCATTGGCTCTCCAACCCTCACTTCGTCTCCCAATTCCCTTGAGGCATTCAATGGAAGGGAATCAAAACCCTTGGGTGTTCTCGCTAACTTTCCAATTACATTTCAAGGAAAGACAATCAACATTGAAGTGGAAGTTGTTGAAGCCAAACTCAACTACAATATTCTACTCGGTCGCAGTTGGACCCACGCCATGTTGTGCGTTCCGTCCACCCTCTTTCGACTTCTGAAGTTCCCACATGAGGGCAAGATTATTACTGTCGATCAGGTTTATTTCTTTACCTCATCTTCCAACAGAAATGTGCCATACATGGATCAAATTCCTAATCCCCTTGATAGTATAGGGCCGGGTCTTTTCAAGGACCCCGTTCTCATGGGTATTTTTCCCATTCCACCACCGAATACCATTCAAGTCCATATGGTCTCTCAATCAGATGACCCTTGCATCATCCCTTCACCTAAATAGGTTGATTCATTTGGAGATTCAATGCCACTTAGTCCAATCGAGATCAATTATTGTGAGCTTAGAGCTGCATCTGATTCCCCCCACCTGAAGTTGCTCCTTTGAGCTTGTCGGTGCATAGTTCCTTTTCTTGTGTCAAGCTCCCTAAACTATGAAACAAGTTGGTTTGAGGATATTTATTTTAAGTGTGTCAACCTCGTTAAAACAATGAAACATGTTCCCATTCAATTCGAGTTTTGTTAGATCTCATAAAATTCAGGTCGAGTCTCTCTTACTCTTGTGTTTTGAACCTTCACTCCATTTCCTATGGATTAAAGCTTGGGGGGCATGTACACCTCGAATTGAGTCACCCTGCTGGGGGCATGCCTATTTTTTTCAAGCATAGTTTACTTTTGTTTTCAAGCTTGCGTAAAAATGAAATATTTTGGGTTTTATACCCTTTGTGAGCTTTTTTCTACTTATTGGGTCTTGTTTTCTACGTATATGTCTATTTCTCCTTATGTTGGTTTCACAAATGGTGCTTCCCGCAGTACCAGTGATCCAGGTGAATATTGGTGGTCACCCTCCTATTCCACTTGGGGCGCCACCATTGCCTCTTTCAGTTTTTGAGTTTCGTCACAACTTACTATTTTTAGCAGTTTTTTGTGTCTTGAACTTCCGGAGCCGTTTTGAGGCCCTAAACGACGTTTTTTGGGAAAACGGAGAGCAACATGGTCCATGTTGTCCATGTTGCTTGTTCAAAATTTGTATTCCTCGGATAGATCTTTCTAACGAGGTATGGTACGCATCAAATGGAGATCGTATGCCAAAGTTACGCCCCTGGGAAGTTGAAACACCAATTTACCCAAACGGAGCCCATAGTTTTGGCACTTCATCTCCTAGGGTTAGGGTTTTGGCTATTAGGATTTCCCATTGTTTCTAAATAATAAATAGGCCCTCGAGCCTCATTGTAAATCAGTTTCAAAGGCCTGTAGCCACAACATCTCTTCTCAGAGATAGCTACCAGTGCCCTAGCTAGTTTTATTTCCATTCTATCTGTAATCAAATTTCAATTCTTTGATATTAATGAAATGAAGTGTTATTTCCGCTGCATCTCTATATTTATGGTTATATGTTTATTCTGTTGCATTCTTGCATAAATCCAGATCAGTGGTATCAGAGCGGTCTGATTTTTATCGATCTTTGTTTGCATGTCCCCAACGAGGTCAGGGTATAAGGATCTAGGGCTTGATCTGGTGGAACCTTTGCAAGATCAGCCTCGCAAACCTCGACGAACGCCCATGGGGGGTGAAAAGAAAGATGAGGGAGCACAAGATCCTATCAAAGTATTGCTCTAGGAGGCCCTCGAAAAACAAAGGAACGCGATGATGGATAACTTTGCTCAGATCCTTCAACGACTGCCCACCAGGGGCGCATCTGCATCCAGCAGCCACTCTGGAGGCGTGATTCCTTTTAAGGTACAAGTAAATTTTGACATTCCCATATTTTAGGGTCAAATAGATGCAGAGGTCGTAGATAGATGGTTGAATCTATTAGAAAGATATTTCTTTGTTCATGACTTTTCAGACCGAGACAAAATTATTTTTTCACTCCTCAAAGCTACCCCCCATGTTAAGGACTGGTGGGAAACCTACTGTGAGAGCAAGGACCGGACAAAACCCTCTCTATTCTCGGCTGTACCAAATCAAAATTCTTTCCAAGATGTTGTCAAGGAACAGTACTATCCCATGGGGAGCTATGAGGAAAAGTACATACAATGGACCACGCTGCGACAACAAAGGGATCAAGATGTGCATGACCTGACGAATCTATTCCATACCCTGCGCAAAAAGTTGGGTATCAAAGATTCAGAGAAACATCTAGTGCTAAAGTATCACAGTTGTCTGCACAAATACATTCAGGAGGAAATGGAGTTCCTCGACATCTCCTTGCTTGGTATGGCATACCGGTATGCTGCCAAGATTGAGCATAAATTCAAACAGAAGAAGCGAGACTTTGGATCTGCGAATCAAAATAAAGGGAAAGGTGCTTCCAAACCACAGAACAAAGGACAGATCCAAGGCATGGTGGCTAAAGACAACCCGTCAAAGCTACAAGAAAAGAACAACACTGCAAAGCCAAAGAAGGACATGAGAAAGTGGTGTGAGTTCCATAAGAGCTCCACTCACAACACAAGTGAGTGTCAGGCAAAGCAGTCACTAGTGGCCGAGATGAGGGCTTCTGATTCAGATGCATGCTCCGACTCCGAATCAGAACCTGAAAAGTGGAATGAAAAATGGAAACAGATTATTGATGTGGAGCCCAATGCCACTGTTGCCACTACAAAGATCCAGAAGGAGGAACTGGAAGATCCAAAGGAGGAGGAATGTGTCTTCCACTCCCAGATGTGGGTAAAGGGCTCCCCTATACAGTTCATTGTCGATAATGGGAGCCAAAAGAACCTAATGTCAGCAGACGCCGTGAAGCGGTTGGGCTTGTCGACCACAACTCATCCACATCCATACACCATTGGCTGACTTCACCAAGGACGAGATCTCCGCGTCAACCAATAGTGCCGCCTTCCATATAGCATCAAGCCCTTGACGGATGAGGTATTATGTGACGTTGCTCCTATTGATGTTTCTGATGTATTATTAGGACAACCATACTTGTGGAAGCGTCATGCTGTGTATGAGTCTCGACCTCGTGTTGTTATTGTTACTTTGGGAAATAAGTTGTACAGGATACCAGAGGTACCACCTCCTGTCGCTATCTCTTTGGTTATTGTAAAACAATGCAGTAAGCTCATTTCCCAAACCAGGAAATTCATTTTCCTGATGATCCACCCGTAGGGAAAGAAGAAGACTGTGGCCATGTCTTCCAGACAGGGCTCCTCTGCACAACAAAAACAAATGGCTAAGGTTGTGGAGGAGTGCGGGAACATATTCACCTCACCCACAAGGGTTCCTCTACACTGTCAGCTCAAGCACCCAATTGATCTAACCCCAGGTGCGCTGTTACCCAATGGACCAATCTATCAGCGCTCTATTATGGAGAATGATGAAATCAAGAGGCAGATTCAGGAGCTGTTGCAGAAATTTCACATCAGACCAAGTTCATCGTCCTGTGGGAGCCCGATCATGTTGGTGCAGAAGAAGGATGGGACATGGAGACTCTGTACTGACTATCGGGCGTTGAAAAATATCACTGTCTGAAATAGGTACCCAATCCCATGGATTGATGACCTTCTGAATCAACTCAAAGGTGCAAAATATTTCAGCAAGATCGACCTGAAGTCTAGGTATCACCAGGTACCAATTGAACCCTCTGATGTGTGGAAGACTGCCTTCAAAGCCAAGGAAGGCCTTTTCAAATGGCTGGTCGTGCATTTTGGGTTTACGAATGCTCCCACAACCTTCATGAGGATGACGAATGACATCTTGCGGCCACTCACCAACTCATTTTTAGTGGTGTACTTGGATGAAATTCTGATCTTCAGCCACACTTGGGAAGAGCACCTTTACCACATCCGACAAGTCCTCCAAACACTGCGGCAACACAAGTTGTGTGCCAATTTGGAGAAGTGCACATTTTGCATGACCCAAGTTCAATATATGGGA
Source organism: Pinus albicaulis (assembly GCA_034641835.2). NCBI lineage: Eukaryota > Viridiplantae > Streptophyta > Pinopsida > Pinales > Pinaceae > Pinus > Pinus albicaulis. The sequence goes on from CM076579.1 coordinate 1,103,879,241, forward strand.
TACATTATTGATGAAAGGGGGGTGCATGTGGATCCAACCAAGATCCAAGTCATTCAGGATTGGCTAGCTCCAACCACTATAACAAAGCTTACCAGCTTTCTGGGTCTTGCTAATTTCTACCGTAGATTCGTGTTGGGATTATCTCATATCACTTGGCCCTTGAGTCAAGTCACCAAGGGAGGAGCGAGAGCAAAATTATTTTGGTCGGAACCTTAATAGAAGGCATTCAAAGAATTGAAAAATCGCCTTTGTTCTGCCCCACTGCTCACATTACCAAACTTGCAACAGCCATTCGAGATCGAGACAGATGCCTCTGACTATGCTATTGGGGAAGTTCTTACTCAATAGGGACATCTAGTGGCATATCACAGTGAGACATTGTCTGACACAGTTTGCAAGTATCCCACTTATGACAAATAAATGTATTCCATTGTGCAAGCTTGTCGACAATGGAAGCATTACATTTTGGGGAAGAAAAAAATCATCCACATAGACCACCGGCCCCTGCAGTGCATACAGACACAAGGGAAGTTACAGAATGATTGCCATCAGAAGTGGTCCACATATCTGCAACAGTTTCATTTGAACATCAAGTATAAGAAGGGTAGCACCAATAATGTTGCAGACTGCCTCAGCCGACCACCGATCGTGGCGCTCACCACTGTGCTCAACTCTTGTGGGCACGAGACTTCTGATTGGCCACTTCTCTATGAGACTGACCTATAATTTGGCCACACTTACAAGGCACTCTTGGTGGGTACGCAAGTTCCAAATTTTCACCTCCAAGATTCACTGTTATGTCACCTGGGACACCTTTATGTTCCTTCAAGCAAGAGTGCCAAGATGATATGGGAAGCACACTACAGTTGAGTCACTGGGCATTTCGGGGTCGAGAAAACAGTAGCAATACTGCAGACGTATTTCTATTGGCCGAACCTTCAAAAGGATGTCGAGAAGCACATCAGATCCTACACTGATTATGCCATTGCCAAACCGACCATCAAGAAGCAATGCCTATATACTCCACTACCTACCCCTAGTCGACCTTGGGAGTCCATCTCCATGGATTACATGTCGGGCCTACCTTCTACTATGAATGGAAATGACAGTGTTTTCATGGTCGTTGGCAGATTCTCGAAGATGGCCATTATGGCAGCTTGTAAGAAGAATATCACAGCAGAAGCCACTGCTAAGCTCTTCTTTGAACGAGTGTGGGTGCACTTTGGGATCCAAAAGTCTATCATATCAGATCGAGATAGCAGGTTCCTCAACACATTTTGTTCCAGCCTCTGGTCAATGTTGGACACAAAGCTCACCAAGTCCACAACTTTCCATCCCCAAACAAATGGCCAAACATAGGTCGTCAACATAATGATTGTACACATTTTGCACATGTACAATTCAAATCATCCACGCACATGGGACGAGAGCCTCCCCTATGTAAAACATAGTTATAACCGGGCTCTCGACAATTAAATTGGCCATATCCCCTTTCAGGTGTGCTTGGGATTCCAGCCACTAATGTCCCATTGACGTGGCTATGCCATTTGCAGCTGCTCAAGCCGATTCAACTCATGTCCAGTCTAAAGTTGACAAAGCAAGTAGCTTCATTGAGCGCATTCAACACATCTGCCAACAGGTTCATGATATATTGGATAGAGCCAATGCGAAGTAAAAGAAACGCCATGATCAACACCAGGTGCCACACAACTTCCAGGTGGGCAGCAAAGTATGGCTACATTTGCAGAAGGACCGCCTCACTGGACCCCACCGCAAGCTTCGCCCACTCCGATACGGGCCGTACACTGTCATGAAGGCTTTAGAGAACAATTCCTTTGAGCTCATTATTCCACCATTCCTTGGTCTGCACCCAGTCTTCAATGTGGATCGCCTTCGTCCTTACCTCCCACCTCTACTGGACACCTCAGACATTGCAGAACAACTCACACCAACAGAGTTAAACCTAGAATGCATGAAACAGGCCACCAAAGATTGTATCATGGACACAAAAATCAAGAACACTCGCCAACAGAAGGTCCAACTGTATCGGGTTGTCAAAGCTAGCCAACTCCTGCACCAAGGAAAGTGGTTCACCAGGGACCAAGTTCAGCAAAAATTTCCTCATCTCATGGAGGAGCTTAACGCAATGGGGACCATTGCTTCCTAAGGGGGTAGGAATGATCTAGGTGGATATTGGTGGTCACCCGCCTATTCCACTTGGGGCCCCACCATTGTCTCTTTCAGTTTTTCAGTTTCGGCACAACTTACTATTTTTAGCAGTTTTTCGGGTCCTGAACTTCCGGAGTCGTTTTGAGGCCCTAAACAACATTTTTTCAGAAAATAGAGAGCTACATGGGTCCATGGACCAATGTCACTCATTCAAAATTTGTAGTCCTTGGATAGATATTTCTAACGAGGTATGGTACGCGTCAAACAGCGATCGTATGCCAAAGTTACGCCCCTGGGCAGTTGAAACACCAATTTACCCAAACGGGGACCATAGTTTTGGCACTTCATCTTCTAGGGTTAGGGTTTTGGCTGTTTAGGATTTCCCATTGTTTCTAAATAATAAATAGGTCCTCAAGCCTCATTGTAACTCAGTTTCAGAGGCCTGTAGCTACCATATCTCTTCCCAGAGATAGCTACCAGCGCCCTAGCTATTTTTATTTCCATTATGTCTGTAAGCAAATTTCAGTTCTTTGATATTAATTAAATGAAGTGTTATTTCCGTTTCATCTCTGTATTTATGGTTATATGTTTATTCTATTGCGTTCCTGCATAAATCCAGATCAACCAGGAACTTGTCTTTGACTGCTTGGGTAATCCATGATCCTGCTAGTGAGTTGATTAACTTACAAGGGATTTGTCCAGGACCAGGTACGAACAATGTCCCTGAATATAGTGCAGTGTTGGAACTATTAACCGAGGCAGTCATTCTCGGCATACGCACATTGCTTGTAAATTTGGATTCAAAACTTGTTGTTCTTCATCTGAATGGTCATTATTCAGTTCGAAACCCATGTATTTTAAGATTGTATTTGCGTATTCGTTTACTTGAGAAACATTTTTATTTCATTACTTATCAACATATACCAAGGCGAATGAATAAATTAACAGATACAATAGCTAATATTGTGCTAGATAGACATTTGCGCAATTTATAAAAAACATCATCACATGTACATTGACCCATGTAGAAAATATATGTGTGTGTATATATATATATATATATATATATATATATATATATCGTTTGTTTACAAGCCGTGTGCATCATAAGCCCACAAAAAATAATATATGTTTAAAACAGTTACATCACGAGAAAACATGTCTCTCAAAATATGTGGAAATAGAGCCCACGTGCCTAGTCGGCATGGTGCTCATGATAAGACATCACTTCCCATACACCCCACCTTAGCAAGTGGTGAATATGGCTAGGTAGCCCCACAGTATGCCTCTGATAAGCTCGAGGTACATCATCGAAACGGGCATAATCAGGGACTCCACGAGTGATTCCCTCAAGTTTTATGCTAGCTCCTCATCGATGCCCTCCCCCGGAGGGTCAAAGTCGCGAGGAGTGTACCTCGCTATGGGGGACATGCCTGTGGGACGTTCCGGGCAAACATATGAATTCATATAAAATTAACTGTCAGAACATACATATATTCTAAAAAAAATTATAAACTCATAAAAATACAAAATCAGTTTTACCAAGCTCTTCGTCCGAGTCCTCTCCCGCCGAGAGTGGAAGTTCTAGATATCTGGTAAAATCGGTGCCAGCATAGGGCCAATCCTCCATGACGATCAACTATCTTCAGAGTGAGTCAAAGAGCTCAGGCTGCCAGGACAACCGCTAGCCGCCCCATGCACTTGGCATCAATGCCGCCCATCAAGCCATTCGTGGCTCTCTCAGTGGTGGATTTCGGACTATGGCCTTCTGGCGCTGAAAAATAGGTAATCGTTACAGGAAGAATGACACCAGAATCGACCCATATAAAAAAAAAAATCAGTTTGGTCTTCTTGAATTTTGTGAGTTTCCGTTTGATGTTCATGGTCACGACCGTGGCCCAGTCAAAGATAGTTGGGTTCATACACTCCAATGCAAGAAGTAGCTGCATCTTTGTGGCCACGTTCGGTGCCTATGATCCCGTAGCCCGCATAATGGTATCTATCACTACTCTCAGTGCTAGATCAGGGAGAGTCTGAATGTCTACCTTCTCGCTCTGTGTTTCTTTGCATGCCCCTAGGCACACCCTATTCATGACCATTGCCATGTTTTCTCATGAAGGCCTAGTACTGGTCAGAATATGGACTGGACCCCTCCATGACAGTCCAGTGATGAAGCATACATCTGATACTTCAGGCTCAAGTTCCTGGTCTCGAAATTTGAATTTCTCTTCATCCTCATCCCAAATACTGATGATATACTGCAGCAATTCAGGCTGAGCCCGGAGGCATGGTGTCAAAAAGAACTTTTTTAGCCAACAACTTTGAAGAGCATTCATACAATGCTCGTTTCCCATTTCCATTTCATCTTCTTCGCTGTGTTCTCTCTCTCTCCATTCGATAACCATCCTTTCTGCTGGATACCTGCATCAATAAATCATAGGAACGTTATAAACCTCCCTAGGTATCCAAAATTACATTTCATTGGTTGATTTTTTAGAAATTTTAGCCATATTTTGTGTTGTGCCATTGGCGTGGTTGTTCGGCTAACATTCACGCCAACTGGCATGAACTATGTGTAGAACAGAGCGGATTGTCACGGGTCTGTGCCCAAAACCCGTGCCAACTGCGGAGCCCTAAAATTTGAAAATCCTTCCCTAAAGGACCTCAAACAATGATAAAATATAGTAAAATGTAACTTAAAAGATTGACAAAGAGGTTGGCTCCTACCTGAACTGGACGAAATTCGATTTGGTTCACTAGATTGAACGCACTAGTCGCTTTAAGATCGAAGCAGAAAAGGGTCATTGTTGCTCTGCAAAGAGGTAAAAAGTGAAAAGTAAATATTTTTTACCACTGTTGGTATTTTATAGCTTTTCAAAGTCCTAAATGGGTTTTTAAACATGTTTTTCGATATATTTTCGCATTATTTTCATCGAATATGTTTTACACGCGTCTTTTTGTGCAGCAACAATTTTTTCACATGGCTGTGACAAAGACACGGGTTGTATTTTATAATTTTTCGGACTCGATAAAAACACGAAAAAGTTACTATTGGAGTCACCTATCAGCTCTTTTCTGACTCTCTAAAACTTAAAATATTGTTGAGTCGCTTGTTGTTTTGATCTCATTAAATTGGCTGCGAAACGAAATCTACCCAGTACACGTTTACCCCTTTTTCGGGTTGGGATAGATTATTTACGAAAAAGAAATACCCTAGCCTATCACGACTAGGAGGTTCTCTAAGACATATTTTTCTACATTTTCGAATCTGTGGGACTACCTACAAAAAGGAACTACTGGATTTTTCTTTTGTGCTATCTTTTCAAATTCTCTAAACATGAAAAGACGCTGAGTTCTTCCTTTTTCAGACTCGTTACAAACTGATGACATCGGATTCTGTCGCAATGATGTTACTAGAGTTCGTCCTTAATAGGGCTCATAAAATGTACTAGGTTTGATTTGTCCGAAGAAAAACTTACATCGCAAGCATATGCTATCCCCTTCAAGTTTGTTTTCAAAAAATAATTGGGGTACTCGCCAGAAATGGTGGGGGAAAATGGAACCAATATCATAATCGTCTTGGCAGTATGTTGCTCTTGAACATGGCACTTGTCTACATTCGTGTCGGGTTGGGGACATCTCATCTCATTATTTACTTGCCTCCATGGGTTTGGGTAATCTCTTTTGACCATTCATCTTCTCCTTTCCACGTCACCATGACCTCAAATCCCTTGATGTGAAATACTACCAAATCCAATGTCGTGCCGCCGATATGTTCAAGAGAATTTTTTCCTCTGTAGTTTTCAACTTCCCTTTGATTCTCTGTTGGTCATGATTCACAAACATTATATCCCTCTGTCTCATGTCGATGATATGGGAAACATTATGGAACACCTTCGATCAAGGTCACTTCCTGTCGACTTCAGCTCATTATCCTGGAAGCTGATCTAGATACTCCCTTCAGGTGCCTTGGAGCTTGCATGCCTCAATGGTAGGTTCTTCGCATTCGACGTAAGGTTTTCATTATTGGCCTTTGATCGGATGATTATGTGGGTGTTTTATGCCAGCTCACTATTCACATTCCATGGATTGTACCTCTTGTACCTTAATATCCATCATCATTATTGGTGGTTTTTCTCACGTCTGTTAACGACTTTCATTATTGGCTTGTAATCAAGCGATGTTCTTTCATGTTCAACTTCAGCTCACATATTCGCATGCTCGAACTTGTACTCTTTTCGAGTCGGGATGGAGCGAAAGACCCTGGATTTTTTCTGCTAACATCCAGGCTGCGGGTTCTTTGTGGATTATTATGATTTATTACATGACTTTTTTGATTGGATGGCTGAGACCATTCCTGAGTCTACTTGTTGGTCATTTTTATGGATGGCTGCGCCCATACCACATATCATGTATCAGACAAATCAGTTGTATCTCTTACTTATAGGTTTTCCGATGGCAGTGTTTTCTGTTGAACATGTTCTCATAAAGAATTTCACCCCTCCCTCTCTCTCGGACCTCATGCTTTAGGGGGAATCTATTACATAGAATTTTTTCACCGTTCCTGTAATCCCTCATCCCATATATTGGAGGAATATTCTGGTGACCTTTGAATAGTAAAATGTCCTAAAGACACCTTGATGACATCCTTCTGCATAAGGTAAAGAATTCTCCTGAAAAACATTTCCTTAGAAAATCATTAAAAACATATGTTTGGGCATTGGCGTGCTTATCTAGTTCATCACTCGCGTCGACCTGGGAAATTTAAAGTAAGCCCATGCTAATTGGCGCTTTGACCTTGTGTATTTCCCGCGCCAAGCTCATTAAGGAATTTTTTTTAACAATAGAAGGCGGAAGTTTGATTTTAACAACTTCAAAACGAATCATCAAAAATAGGTTGGGTTGTTTGGCTCCAGATCTCCCTGATTAGGAAGTGGTTTTCCACCTCTCATGGAACCTTCCTAAGAGATAGGACTCTCCCCCATGATTATAGGGATCCTAATGTCTCCTTATCCTTCTATAAAATCCTGCCCTCTCCATTTTATAGCTAGTTGAACATTTGGGAAGAAAGCTATAGCTGAGTGACTATTGAGAGCAGAGCGAAGGAGAAACCTGTAAGAGAGAGAGCCTTGTCCAAATTCCTGACAAGCTTTGTGAGACATGCTCCACTAGATGCCCTGCTGAAGGAAAAATACTACGTCGGAACTCAGTTGTAATATTTTTTTCATATCTTACTATATGCTCGATTATGTTATTGGTTCCATCGTTGTATTGTTTGTTTGTGTAATGAAATTTGATTCAATATTTTCTGACTCATTGATAGCTACATTCTTGGGTTATTACGTTGTATTGTCATCATTTTTCTCTGTATGTGTACACGTGTCCAAACGCGGTGAGTGAAAGGATTTTGGTCTGTCAAGCAAGGAACGGGAAGCAACACTTCTCCGTCGACAACTGCAACATAGGACTTGAGGTAGGCCATGTATCGTAACTTTGTCTTTCGTAACTAGGAATCAATATCGTAGCATGTTCAGTTTTTTCATAGACCCACTCTAGGGCTAGTGGGATCGCCTCTGTCTGTAGAGGGGATTTACCTTGTCAACAATGGGACACTATTTTATACCAGAAAACTACCTGGGAGGCCACCTAATTTAGATTTGGTGAGAGTTATCTCACAACATGATGCTCCAAGCATAGATCTAGGAGGGATGGGAGCATTGGAAGGCAATGATACAACACTGGGTGTCTTGGGTAGGCTCAAGGAGGAGGGAGATCTTCTCCCACATCATCATTACCCACTCTCATTATAAGCATGGAATGAATTAACTTCCAACATGTACCTTTAGCATGGGAGATGTCAAGGATGAGAACAACTATATGACAAACATTTCTTTTGATAGATCATTAGCGTTGTCACTATGGGAGATTAATCCATATTGGAAATCCCAACTATTGGTGGACTATTCCAAGGATTTTCACACATGCATGATACTTGGTGACCAGCTACATGAAGAGGGATATTCAGTCCAAGAAGGATTCATCCACTGTCATGGTAGGATATTCTTATCTGGAGTCTCCAATCTCAAGGACAAGTTTCTACAAAGAGCTTATGGAGAGTTCCTTTTCAGCCATACATATTCAATGAGATTCTACAACATCATCATGAGAAGCTACACTTGGAAGGGCTTTGAAGGAGAAATATATCAACATCTTCAAATATGCATGAACCATGTGAAGTTGGGACATCAACATATATCTATAAAGGAGTTAATTCAGCCATCTCTTTCTTCTTTTAAGAGAGGAGATAGATCTATGCACCACTCCATTTGTTTGAGGAGGAATTTTGGTGAAAGATATGCTTGTGTACCTACTGTTTTATTTGATGAACATATGCATTATTTTAATATTTTTATGCATGCCATAGCTTCAAGAAGGAGTAATATACCATATAAAATTCATGGCCAAATTTGTGCCACAAAAATTTCTGAACATCGCCATTCCCTTGGAGATCAAAGGGAGATATTGTATCATTGTGGGTGCACTCCAAAGGCACCAAATATATCTCACACTTTCAGCCATAGTGAGATGAATTGGGCAGAAATTAAGTGGTGGGGAAATCACTTACCACGTCATGATCTGATGTAGTCAGGAGATGCACTACACTGGTTCCACATGTAGAACTATGACCCACCTCCATATGCACAAATTTCTGTCTGTATGTATGTAGTTTTGATCCCATACATTGATGATGTACTTGTACTTTTTATGGGAATATATGGAGGGAGGATGGGAGGTATGTATGTGCCCTATGTGATGGAGATTCTCCATGTTCATTGTGCTACATGTTTCAGGGAGAACATTGGTTAAACCATGTTTATTTCATTTCAACTATTGTCTCCTTATGGAATGGATTATTTTTATCTCATGAGAACTTTGGAGGAGAAATTCATGGAGGGATGGATTCTTGAACACTTAGCTTACGAGGGAAGCTTATCACATGTTGGTGTCATCAATGGAGGAAGGAAAGAGTTGCAAAAATCACCTTGTTAGTTGCATGAGGATAAGCAACATTTGGGAAGGGAGGACTGTAACATTCCCAATTATTCATGAGATAATTGGAATATTCATTTTTTTTTATTGCTTTGTTTAAAGAATAAGAGGGAAAAGAAATTCCATATTTCTCATTAATAGTGAATAAATCAATCCCAAATGTGAAAGAGACAAATCTTGGAAGCTTAACTAAATCACCCTTGTTGTGAAAGGGATTGGATCACTTTGAATGGGTCAACCTTGACAAAATCAATAGTGCTGTCATGGAGGAGTGGCCATCAATGAGGGACAACGCAGTTTTAGAAGGAGATGCATTGTGTGAATGTAGTGATCTTTTTAGATGGGGTTTAGGGTTTGAAAGATAATATTCTATTTAAGGAAGAGGATGGCAGCCATATGGAGGTCATTGATGTATATTATATTTCTGAATATATGGTCTGTTTAGACATGTATCTCTCTCTTGTTGTTTAGTTGAGATAGAGTGTTTTTTAGCAGAGGGTGGTCCTGATCGGGAATTCCACCTCTTCCATTGAGTAGCTCTTGGAGGAGTCTTTCACTACATTTTCCACTATCTGGCTTAATTCCAAGCTTCTTCTTTCAACTACAGCGTAGATCTGGTAGAGGGTTTGGTTAATTTTGCAATCTGTAGAAAGTGGAGACTAGATCTCTAGATCTAGGCCATTTCAGTCCTCCTTTTCAGTGGAGGAGGTTTCTACTTCATTGGGAGGACAATATTGGAGGTATTTGAGCACATTTTCAGATCTTGGCATCAGGCCAACCTTATTTTGATCCCTACAGTGTAGTTTAATTCCATATCTGTAATATCCCAAAATAGGGATTGCACAGCAAGCCTGCTAAAATAACGCACTTCTGGGAGATTTATGCACAGAAATGAGTTTTTAGCACTTGGATCCCTTATATCAGCATATTTGGAGTCTAGATCCAAAAGGGGAGAAAAATCAAATCAAACTAGGTGTGGTAAACAAATCTCCCACCACCTAGTCTAGCTGAAAAACACCCTACAAGAGGGGCTCCACATATGCACAACAAACTACTTCAGAAATAACACAGTATTAGAGAGTATGAGTAGGAGGCCATCAAATAAGATCAAATTTTGAATATACACTAGAAAATCAGATTTACAATTATGCTCTTACATTATAGAGTAGAATACAGAAGAGAAGAGAGAAAGAAATCTTCAGAAAAGAGGGCTACAACACATTTATAAACTACAAAATGGCTTAACAACGTTATTTTATGGAGCTGTAGCAGCTAAATCTTACAATTCGTATCTAGGAAAAATGTATGGATGAAATATTAGATCCATTTTAGATCTATACTCTAGAAAGACTCTATTACAAGATCCCCTTGGGGTTTTGACCAAATCATGCATTACAAAGAGTAGATATGAGTTTTAAGTAGAAGATCTGCAATATTATTCAAAAATTTCTGAAGATGAATTTACATTAAAATAGATCATATCTAAACAAAACATGGATTAGCAATATAATACATGGATCACCAACGTGAAAGGCAAAGCCCAACGCTAGAGATCTCCAATCAAAAATGGGATCAAAACACCCTGCAAAACCTCCACTGAAAATAACGCAGTCCCTCAAAGGAAATTGTGATGTAGCTTGAATAACAGAATTTTCTTGATGCCAAGATAAAAATCTGAAGCTCAAGCAACCGATGCACTCTTCAAGGAGGTTAAAAGACACACTCACTGAGAAGAGGCACCAATACAAGCTAGATCTGAACAGATCTAGAGCTCCACTTGCTTCAGCCTACAAAAGCAACCAAACCCTCACTAGATCTGCGTTGCAGTTGGAAGTAGAGCTTGGCCAATTTCTTGATAGTGGATAAAATTAGTAAGACTGCTCCAAGAATCCTCAATGGAAGAGGTGAAATCCCTGCATAGGAACTCCAAATGCTAAGCAACACTATTCTCCACAGAACAACAGAGAATGGTATTTTTCTAAACAGACAAGATACTCAGAAATATAGACAATCGACAACCTTCTTTGTTGCCTTCCCATTCCTTTTATGAGATGAAAGCCTTTGTAAACCCTAAACCAGCTTGATGAGTTATCTCCTTTCACATGAGGGGCCTCCTTATAGAACTGCGTTTTCCCTTCATGAGGTGCATTGTATCTAGACAGTGCTGTAGATTTGCTCAAGGTTGACCCAGTCTCATAGCTCAAACCCATTTCACACCTGCAAGTGATTTGTTTAGATGGCCCAGATTTATCCATGTTCATATGACCATTGATTTATTCATTATTTTGGGAGTTTTACATGTCCTCCTTTATTCATTTATTCACGCAATAGAAAATGACACAAAATTTCATATTCCTCTTAGCTTAGGCTAAGTAGGAACATTACATTCCTCCCCTCCAAAATGTTGCTTGTCCTCAAGAAAATGATAGGGTGAGAGATGTAGTACTTCTCCTCCTCCATTTATGACACCATCAATGATCAAGTACCCATCATAAGCCAAGTGCTCATCAAGCCAATGCATCATGAATTGTTCATCCAAGGTCAACATAAGATGTGCATAGTCCATCCCACCAGAAGTGAAAAATTCAACAGAAATAAACATGGCTGGCGCAATGCTCCATCTAAAACATGTAGCATGAGGTACATGGAGAAGTTATAATCCATGTGGTACATACACACTACCCATCCTCCCTCCATACAATCCCATAAACAATACAACTATATCATTCAAGTATGGAAGCAAGAATACATATATGCAAACAGAAATCTGAGCTTGAGGAGGTGGGTAAAAATCCCACATTTGATGCCAGTGTAGTGCATCTCCTTCCTGCATTAGATCGAGGTGTGGTAAGTGGCATTCCCACCACACATTTTTTGCATGAGTCACCTTAACATGGCTGAAGATGTTAGATATTTTTGGTGCCTTTGGAAAGCACCCATCATGAGAAGGAATCTCCTTTTGCACAACAAGGGAGTGGCCAAGTTCAACATTTCTATTGGCCCACCAAAAGCCATGAGATCCACATGATCTCTCACTCCGTTTAGGAGTCATATTCTGCAAAAAAATGGTAAAATAATATGACAAATTAGAAGATAAATCTTTCTCTACATTATTAGACCTTTCACCATCAAAGCTCCTCATACACATGGAGTTGTGCATGGGCATTCCCCTTCTCTCAAAATAAGGAAGGAATGGATGAAATGACTCTTGCATAGAGTCCATTGGCTGTCCCAACTCCACATAGCTCATGCACTCTTGAAAGTGTTGATGTAGTTCCTCTCTCAAGCCTTCCCAATCAAATCTCCTCATGATCAGGGTATAGATCTTCATTGAATGCATATGGCTAAGAAAGAATTATTTATGCCCCCATTGTAGTATCTTTTGCTTGAGCTTGGAAGCTCTAGCCAAGAATAACTTACCATGATGATAGATGACTCCCCCTTGGACTAAGTAGCCCTCTTGTTGCTGCATGTCATCTAGCATCATACCTGTGTGGAGATATTTGGAATACACTACAAGCAGCTGAGATTTCCAATACAGATCCACACTGTTCAACAATGGCAGAGCCGATGATACATCCATGGAAGTTTATTTCATGTTGCTGATCTCTTCTCTAACATCTCTCATGCCAAAGTTGTGTGTTGTAAGGCTGATCCTCCCATTATTCTCCTCCCACAACGCAGATATATAAAAGAGAGAGGGTGATAGTGATGTAGGGAGAATACCTCACTCATTCTTGAGATTTCCCAAGCCCTACAGCGTTGCAACTTGGTATCCCATTGCTCCAATCCCTCCTGGATCTAGATTTGGAGCAGCACTTTGTGAGGCCTCCCCCACAAGATCTGAATCTGGTGGCCTCCTAGGTGGTTTGCCACTAGATAGGAATGTCGCTTGTAGAATTGTCATGAACATAAGAGAAGGGACTGTGTGATCCTTGCTTCCACTACGCAAATCCATCTATGTTGTTTGTATGGAAGTGCTAGGTGAGGGATAAGTATGCATGCCTTGGATAATTTGGGGTTTACCACTCTTCATGTCCTCCCACTCCATCTGCAAGGCTTTCCAATTAGTGGTGACTTTCCCCAATGTAATCAACCATTGGACACCCAAAATGATATTGGTGTCTGGTATGTCCACTACAAAAAAGTGATCCACCAAAGTGTAGGACCCCATAGTGAGTGAGAATGATGGGACATGCTACATGCATTTCATTTTCCTATCTCCTAGGACAAAAAAAAATAATCCCTCAAAACTATCAGTGGGGATTGCTCTCCTCTGCACAAGATGAGCATCAATAAATTTGTGGGTTGCCCCACTGTCAATTAGTACGGATACCCTCTGATTCATGATTGAACCTTGTACTCTTAGGGTCAAGTACTTAGGCACTCCTTTGAAAGATGCAAGAGTTCCACCTATTGGAGAAAAGGCTCCATCCCCATCCCCAGATGGTGTTGGATCTCCCTCAACATTATCATTGCTGTGACCCCTCCTTGGTTCATCATCTCCATCTTCCTCTTCAAAATCTGAGAAGACTTCTATGTAGTGCGCTTTCCCAGCAACACATCTATGTCTAGGTGCCCATGACTCTTGGCAGGGGAAACATATTCTCTTCTTTCTCAGCGCCCTCCTGACTTCAATATCAAGAGGATTCTTGAATGAGCTCTCCTTGGAAGGAGCATATTTTTCTTCCTTCCCTTTAGAAAGGTGAGGTGCCTTGCTCTCGAAAGTTGCCCTTGCTTTTGGCAAGGCATCTTGGAGGTCTCTAGCCCTCTCAATGACATCATGCAAAATGATGGGCTTGGCAGATTTAACCAACCATGCAAAGATTCCTCCAGGTCATCGATGAACATGTACACCTTCCTTTCTATGGATAGATCAGGAATCATAATTATAGATAATCTCAAAAACTCAGAGATATAAGTATTCACATTTCCTGATTGCTTTAAATTTGCAAGGCTCATGAAAGGTGCTTCTGGATCCTTTCTATCAAACCTCTCCATAAGTCTTCTAGTGAGTTTAGAATAGGAATTCACATTGGCATGGCCCAATGTAGACAACCCATGGAACCACCAATTGTGTGATTCACCTTCAAAGTGTAGTGCTGCAATCTTGATGGCTTCAATCTCGGGGAATTTGTTCAACTGAAAGTAGATGTCCATATTTTCTACCCAAGCCTTGGAAGAACTGGTGGATGACCCTTCAAACTTGGGAAAAAAGAATCTTCCCATAGAGTGATGTCTATCATGATTAGGAAAGAACCCACCATCCCTATATTGATGCCTTGGTCTCCTTTTTACCTTGAGGTGACAAAATTATTGGAAACTCAAGTGGTCTCTGAATCTCTAATTCTGAGATTGATATTCCACAAATTAGTCTTCAAGGGATGCTTACTCTTGTGGTCCTTCATTCTCCATAGCCAAGAAGGTAGGCATAGTGGAGCGTTTTGGAGCATGTGGAGCTTGTGTTTGGTTCACTATTTGACCAGTCCAGTAGTGAGACATGCTAGAGCTTTCCCCAGGATGAAATCTCCCACGATATTCCCTCATTCTATCCATCCTCATCTCTTTGATCTCTCTATCAAGATCTTTCATGGCCACCAAAAGAGTTCTTGCAAGCTCTTCTCTTTCTTTATCACTTGCAATTTTAAGGGCTTTACCCTTGTCTTGATCATCAGTGGTGTAATCAAACTTCTGGTGACTTCTATTCTGATACCTCTTCTCCCTCTCACTAAGAGGCTCATCTTCTTCTGAATGCAACATGGCTATGGTTCTCCAATGAAAGCACAAGCTGTACCAAGAAAGGAGCTTCGATACCACTGGAATATCCCAAAATAGGGATTGCACAGAAAACCTGCTAAAATAATGCACTTCTGGGAGATTTATGCATAAAAATGAGCTTGCAGCCCTTGGATCCCTTAGATAAGAAAATCTAGAGTCTAGATCCAAAATGGGAGCAAAAACAAATCAAACTAGGTGTGGTAAACAGATCTCCCACCACCTAGTCTAACTGAAAAACACCCTACAAGAGGGACTGTAGCTATGGACATCAAAATGCTTCAGAAATAGCACAGTCTTGGAGAGAATGAGTAGGAGGGCATCATATAAGATCAAATTTCTCATATACAGTATAAAATCATATTTACAATGATACTCTTACATTATACAATAGAATATAGAAGACGAAAAAGAAAGAAATCTTCAGAAAAGAGGGTTGCAACACATGTATAAACTGCAAAATGGCTTAACACCATTATTTTATGGAGTTGCAGTAGTTGAATGTTACACTTCAAATATCGAATGGATCTGTGGATGAATTATCAGATCCATTTCAGATTTTTACTCTAGAAAGACTCTATTACAAGATCCCCTTGGGGTTTTGACCAAATCATGCATTACAAAGAGTAGATCTGAGTTTTAAGTAGCAGATCTGCAATATTTTTCAGAAATTTCTAAATATGAATTTACATTAAAAAAGATCAAATCTAAACAAAACATGGATCAGCAAGCCAATCCATGGATCACCAAAGTGAAAGGAAAATCCCAACACCAGAGATCTCTCATAAAAAATGGGATCAAAACACCCTGCAAAACATCCATTAAAAAATAACGCAGTCCCTTAAAGGAAAATGTGCTATAGCTTGAATACTAGAGTTGGACTAATGCCAAGATACAAATCTGAAGCTCAACCAACTAATGCACTCTTCTAGGAGGTTAATAGACACACTTACTGAGAAGAGGCACCAATAAAAGCTAGATCTGAACAGATCTACAGTTCCACTTGCTGCAGCCTACAAAAGAAACCAAACCCTCACTGGATCTGCATTGCAGTTGGAAGTAGATCTTGGAAAATTTCTTGATAGTGGATGAAATCAGTAAGAATCCTCTAAGAATCCTCAATGGAAGAGGTGATATCCCTGCATAGGAACTCCAAGTGCTAAGCAGCACTATTCTCCACTGAACAACAAAGAATGGTATTTGTTTAAACAGACAAGATACTCAGAAATATAGAAAATCAAGAACCTTCTCTTGCTACCTTCCCCTTCCTTTTATAAGATGAAAGCCTTTGCAAACCCTAAACCACCTTCATGAGTTAGCTCCTTTCACATGAGGGATCTCCTTCTAGAACTATGTTGTCCCTTCATGAGGTGGAGTGTATCTAGACAACACTATAGATTTGGTCAAGGTTGACCCAATCTCATAGATCGATCCCCTTTCACACCTGCAAGTGATTTGTTTACATGGCCCAAATTTATCCATGTTCATATGGGTATTTATTTATTCATTCTTTTGGGAGTTTTACAGGTCCTCCTTTATTTATCTATTCATGCAACAGAAAATGAGACAAAATTGAATATTCCTCTTAGCTTAGGCTAAGTAGGAACATTATAGTCTTCCCCTCCAAAATTTTGCTTGTTCTCAAGAAATTGATAGGGTGAGAGATGTAGTAAATCCCCTCCTCCATTTATGACACCATCAATGATCAAGTCCTCATCATAAGCCAAGAGCTCATCAAGCCAATACATCATGAATTGTTCCTCCAAGTTCATGATAATATGTGCATAGTCCATCCCATCAGGAATGAAAAATTCAATAGAAATAAACATGGCTGGAGAAATTCTCCATATAAAACATGTAGCATGAGGTACAGGGAGAAGTTCCAATCCCTGTGGTACGTACAAACTGCCCATCCTCCTTCCATCAATCCCATAAACAGTACAAGTATATCATCCAGGTATGGAAGCAAGACTACATATATGCAAACAGAAATTTGAGCTTGAGGAGGTGTGTCAAAATCCCACATGTGATGCCAGCACAACGCATCTCCTGCCTGCATTAGATCAAGGTGTGGTAAGTGGCATTCCCAACACACATTTGTTGCATGAGTCACCTTAACATGGCTGAACATGTTAGATAAGTTTGGTTCCTTTGGAAAGCACCCATAATGAGAAGGAATCTCCCTTTGGACAACAAGGGAGTGACCAAGTTCAACATTTATATTGGCCCACCAAAAGCCATGAGATCCACATGATATCTCACTCCCTTTAGGAGTCATATCCTACAAAAAAATAGTAAAATAATATGAAAAATCAGACGATAAAGCTTGCCCTACATGATCAGACCTTTCACCATCAAAGTTCCTCATACACATGGAGTTGTGCATGGGAATTCCCCTTCTCTCAAAAAAAGGAAGGAATGGCCGAAATGACTCTTACATAGAGTCCATTGGCTGTCCCAACTCCACATAGCTCATGCACTCTAGAAAGTGTTGATGTAGTTCCTCTCTCAAGCCTTCCCAATCAAATCTCCTCATGATCAGGGTATAGATCTTTATTGAATGCATATGGTTGAGAAAGAATTATTTATGTGCCCCTTGTAGTATCTTCTACTTGAGCTTGGAAGTTCTAGCCAGGAAGACCTTACCATGATGATAGATGACTCCCCCTTGGACTAAGTAGCCCTCTTCTTGCTGCATGTCATCTAGTATCATGCCTGTGTGGAGGTATTTGGAATACTCTACAAGTAGCTGAGATTTCCAATACAGATCCACATTGTTCAAAAATGACACCATTGATGATACATCCATGGAAATGTCTGTCATGTTGCTAATCTCTTCTCTGGCATATCTCATGCAAAAATTTTGTGTTGGAAAGTTGATCCTCCCATTATTCTCCTCCCACAGCGCAGATCTAGAAAAGAGAGAGGGTGATAGGGATGCAGGGAGAAGCTCCCCCTCATTCTTGAGTTGTCCCAAGCCCTCCAGCGCTATAGCTTTGTTTCCAATTGCTCCAATCCCTCCTAGATCTAGATTTGCAGTAGCAATTTGTGAGGCCTCCCCCACAAGATCTTAATCTGGTGGCCTCACAGATGGTTTGCCACTAGATAGGAATGTCCCTTGCAGGATTCTCATGAACATAAGAGAAGGGACTATGAGATCCTTGCTTCCACTACGCAAATCCATCTCTATTATTTGTGTGGAATTTCTAGGTGATGGATAAGTATGTATGACTTGGATCATTTGGGTTTTACCACTCTTCATGTCCACCCACTCCATCTGCAAGGCTTTCCAATTAGTGGTGACATTCCCCAATGTAATCAACCATTGGACATCCAAAATGATATTGGTGTCTGGTATGTCAACTACAAAAAAGTGATCCACCAAAGTGTAGGACCCCATAGTGACTGAGAATGATGGGACATATTGCATGCATTGCATTTTCCTATCTCCTGGGACCAAAAAAGAGAATCCCTCAAAAGTATCAGTGGGTATTTCTCTCCTGTGCATAATATGAGCATCAATAAAGTTATGGGCTGCCCCACCGTCAATCAGTACAGATACCCTCTGGTTCATGATTGAACCTTGTACTCTTAGGGTCAAGTACTTAGGCACTCCTCTGAAAGATGCAAGAGTTCCACCTATTGGAGAAAAGGCTCCATCCCCATCCCCAGATGGTGTTGGATCTCCCTCAATATTATCAGTGTTGTGACCTCTCCTTGGTTCATCATCTCCATATTCCTCCTCAAAATCTGAGAAGACATCTATGTAGTGTGCTTTCCCAGAAGCACATCTATGTCCAAGTGCCCATGACTCTTGGAAAGTGAAACATAGTCTCTTATTTCTCAGCTCTCTCCTGACTTCAATATCAACAAGCTTCTTGAATGAGCTCTCCTTGGAAGGAGCAACCTTTTCTTCCTTCACTTTAGAAAAGTGAGGGGCCTTGCTCTGGAAAGTTGCCTTTGCTTTTGGCAAGGCATCTTGGAGGTATCCAGCCCTCTCAATGGAATCATGCAAAGTGATGGGCTTGGTATATTTAACCAAACCATGCAAAGGTTCCTCCAAGCCATTGATGAACATGTACACCCTCCTTGTTGCAGATAGATCAGGAACCATAACAGATAATCTCAGAAACTCAGAGATATAAGTTTTTGCATTTCCTAATTTCTTTAACATTGCAAGGCTCATGAAAGGTGCTTCTAGATCCTTTCTGTCAAACCTCTCCACCAGTCTTGTAGTGAATTCAAAATAGGTAGACACATTGGCATGGCCCAATGTAGACAACCCATGGAACCACCAATTATGTGCTTCACCTTCAAAGTGCAGCACTACAACCTTGATTGCTTCAATATCGGGGACTTTGTTCAACTGAAAGTAGATGTCCAAATTTTCTACCTAAGCCTCGGCAGAACTAGTGGATGAACCATCAAACTTGGGAAAAAATAATCTTCCCATAGAGTGATGTCTATCATGATTAGGGAAGAACCCACCATCCTTATATTGATGCCTTGGTCTCCTTTTTTCCTTGAGGTGAAAAAACTCTTGGAAAATCAAGTGGTCTCCAAGTCCTTGATTCTGAGATTCATATTCCACAAAGTAGTCTTCAAGGGACGCTTTCTCTTGTGGTCCTTCATTCTCCATAGCTAAGAAGGTAGGCATACTGGAGTGTTGTGGAGCTTGTGGAGCTTGTGGCTGGTTCACTGCTTGACCAGTCCAGTGGTGAGACATGCCAGAGATTTCCCCATGATGAAATATCCCAAGACATTCCATCATTCTATCCATCCTCAATTCTTTGATCTCTCTAGAAAGATCTTGCATGGACACCAAAAGAGTTCTTGAAAACTCTTCTTATTTTTTATCACTTGTAGTTTCAGGGGATTTACCCTTGTCTTGATCATCTGTTGTGTAATCAAACTTCTTGTAACTTCTATTCTGATACATTTTCTCCATCTCAGTAAGCGGCTCATCTTCTTTTGAATGAAACATGGCCGTGGTTCTCCAATGAAAGAACAGGTTGTGCCAAGAAAGGAGCTCTGATACCACTGTAATATCCCAAAATAGGGATTGCACAACAAGCCTGATATAATAACGTACTTATGGGATATTTATGCATAGAAATGAGTTTGTAGCTCTTGGATCCCTTATATCAGTAGATCTGGAGTCTAGATATAAAAGGGGAGAAAAAAAAATCAAAATAGGTGTGGTAAACAGATCTCCCACCACCTAGTCTAGCTGAAAAACACCCTACAAGAGGGGCTGCATCTATGCACAACAAACTGCTTCAGAAATAATGCAGTATTGGAGAGCATGAGTAGGAGGCCATCATATAAGATAAAATTTTGAATATACAGCAACAAATCAGATTTACAATGATTCTCTTACATTATACAATATAATACATAAGACAAGAGAGAAAGAAATATTCAGAAAAGAGGGTTGCAACACATGTATAAACTGCAAAATGGCTTAACATCATTATTTTATGGAGTTGCAGTAGATGAATGTTACAATTCAGATATAGAATAGATCTATGGATGAAATATCAGAATAGTTTTAGATCTGTACTGTATAAAGACTCTATTACAAGATCCCATTGGGGCTTTGACCAAATCATACATTATAAAGAGTAGATCTAAGTTTTAAGTAGAAGAACTACAATATTATTCAGAAATTTCTAAAGATGACTTTACATTAAAATATATCAGATCTAAACAGAACATGGATCAGCAAGCTAATCCATGGATCACCAAAGTGAAAGGAAAAGCCCAACACCAACTATCTCTCATAAAAAATGGAAACTATGCTGTAGCTTGAATAATAGTTGGCCTGATGCCAAGATAGAAATCTGAAGCTCAACCAACTAGTGCACTCTTCCAGGAGGTTAAAAGACACACTCACTGAGAAGAGGCACCAATACAAGCTAGATCTGAACAGATCTAGAGTTCCAGTTGATGCAGCCTACCATAGAAACCAAACCCTCACTGGATCTACATAGCAGTTGGAAGTAGAGCTTGGCCAATTTCCTGATAGTGGATGAAATCAGTAATACTCCTCCAAGAATCCTCAATGGAAGAGGTGAAATCCCCGCATAGGAACTCCAAGTGCTAAGAAAAATTATTCTCTAATGAACAACAGAGAATGGTATTTGTCTAAACAGACAACATACTCATAAATATAGAAAATAAACAACCTTCTCTTGATGCCTTCCACTTCCTTTTATAAGATGAAATCATTTGCAAACCCTAAACCACATTGATGAGTTAGCTCCTTTCACATGAGGGGCCTCCTTATAGAACTGCGTTGTCCCTTCATGAGGTGCACTGTATCTAGACAACGATGTACATTTTTTCAAGGTTGACCCAATCTCATATCTCAAATCCCTTTCACACCTGCAAGTGATTTGTCTACATGGCCCAAATTTATCCATGTTCATATGGGCATTGATTTATTCATCCTTTTGGGAGTTTTACTTTTCCTCCTTTATTCATTTATTCATGCAACAGAAAATGAGACAAAATTTCATATTCCTCTTAGCTTAGGCTAAGTAGGAATATTACAATATCTCTATTATTTCTGTAGGTGGAGTTGTAGGGTGGTTTGGCACACCATTTGGAGAGCTGATTTTCAAGTGATGGGGATCTGTCTTTCACTTTGAAGATCTATTGGAGGAGGCTATTCTATTAATCATATCAGATCAGACCCACTTTCCAGATCTATAGTTTTCAATAGATCTACAGTCTTAGATCTCAGATCTACATCTTGTACTTGGTGTTTTGTTGAAAACCCTTGAGGGGTTCATTAGAGGAGCTTGTATACTGCAGGAATCTGATATAGATCTAAATTTTGAGGCACATATCAACTCTAGATCTGATGTATAATATATTTATATTGAAGAGCCAATAAAATAATGTTGAAAGGGTTTTCCATCTTTCATATATGGTTGTAGCACCTCATATTGAGGCATTTTATTCATTGGAGGCTTGTATTTCCTATTATGCATCTTATGGGCCATCTTTTACACATATTTTTATGTTGTAATAACATATGAAATGTCTCCATATTTTCCTCTTGCTTTATAAATGACGATTTGTGTTATTGTTCCATCATTTTGTACTATATTCATGTTTTTCCCGTTTGGGAATATTACACATGAACCCAATGAGATGGAAATTTCTTCTCATACCCCCTTTGGCTTTACCTTAGAGCTAACAGCTAATTCTAACATGATAGGAGTAGGACGTAAGTAAAAGGATCCTATATGAGATAAATTCTACATATTCATCACATTGATGGATGCACCTAAATCAATTATAGTGTTCTTTATGGGATACCGATTGATAAAGGTGGTAACCATAGGGACTCCAGGGTCTGCATATTTCTTGGTAACAAATCTGGTGGACATTAGGCTTGCAATTTTTCCACTTACTTGAATTGTAGAGGGTTATTTCTTTTGTCTTCATGATTTCTTGGTACATAGCTACCTCACTATTTTGGCATAGATAGAGATATCTTGAAGTTCTTTCAACAATGGGATATTTATGAACACATTTCTCAGTTTAGACACAAGGTCAAACTCAGCTTGCTTTATTTTCATTTCCAACCTCTCTCGAAGAGGAGGCTGGATAGTATGGGACGAGGAGGGTTATTTTGATCTTGAAGTGGTTTTTTCTACTGGTTCAAGTGTGTTTCCAACTTCAGACATTTCCAGAGTGTCTTCCTCTACAATCTCTTCTATCATTTCAAGATGAGTCACCACTTTTCCTGAAATAAGTTTAATTTCCTATAGCTATAAAGGAAATTCTTGCAGCACTGGATCATAAATTTCCTACAGAGGCAGTATTGTAATACAATAAGTAGGAAAATTGGGTTAAGTGACCACTCCAATATTGTGAGCAGATTAGATGGTTTTATTGTTGGGGTTAGATACTGGCTGAGTAGGAAGTTGTGTGGGACGAGGTTGATTTGGTGGGGCAGGCAATTGAAGATGTTGTCATTGTGCCTGTACCATTTTTTATGGTATGGGCTGTGGTGGATAAAAATTTAAAGATGTAAAATTCTATGCAATAGGGTAAGAAAGGTTCCCATTCTAAGGTTGTTGTGGAGGCTAGGGATTCCAGGGAATTGGGATATTCCACATCTGATTTTGAGCATAAGGAATTTAAAAATGTGATTGTCACATACCTGTAGGATGTGGCTGCTATGGTATTTGAGGTGCCATTGCATAGAGTTCATTGAAATCTCATTGATCTGCTATATAGGTTGCTTTGATCTTAGGAAGAGGACATTGATCAGTAGAATGCTCAGCTTCACAAATTCAAAATACCTATATTTTGTCTACAAGGAATTCTCTTAGAGCATGTTTCTTCATGCATTTGGATTAGAACACGTCCAATTCTTTCTTCAATTATTCCTATTTATTCTTAGCGTGTAAAATATATAATTGTGAAGACAAAGTAATAAGAATATAAGTCTTCAAAATTTCAAATAAGTTACCCATTTCATCTCTAGTTACTCCAACTCCGACAACTGATTTGAAAAGTGTGGAAGAATTGTATCGTGATCCTCCTCCAAATTTAGTATTTCCCCTTGAATTCCTTCGACACATTTCACACACATCATAATAACACAACTTTGATACATCATCTGCTCCCACTAAGTTTAAAATCGCTATAAATTTTGGTTTTATTTCCCTGAGAAAAATTGTCCTCTTGGACTCTTTGCCCAGTTGATTCATCTTGGATCTCTGCAAATTGTATTGAAATCTGTCCACCAAGTCCTCAAGGCTCTCCCCTTCCTTCTGAGTCATGCCAAAAATTTCTTCTGTGAGGTCTCTAGTCTTACAATAATCTTGATTTTTCTTCAGGAATAGCTTCTACATTTCATCCCAAGTGGAAATGGAGTTTGAACCAAGACCCATAAACCACCTGAGAGTTGCATCCTTCAATCTGGCAGGAAAAAATTTCAAATTTTGAGCATTGGAAGAATACTATAGCTTCTGCATAACACATCAAATTTGAATAGGAAGGCATTAGGATTTTCACTAGAGACACCATGAAAATTAGGTAAGGTCGAAGGAGGAATTATTTTCATCTGAGTAGCTCCACCAATATCTCTGATAGGAAATTCAAATGTGACTAGCTCCTCTTCCTTCTCATCATAGTCCCTGTCTGTGCTACCAGTACCCTCTAGATGGGCCATATCAGACTAAGAGAGAGTAGGATCTTTGTAAAGTACATATTATTCAGAGTTAGTGGCATATAACTCTAGTTCCTGAATAGGATTGATTAGGGAATCCTCTTCAGGCTGTCCACTAAGCATAGATGTTGAATTCCTTACAATATGAAATTTGAAATGGCCATCAATAGAGAATTTCCCAATAGAACATTCTATTATAGAAGTAATGATCTGCTTGGGGTAAAAAAACAAGCTATTTTCAGGACTACAAACCTCTTGCTCGAATTCTTCTTTCTTTGTTGCCTTGTTTTTTCTAGACTTCCTTGTTATTGCAAGTTTATTAGTAAATGAAGTGGTCCTCACAACACCACCAAAAATATGTGAAACGATTGGACTCTATTCATCTATTATGAAAACAAATTCCAAAACTTCTACTTACCATAGAAACAGGACATGGGTTTGTCTAATTCTGATCTTTGCAAGTGTGTAGGCCTTACCCTACATCTTACCACATCGACTTCCCCATTCCTGCAAAATCTCAAACACAAATCATACAAAAACACTTATAGTATCATCCCTTATCACCTCCCTAACAACGACTCCAAAATGTTGAGACAAATTATAGACTTATAATTTTCCAACATAAAATATCAACCTAGGGTAGGTAAGCTTATGAGATGTTGTGGAAGGTATATTTAGGCTTAATACCTCAAGTGCTTCCTTGTTATGAAACCAACTCCAAAAATAGAAGAAAAGAGAGATCAACACCTTAGAAATTATCCATTTCAAGGGAGAAACCTCCAATACATTACATAAATGAACAATTATTAGATGATATAAATGAAAAAACCTCCTTCTATATAGAGGAGGCCATGGGGTCACAATATAATCCTAGCCGACCTAACAATAATAATGTAAGGGCACAATAATAACATTATCGAGGTTACAACGGTACAAAAATAACAATAAGGGGGTTACATTGACAACAATAAGGGACTATACTAGTAATATAGGGACCTAACATGCCCCTCTCCTTCAAAAAAGCGTTTTCCTCAATGTTTGAGTAGCTCCAGATGCTTCTGTATAAAATTCTCATCCTCCCGTGTAGAATCATTAGTGGATCCGTTCTTCCATTTGATGAGATACTATGAAATTGATCAATTTTGTAGTGATTGAGTTCTTGTTTCCGTGGCTGCTTCAGGTTCCAATATGATTTTTCCTTCCTCATCAAGTTTCAGCAATATTGTTTAAACTAGAATTTTGTCCCCTATAACCTTCTTTAAGCATGAAACATGGAAAACTTGATGCACTCACGAAGAAGCAGGAAGCTCTAATTTGTATGCCATAGTACCAATCTTTTGTAACACCTTGTAAGGACCATAGTAATTTGGTAATAATTAATTATCCTTCTTAGCTTTCTTGAGAGACATTTGCTTGTATGGTTGTAGCCATTAAAATACCTAGTCTCCTACATCAAAACTTCTCTCGCTGCGATGTTGATTTGCCTGTTGTTTCATTCGATTTTGTACCAAATTTAGGTTATCCTTTAAGAGTTGGAGAACTACTTTTTGATGCTCGATGTGATCTTCCACTGCTTGAACCTTAGAATTTTCTCTTAAAATAAATGTGATGGATGGTGGATGATACCCATAAAGTGCCATAAATGGGGTCATTTTTGCTGCAATATGGAAGGAAGTCTTATACCACCATTCAAAGAGAGGTAACCACTTGATCGATTGTGTTTTCTTATTAGATACAAAACAACGAAGATATCCTTCCAAACTTTTATTCACTACGTCAGTTTGACCATAAGATTGAGGATAATAAGATGAGCTACGAGCTAGTTGAGTACCCAAACCAGAAAATAATTCCATCCAAAGATTTCCATTAAAAATGGGATCTCTGTCACTTACAATAGTATTTGGGTTTCCTTGTAGCTTTTGAATTGTTTCCATAAATGCAGTAGCAACTGTACTTGCTTTAAATGGATGACATAATGCACAAAAGTGTGCATACTTGGTAAGTCTATTAACTACCACCATGATGACACTATTTCCTTCAGACATAGGTAAACCTATGATAAAATACATTGAAATTTCCTTCCGGCATTGACTTGGAATAGATAAAGGTTGTAGAAGATCTGGGGTCTTAATTGAATCAACTTTATTTTGCTAGAAAAAAAAACATTCTACCACAAAATTTTGAATATCAGATTTAAGGCTGTCCAAAAAAAATTATTCTTTCTTCACCTTGTGATAAGTTTTTAAAAATCCTGAGTGTCCTCCTAGAGGAGAAGTTTGTAATCACAAATAATATTTTGTTTTAGTTGGGAATTCTTGCAAATATATAAGCGATATTTGTACCATAAGGGATACTTTTTCCAGCTAAATATATCAGATGTACTAGGATGTTTCTGCAACTTTTGAATGAGTGTCCACACTTCTTCGTCATTCTTCCATTCATCCCTTTCTTTGGCTATCTACTCTGGTTGGATAATAGAAATGGCACAAAGCAATGCTTCCACCTTTTCATCCTTTCTTGAGAGCACATCTGCAACAACATTTATCTTTCCTTTTTTGTAGATGATTTCAAAGCCATAACCCAACATCTTTGTGACCCATTTTTGCTGCTCTTTTGAAGATATTATTTGTTCCAAAAAGTGTTTAAGACTATCATGATTAGTTTTTACCTTGAAGTGTCTTCCCATTAGGTAAGGTCGCCATTTCTTTGGTGCATGTAGCATTGCCAACATTTCCTTCTCATAAATATCTTTATGTAAATAGTTTCCTTTGATTGGATGACTTTCAAAAGAAATGGTTCTTCCTTCTTGTATTAAAACAACACAAATTCCATTTCTTGAGGCATCACATTCCACAATAAAGGTTTTTTTTAAGTCTGTCGTAGCTAAGAATGGTGCTAGGAACATTTCCTCTTTAATATGTTCAAAGGCTTTAGTTTCTTCAAGAGTCCATGAAATTCATCTTTCTTCAATAATGTTGTTAGAGGTGCTTCTATTTTCCCATAATTCTTAACAAACTTCTGATAATACCTTGTTAACCAGAGAAATACTCCAAACTTCTTTATGGTTGTGGGGACTTTCCATTCCTTAATGGATTTAATTTTGTTAGGGTCTACCTTAACACCCTCGTGAGATACAATATGACCCAGATATTCCACCTCTTGTACTCCAAAGAAACATTTGGATTCTTTTTCATATAATTGTTTCTCCTCCAATAGTTTGAGCACCCTGTTAACATGTTAAACATGATCCTTCGAAGGCCTGTTGTAGATTAGTATATCATAAAAAAAATAATAACACAAAATTTCTAAGGAAGGGTTTGAAAATGGAATTCATCAACCCTTGAAATGTAGAAGGTGCATTGGTAAGGCCAAAAGGCATGAACGAAAATTCATAATGACCCTCATACTCGAAATGTTGTTTTCGGAATATCTTCAGTCTTCATTCTAATTTGATGATATCCTGAATGAAGATCCAAATTGGTAAAATAAATTGGTCCATGTAATTCATCCAATAGTTCATCAATCATAGTAATGGGAAATTTATCTTTAATAGTGAGCTTATTAATCTCCCTATAATCTAGAAACGTGTGCCATGATCCATCCTTCTTGTGCACCAATACTACTAGAGCAGAGGAATAACTTTGATTAGGTTGAATTATGCAAGTCTCTAACATTTCTGTAATCATACGTTCAATTTCTCTCTTTTTGACATAAGGATATCTCTAAGGCCTGATGTTTTGAGGAACACTTCCTAGAATCAAATGAATAGCATTATGATGACCATGAATTGATGGGAGTCCTTTGGGAGTTTCAAACACCTTGAAAATGATTATCCCAGACTTTTGGATATCTAGAGAAATAGATGGTTTTGATGTTGGAATTTATAGTGACCATAATTGTGAAATTACGTCTCATTGTTATTTCTTTAGAATATTTGTCATGACATTAGAGATTATTATCTTTCCTAGCTTCCCTACGATACCTTGTAATTCAATTTCCTTTCCTTCCAAAAAAAATTTCAACAAAAGTTCTTGAAAATTAAAAGCTACCATCCCCAAAGATTGTAACCATTGTACTCCTAGTACAACATCAACACCTCCCACTAGAATGGAAATAAATGGAATATTCAATACATATTAACCCATGGTTAGCTTCATATTATGGCATTTTCCAGAGCAATTTAGAGTTCCTCCATTTGCACTATCACTTGACATTTTGGTGTTTGGTATAGGAAACAATTCAATTCCTTGGATACATTACAATGAATAAAATTATGGGTACCACCCAAATCAATAAACACTATTACCTCTTTCTTCTTGATATGTCCTTCTATCTTGAGAGTTTGAGGAGTGGTAATTCTGGCCAATGCATTACATGATATGGTCAAACTCATTTCTTCTTCTTCTAGGGTTGGTTCCTGATGTATATCATCTTATTTTGAAATTTCTTGTTCATTTTCTTCCTCCTTTTCATAATCTATGTAAAATAATTTCTTCTCATCACATTTATGACCTTTAGTGTATTTTCTATCGCAACTCTAGAAAATCCTGTTTGCTCTTTTTTCTTCCAATTGTTGTGGTGTCAAACTTGTAGGTTGTGGAAGTATAGGAGTAGAAACACTTCCACCTTAGATGTGAGTGGTAGGCTTCCTTGTCACCATAATTTTATATTAAATTTTTCTTGCCAACCTGAATTCCTTCTCCAATGAATTATGTTCCCAAACACGAACTTCGTGTTTAATGTTATCCTTTAAGGTACCTATGAAGACATCAATCATGTGTTCCTCTGGAATATTAGTTACACTTATATTCAATTTTTGGAAGTCCTCAATGTGCTCAACTAGTGAACCCTTTTGTTTGAGATTTATGAATTGGCTAAAGAAGGCATTGATCTTTGTATCCTCATAATGTGTTATCATTTCCTCCTTAAAAATTGACCAAGTGACAATTTTCTTACAAGAGAAAGGCCATCGATACCATACAAATGTATTTTTTTCTAAATGTAAAGTTGTAATGCGTACCTTTTGTGTGTTTTGCACATTACTGAGATCAAAATATTGCTCCATATATAGTATCCATGTTACGGGATCCTTGCCATCAAACTTCCTCATATCCATATTTGGAATATGGTGGTTCTTCAATCAACCATTAGAGTTTATGAAGTCACGATTAACATTTATTTTGTTCTCATCATGCATTTCCTCTATTATATTTCTTCCATTAGGAATCATTTCTTGTATTAACCTTATCATCAAACCTTCCATGTCTTCTTTTAGATCATTCTTCATGTATTCAATTTTATCTTTCATTTTTCATCGATCTTAGCTTCCATGTCATCCATCTTAGCTTCCATGCCATCCATCTTAGCTTCCATGCCATCCATATTAGCTTCCATGCCATCCATCTTAGCTTCCATGCCATTCTTCAAACCAACCATCTTAACTTCCATGCCTTTCCTAAAACCATCCATCTTAGCTTCCATGCCTTTCTTCAAAACTTCGATTTCATTTTTTGTTGCTCTTTTTGAGAGAGAAATTTGGTGCACTTGCTCTTTTAATTTTGATATGTCATGTTGTGTTTCTTCCTCTTCATGAGTCATAGTAGAGCATTCTAAAGGCTTCATGCGTGTTGAATTATTTTTAGGTGGCATTTGTGAACCCAATACTGATATCTATGGTTCAATATGCCCTTGGAATCACTTCAAACTGATTTTTCACATAAGAGTTATGCAATTCGAAAAAAATACACACCTTTTTCTTGCCTTTGAGGAGCTCGATATTGAAACTGAATTATCTCGGTGATTTCAAATATTCAATATCTAAAATTTGGCCCTATAGTAGCCCTCTGAATCTTCTTTTGAATACCACAGGTTTGACCTAATTTGGATTCTTCAAGTCAAAATGATGCCCAATCTCCCACAATGACCTAATTATGGACTGGTTCAGGAGACTGAACTTGTATGACATGCCATGTTTCATTGTTTCCTCATTCAAATCTTAAATTGAAACACATAAAAACAAAGTCCGCGCACTTGCGGCCACTTTTTACATAATTCCACTTCGATGTTTAGAGAGAGAGAGTTATGACGAGTATCCCACATTCTCCTCTTTGAGATGAAATTCGGGAGCCTGAAACAACCCTAACTTCCACAGATCATAACTCCGAAAAATATTCTGAACCAAGATCTAAAATTTTTACAAGAAGTGCTCAGAATTTGTGCTTTGCTTTGTAAAAATTTCAAGTTTGAAACCTTTGTAGAAAAACAGTTATAGTAAAAATTCCACGATGACCTGTTTAGGTGAAATTTGGGAGCGTGAAAAACCTTAACTTCCACAGATCATATCTCTGAAAATATTGTGAACCAAAACCTGAAATTTTTAAAAGAAATTCTTCGGGATTTTGGATTCGCTCTGTAAATATTTCAGCTTCTTAACTTTCGTTGAAAAATCGTAATAGCGAAAATTCCATGATGACCTTTTTGGAGCATCGAAACCCTAGAATCCAAAACTTTGATACCAAATTTTATGAAAACAGCTCCAAAAATAGAAGATAAGAGAGATCAACGTCTTATAAATCAGCCACTTCAAGGGGGAAACCTCCAATGCGTTATATAAATGAACAATTCTTGGATGATACAAATGACAAAACCTCCTTCTATATATAGGAGTGCATGGGGTCACAGTATAATCCTAGCCGACCTAACAATAATAATGTAAGAGCACAATAATAATAATATTGGGGCTACAGGGGTACAACAATAACAATAAGGGGGTTACACTAAAAACAATAAGGGACTATACTAGTAATATAGGGACCTAAGATTCCTAATTAAACCATTCATGCATACACCGAACTAATGTCTCTTTTTAGCATCAACACTTGGTAGCGAATTCTACTGAGTGGATTCAAACATCCCTCTGCAGCTCTTAGTATCGTTGATGTTGATCAGAAAAGATAAAAGATCAAACTCATAGCCATAAAATAATCAATCTAAATTTTTTACATTAAAGCCATATTAAATAATTTGACGCATCCCCCCAAAAATTGAATC
Source organism: Pinus albicaulis (assembly GCA_034641835.2). NCBI lineage: Eukaryota > Viridiplantae > Streptophyta > Pinopsida > Pinales > Pinaceae > Pinus > Pinus albicaulis. Next base: position 1,103,910,478 of record CM076579.1, read on the forward strand.
ATTTAATCATTTGACATATGTTATTAAAACTTCAGAAAGATAACACGAGCTATGCAAATGAATTATTACTGCATACAAATAATTAAAGCGCACACTGCAGCAACTAATGGAGTTGTGAGAAAAATGGGCCCTCCATTACTTGCAACGCCTTCAATATTAAAATGGTTTACTCAGTAGAATGGATATAACACAGAATATTGTATTAATCTATAAAATTTTACATTCGAGTACCAATCTAATATGTCTGAACAACAAACAAACCCAACCCCTTACAAAATGAAACATAGTGAAATTTATACTAGTTTGAAGGATCATACTTACTTGAATAAGGAAAAACTAATATACTCAACTATTAGTTATCAATATTGTAACAAAATGTCAAAACTAGCTCTACTGAGTCTAATCCATTAACTGAAAGCATGGCTTAGACCAATTTTGTTACATGGCTAGAGATTTCTATCATACGACCAAGGAGAGGAAGTTTAAAGATCTTGGTGGTTCCAATGGTGAATAAGAAACAACCAATAGGACAACCCCCATGTAGGTTGATTTCCCTACAAAACCCATGTTCTTATTTGGTTTTGGATTAACTGGAACATAGCTAACTACCCATTCTGCTGCAGGAAATCTAGGCAATTGTAGGAAATCTGCACCTATAGTAATTTGCGGAGCATCTGCAGGAAATTACGAGTGCGAGCTGTCTTCAAGAAATTACAGAGATCCTCCAAATCAGTATAAATCTTTATAAAACTTTTAGATCAGTTGACTTGATAATTCAATAAGGAAACAATTAGCCTAAGGAATATTTAAGAACTAGGAAAAATGACACTTCTTAAGTTAATTTTCATACATTAAGCTCATAGCACCATTTCGGCCAAAACTAGATAGTATAATCCAAATAAATGTAATTAGGGGTCAAGGAGAGTTAAAAATGGAAGAAGGAAGGTCCTAGAAGGCTATTAAAATTGGGAAAAATTAGGAATCAACAATCCTACCTACAAAACTTTGAAGGCAGTCCTTTTTTCAACAAATTGGTCTCGACAATTCCTATTGTGACATGCAAAAAGGATATCAAAAAATTCTTCCTCCCTCACACATCTTCTAAGAATTTGGTCAGGGCCTAGCTTGAAGTGATTTCCCCCAATTCATGTTAAATGCATGTTTTTTTTGATGATATTTCTTTTCTCCTTGAATGATATATTAGGAGTTAACTTTCCAGCAACCAAGTAGTTAGCTATATTAGCAAACCATGTGACAGTGTGTTCTGAAACCAACTCCAAAAATAGAAGAGAAGAGAGATCAACACCTTCAAAATCAACCACTTCGAGGGGGCAACATCCAATACATTACATAAATGAACAATTCTTGGATGATACAAATGAAAAAACCTCCTTCTATATATAGGGGTCCATGGGATCACAATATAATTCTAGCCGAACTAACAATAATAGTGTAAGGGAACAATAATAACAATATGTGGGTTATAGGGGCACAACAATAACAATAAGGGGGCTACACTAATAAAAATAATGGACTACACTACTAAAATGGGGACTTAACATGCCCGTCTCCTTAAAAAAAGTGTTTTCCTCAATTCTTGAGTAGCTCTGGATGCTTCTGTATAAAATTTTCATCCTCCCATTTAGAATTTTCAGTGGTTAAGTTCTTCCATTTGATGAGATACTCTGAAATTGATCTATTTCGTAGCTGTCGAGTTCTTGTTTCCATGATTGTTTTAGGTTCTAGTATGATTTTTCCTTCCTCATCAAGCTCTGGAAATATTGTTTGAAGTAGAAGTTTGTCACCTATAACCTTCTTTAAGAATGAAACATGGAAAATTAGATGTACTCGCGAAGAAGGAACCTCCAATTTGTATGCCATAGTACTAATATTTTGTAACACCTTGTAAGGACCACAGTATTTTGGCGATAATTTATTATCCTTATTAGCTTGCTTGAGGGGCATTTATTTGTATGGTTGTAATCGTAAAAATACCCAATCTCCTACATCAAAATTCTATCGCTGCGATGTTGATCTACGTGTTTTTTCATTCGATTTTGTGTGAAATTGAGTTTATCCTTGAAGAGTTGGAGAACTTGTTGTTGATGCTCGATGTGATCTTCCACTTCTTGCACCTTAAAATCTTCTCTTAAAGATGATGTTATGGATGGTGGATGATATCCATAAAGTGCCATAAATGGGGTCATTTTTTTTGCAGTATGGAAGGAAGTGTTATACCACAATTTCTTGAGAGGTAACCACTTGACCCATTGTGTTTGTTTATCAGATACAAAACAATGAAGATATCCTTCCAAACATTTTTCCACTATCTAAGTTTTACCATCATATTGAAGATGATAAAATGAGCTATGAGCTAGTTGAGTACCCATACAAGAAATTAATTCCGTCCAAAAATTTCTAGTAAAAATGGGATCTTTGTCGCTTAACATAATATTTGGGTTTCCATGTATATTTTGAATTGTTTCCATAAATGTAGTAGTAACTGCACTTTCTTTAAATGGATGAGATAATGCACAAAAGTGTGCATACTTGGTAAGTATAGCAACTACCACCATGATGACACCGTTTCCTTTGGAATTAGGTAAACTTGTGATAAAATCCATTGTAATCTCCTCCCAATGTTGGGATGGAATGGATAAAGGCTGTAGAAGACTGGAGGTCTTAATTGTCTCAACTTTATTTTGCTGGAAAACCAAACATTCATCCACTAAATTTTGAATATCAGATTTAAGGCCATCCCAAAAAAATTCTTTCTTCACCCTGTCATAAGTTTTTAAAAATCCCGAGTGTCCTCCTAAAGGAGAAGTGTGCAATTCCAAAAGAATCTTTTGCTTATTTGGGAATTCTTACAAAGATATAAGTGATCTTTGTACCATAAGGAATAATTTTTCCAACTAGATGTATGTAATGTACTAGGATCTTGCTTCAACCTATGAATGAGTGTCCACACTTTTTTGTGCTTCTTTCATTCGTCTCTTGCTTCAATTATCCAATCTAGTTTGATGATAGAAATTGCACAAAGAAATGCTTCCACCTTTTCATCCTTTCTTGAGAGTGCATCTGCAACAACATTTAGCTTCCCTTTTTTGTATATGATTTCAAAGTCATAGTCCAACATCTTTGTGACCTAATTTTGTTGCTCTTTTGAAGATAGTCTTTGTTCCAAAAAGTGTTGAAGACTATCATGATCAATGTTTACCTTGAAGTGCCTTCCCATTAGGTAAGGTTGCCATTTATTTAATGCATGTAGTATTGCCAACATTTCCTTCTCATAAATGTCCTTCTGTAAATAGTTTCCTTCAATTGAATGACTTTAAAAAGAAATGGGTATTTCTTCTTACATTAAAATAGCACCAATTCCATTTCCTGAGGCATCACATTCTACAATAAATGTTTTTGTGAAGTTTGGCATAGCTAAGACCGATGCTACACACATTTCCTCTTTAAGATATTCAAAGGCCTTAGTTGCTTCAGGAATCCATGAAAATGCATTTTTCTTCAATAATGTTCTTAGAGGTGCTGCTATTCTCCCATAATTCTTAACAAACTTGCGATAATACCCTGTTAACCCAAGAAAACCTCGCAACTGCTTTATGGTTGTGGGGACTTTCCATTGCTTAATGGATTTAATTTTGTCAGGGTCTACCTTAAGACCCTCATGAGATACAATATGATCAGATATTCCACCTCTTGTACTCCAAAGAAACATTTGGATGTTTTTTCATATAATTGTTTCTCCTCTAATAGTTTGAGCACCCTGTCAACATGTTGAACATGATCCTTCCAAGACCTTTTGTAGATTAGTATGTCATCAAGAAATACTAGCAAAACTTTTCAAAGGAAGTGTTTGAAAATGGAATTCATCGACCGTTGAAATCTAGAAGGTGCATTGGTAAGGCCAAAAGACATGACCCAAAATTCATAATGACCCTCATGAGTTCAAAATTTTTCTTTTTGGAATATCTTCAGTATTCATTCTAATTTGATGATACCTTGAACAAAGATCCAACTTGGTGAAATAAATAGCACCATGTAATTCATCCAATAATTCATCAATCACAGGAATGGGAAGTTTATATTTAATAGGTTGATTATTGAGCTCCCTATAATCTGGACACATGCACCATGATCCATCATTCTTGTGAACCAATACTACTAGAGCAGAGAAAGAACTTCGACTAGGTTGAATTATACCAACTTCTAACATTTCTACAATCATACATTAAATTTCGCTCCTTTGGACATAAGGATATCTGTAAGGCCTAATGTTTGGAGGAAAACTTCCTGGAATCAATTGAATAACATGATCATGATCACGAATAGGTGGGAGTCCTTTGGGAGTATCAAACACCTTGAAATGATTGTCCAAGAATTTTTGGAGATCTAGAGAAATAGATGATTTTGATGTTGGAAATTCTATTGAGCATAATTGTGCAATTACACCTCGTTGTTCTTTATTCAAAATATTTGTCATGAAAATAGAGCTTATTATATTTGCTGGCTTCCCTACAATAGCCTGTAATTTGATTTCCTTTCCTTTTGAAAAAAAATTCAAGAAAATTTCTTGAAAATTAAAAGCTACCGTTCCCAAATATTGTAACCATTGTACTCCGAGTACAACGGAAACACCTCTCATTGGAATGTAAAGCATTGGAATATTTAATACATATTCCCACATGGTTAGCTTGATATTATGGCATTTTCCAGAGAAATTTATAGTTCCTCCATTTGCGACCATGGCTTGACATTCTGATGCTGGGTATTGGAAATAATTCAATTCCTTGGCTACCTTAAAATGAATAAAATCATGGGTGCTACTTGAATCAGTCAACATTATTACCTTTTTCTTCTTGATATGTCCTTCTATCTATAGAGTTTGAGGAGTGGTAATTCCTGCCAATGCATTACACAATATAGTTAGACTCATTTCTTCTTCTTCTAGGGTTGGTTCTCGGTGTATATCCTCTTCTTTTGAAGTTTCTTGTTTATTCTCTTCCTCCTCTTCACAATATATGTAAAATAATTTATTTTCAGCACACTTTTGACCTTTAGTGTATTTGTTGTCAAAACTGTAGCAAATCCATTTTGCTCTTTTTTCTTCCAGGTTTTTTGGTGTCAACCTTGTAGGTTGTGGAAGTATAGGAGTATAAATACTTCCATCTTTATAGATGTGAGTGGTATGCTTCCTTGTCGCCATAATTTTTCATTCATTTTTTCTTTCCAACCTTAATTCCTTCTCCAATGAATCAATTTCCCAAACACGAACTTCATGTTGGATGTTATCCTTTAAAGTCCCTATGAAGACATCAATCCTGTGTTCCTTTGGAATATCAGTTACCCTTATATTCAATTTTTGGAAGTCCTAAATGTGCTACACCACTAAACCCTTTTGTTTGAGATTTATCAATTGTCTAAAGAAGGTGTTGCTCTTTCTATCCTCATAATGTGCTATCATTTCCTTCATAAAAATTACTCAAGTAACAATTTTTTTATGAGACAAAAGCCATCGATACCATACAAATGTAGTTTTTTCTAAATTTAAAGTTGCAATGCATACCTTTTGTGTGTTTTACACATTATTGAGATCAAAATATTGCTCCATCTGTAGTATCCATGTTACGGGATCGTTGCCATAAAAATTCCTCATATCCATCCTTGGAATATGGTGGTTCTTCCATCGAACATTAGAGTTTATGAAATCATGATTAACATTTTTTTTTTCTCATCACGAGTTTCCTCTACTATCTTTTCGGCATTACGAAACATTTCTTGTATCAACTTTTTCAAACCTTCGATGTGTTCATTTAGATCATTCTTCATGTTTTCCATCTTGTATTTCATGTCATCCATCTAATATTACATTCCAGCTTCCATGCCATCCATCTTAGCTTCCACGCCTTTCTTCAAAGCTTCCTTTTAATGTTTTGTTGCTCTTTGCGAGAGCCAAATTCGGTGCACTTGCTCTTGTAATTTTGATATGTCATGTTGCAATTATTCGTCTTCATGAGTCATAGTAGAACCTTCTAAAGGCTTAGTGGCTGTTGAACTATTTTTAGGAGGAATTTTATAACCGAATACTGATATTTGTTCTACAATATGCCCTTGGAATCAATTCAAACTAATTTTTCACACAAGACTTATGTAATTCGAAAAAACAATACACACCTTTTTATTGATTTTGAGGAGCTCGATATTGAAAATAAATTATATCTATGATTTTAGATCTTCAATATCTGAAATTTGGCCTTGTAGTAGCTCCATGAATCTTCTTTCAATTTCCATAGGTCTAACTTGATTTGGATTCTTCAAGACAAAGTTATACACAATATCCAAGAATGACCTAATTATGGATGGATTAAGTACAAAAAAATCGTACGGTGTTCCACGTGTCACTGTTTCCTCCTTCAACTCTGAATTTGATAAAAAGGAAACTAAAGTTCGTTTACTTGTAACCAATTTTTACATAATTCCAATCCGATGCTCAGAGTGAGAGTTATGACAATTTTCCCATGGTCACCTCTTTGATATGAAATTCGGAAGCCTGAAACAACACTAACTTCCACAGATCATATCTCTAAATATGCTATGATAAAGCTCTAACATTTTTCCACCACGTTCCTCAGGATTTCAGCTTCGCTTTATAAAAATTTCAGCTACTGAACCCTCCTAGAAAAAAAATATTGCGAGCATTCCGGGATGAATTATTTAGGTTAAATTTAGGAGCATGTAAAAAGAGGTAAACTCCACATATCATATCTCCAAAAAAATTTCAAACCAAGAGCTGAAATTGTTCCACGACGTTCCTCAGGATTTCGGCTTCACGCTCTAAAACTTTAAGCTTCTAAACCTTCATAGAAAAAACGTTAGAGCTAAAATTTGATGATGACCTTTTTGGATCAGCAAAACCCTAGAATCCAAAGCTCTGATACCAAATGTTATGAAACCAACACCAAAAATATAAGAAAAGAGAGATCAACACCTTAGAAATTAGCCACTTTGAGGGGGAAACATCCAATACATTACATCAATGAAAAATTCTTTGATGATACAAATGATAAAACCTCCTTCTATATATAGGGGTCCATGCGATCACAATATAATCCTAGCCGACCTAACAATAATAATGTAAGGGAAAAATAATAACAATATGGGGGTTACAAGGGCACAACAATAACAATAAGGGGGCTACACTAATAAAAATAATGGACTACACTAGTAATATGGGGACCAAACATGGTGTTTATATTTCAAAGAGATGTTGATCTCACAGTTGGTAATCCACCATTCCTTCTTCATAAACAGATAGAGCTAACCTCGATAAAAAAATCTGCAACAACATTCTCCTTTCTAGGTTTATCAACAATGGTTAGCTCAAACTATTTTAAAGTGACAACCATCTAATTTGTTGAAAATGGCAACAAGAAACAGTGAAGGAGGCCTCTTGAAACATCTTTCCTGATCCTAGTTGGAAAGTGATCACCTAAACTAGGTGGGGACCACACATGTGATTTTTGTCGAAAAATCTATTTTTAGACTATGTCTATTTTTAGACATATGGAGCATATTCTATAATTTGCGGGATGTTATTTATGGATGGTTGGTCAAGTTGGAAAAATATATGGATTTCTATTTTTAGACATATTGGGCGGAATATATTTTTAGATTTCCAGTCTAAAAATAGATATGTCGAATATTATTAGCTCTTAATAATATTTGGACTATACACATTATCTTATTCGCTTGGAGCACTTCAGTTAAGTGCACAGATGTGGCACAGGAGCTGACAGAAGGAATTACGCTATTCCTAAGGATTAAGTGAAGCTATTGCATGATGACTTCAGTTAGAACTCATGTGACAGAGTTTGGTGGAGTTGATTGAGGAAGTTAGTGGAGTTGTATTCAGTTTAACTAATCTAAAAATAGTTGAGCTATTTGTATTCAGTTTAACTAATTGATACAATTAGTGAGAGTGGTGTGAATTAATTATTAATTAATTCACTAATTATAAACTCAATAATCAACTAAAGAATGCATCAGTTAACTTCAGTGCATGGACAGTTTCAGTGGAGACCAGTGCAGAAATAGGTGAAAGAGCAGGTTAACTATCAGTTGTGACTATACTGTTGCTATTTGCAACACACAGATAGGTGGAGTAATGCGCAGTTCAATCTAGGTGGTTTATCTATATAAAGAGACCATCCCATAGCATTGTACACAGGCAATTCAGGTTGGCTATCAAGTGGCTAAAGGTTGGAGCATGAGTTTTGCTAGATCTAGCTTGATAGTGTGTAGCATGGGAGGTAGTGCATGAGAGCTTGCAAAGAGCTTTGTACTATGATTGTTACATGATCTCCATGACATGTATAATATACAGATAGTTGGGGGTTTTCAGCTTTAAGCTTTCCCATGAAATACTGTGTTCATATGTGTGAAATTTTATGGCTTTAATGTGTGCATGCAATTGATTTTATTTCCGCATGTGATGATCAATGGTAGAAGAGATTCTGTATTATGCATGAAGCTAAAATAGTGTGTGATCAGGAGAATCTCGGTGGATAACATATCAGTTATTCAAATTTCTACATGGTATCGGAGCTGTGTTATAGATTTTCTACATGGTATCGGAGCGATATTGATCATTGGAGCAATTGAAAAGCATTGAAGCGGTTCAATTTTAGGATAAACTCAAGAAACATAAATATGGAGAAAGCCGGAAATATACATGCATATTGTATATAATTTTCTACATGGAATGAGAGAGAGAATTTTTGGGTGCGCGAGTTTGTAGGGAATATCTGAAAATTTTTGGTGAAATATTTTCAGAAAAAAATAGCATATTTGGATTCCTTGCAGAAAAACACCCAAATTGAAAAAAAAAATCGGTCAAATCGGAGCTCGGATGAGGGAGATATCATCGATTTAAAATCAGCTCTTTTTGTTAGAAAATTTTGCGACGGCGGGACAATTGCAATGTGCGCGAGCCAAGAATCTACATGCACTGAGGTACAAGATGCATGAAAAGCTTTGAGGAGCAAAGCAGAGGTTAGTGACTTGGTGGTTGAGAGGGAGCCTCTCAACATGCAGCGTGAGGACAAGTCAAGAAGGTTGGGATTCGGGCAAAGAATCTCTACAGACTTAGAGTAGATGGGATGTCTACGGAGCTTCCTGCTGATGGGAAGTGCATGAAAGGCATGCAACTGATGCTTGAGAGGGAGCAAGTTTTGCATGCAGGTATTGAATTAGATGGGATGTCTATGGAGCTTCCTGCTGATGGGAAGTGCAAGGAAGACATGCAACTGAAGCTTGAGAGGGAGCAAGTGTTGCATGCAGGCGAGAAAGACATGCAACTGAAGCTTGAGAGGGAGCGGGTTTTGCATGCAGGTGATAGTGAACCTCGGAGTGTGGAGCAGCCACAAGAGGATCATGGAGTGGAAGAGACCACTCATGCAGAGAAATTTCATGCCAGACGGGCAGAGGGAGTGCATGCAGCTATACCACCAGGTATGAGGTGGGGCGACATGCATGATTGATCCTAAGAGGAGGTTTCTGGGCAGATTCATGAGATGGTGTGGATCTCATGGATTGAACCTGGCTACGAGGTGCCCACAGCATGGCAGTAGCAAGATCAGTTGGAGTGATGCAGGCAGATCAAAGTGACAGTGTCGGATACTGGAGCGTGGATCAGAGTTGACAGCAAGTGCAGAGTGCATGGGTGCAGAGTTCAACAGCGCAGTGGTTCCTGATGACATGTGCAGTAGCTAAGCAGAGGTCGAAGACTTTGATGATAGATGCTAGATGCATCAGACTGATTGAGTTGTTTGGAGCCTATTCAGTTTCGTAGATGGCACATGCAAAGGGTGCATGGCACATGCATGGAGTTGCATGGTGCATGCATGAGTTTGCATGGCACATGCAAAGGTTGCATGTCGCATGCATGGAGTTGCATGTCGCATGCATGCAGTTGCATGGCGCTTGTGAAGGTTGCAGGGAGAATGCATGGAGTTGCATGTTGCATGCAAAGACAGTCCTTTCTTGTTGAGAGGGAGTGTTGAAAATAGCAACAAGAAACAGTGAAGGAGGCCTCTTGAAACATCTTTCCTGATCCTAGTTGGAAAGTGATCACCTAAACTAGGTGGGGACCACACATGTGATTTTTGTCGAAAAATCTATTTTTAGACTATGTCTATTTTTAGGCATATGGAGCATATTCTATAATTTGCGGGATGCTATTTATGGATGGTTGGTCAAGTTGGAAAAATAGATGGATTTCTATTTTTAGACATATTGGGCGGAATATATTTTTAGATTTCCAGTCTAAAAATAGATATGTCGAATATTATTAGCTCTTAATAATATTTGGACTATAAACATTATCTTATTCTCTTGGAGCACTTCAGTTAAGTGCACAGATGTGGCACAGGAGCTGACAGAAGGAATTACGCTATTCCTAAGGGTTAAGTGAAGCTATTGCATGGATACTTCAGTTAGAACTCATGTGAGAGAGTTTGGTGGAGTTGATTGAGGAAGTTAATGGAGTTGTGTTCAGTTTAACTAATCTAAAAATAGTTGAGCTATTTGTATCTAGTTTAACTGATTGATACAATTAGTGAGAGTGGTGTGAATTAATTATTAATTAATTCACTAATTATAAACTCATTAATCAACTAAAGAATACATCAGTTAACTTCAGTGCATGGAAAGTTTCAGTGGAGACCAGTGCAGAAATAGGTGAAAGAGCAGGTTAACTATCGGTTGTGACTATACTGTTGCTATTTGCAACACACAGATAGGTGGAGTAATCAATGAGGATTGCGCAGTTCAATCTAGGTGGTTTATCTATATAAAGAGACCATCCCATAGCATTGAAACACGCAATTCAGGTTGGCTATCAAGTGGCTAAAGGTTGGAGCATGAGTTTTGCTAGATCTAGCTTGATAGTGTGTAGCAAGGGAGGTAGTGCATGAGAGCTTGCAAAGAGCTTTGTACTATGATTGTTACATGATCTCCATGACATGTATAATATACAGATAGTTGGGGGTTTTCAGCTTTAAGCTTTCCCATGAAATATTGTGTTCATATGTGTGAATTTTTATGGCTTTAATGTGTGCATGCAATTGATTTTATTTCCGCATGTGATGATCAATGGTAGAAGAGATTATGTATTATGCATGAAGCTAAAATAGTGTGTGATCAGGAGAATCTCGGTGGATAACATATCAGTTATTCAAATTTCTACATAATTATCATATCATTAACATCTATTTTGTTCATTAAATATTTGATGGCTACCTAGTCAATGTGTACAAAGGTCTGATACCCAGTGACATAATGTGTAAATTTATTTAAAGCATGGACAATGGCTAACATCACCTTCTGTGTGACAATATAATTGAGTTCATCCTTAGACAAGTTCTTATTGATTAAATATATTGCATAAGGTAATTTTTCTTCCAATTGTCGTAATGCTTCACCCACAGCTTTTTCATATGCATCAGTGTGGATGTGGAAAGGAAGAGTCCAATTTGGACCTCACATAATGGGGGTGGTAGTTAACTTTCACTTAATGATCTGAAAATCTTCTTGACAAAGACTGGACCAAATAAACTTAGAATCCTTGGCCAATAAACCAAATAGTGGTGAAGCGATCTTATTGAAATATTTGATAAATCTTCTATAATAGAAAGCTAATGTTAAGAATATCCTCACATCTCTTTTTTTTTAGGATCAGGTACCCTTTTGACAATAGTGATTTTTATTGAGTCCACCTGTATTCCTGCTTAGGAGATTGAGTGTCCCAATAAAACTCCTCCTCTTTTCAGGAATTTACCCTTTTCTGGGCTCAAGGATAGATGCATCCCAATGCACCTTCTCTGCACTTTTCCCAAATTGGAGAGAGATTCCTAGAATTCATCCCCATAGGGTGTGAAATCAACCATGTATATGTCAATTGAGTCATGGAATAGCTGAGAGAAAATTCTCAAGACAACTCTTTGGAAGGTAGAGGGGGCATTGCACAACCTAAAGAGTAGGACTCTGTAAGCGATGTTACCCCAAGGGTAGGTGAAAGTAGTCTTATCCTAATATTCAGGGTTGATTTGGATCTATTTATACCCACTGAGGCCATATAATAAGGAAAATAAGTTCTTTCCTACAGGGCCATCCAGGAATTGGTTTATAAAGGGAAAATATAAATGGTCCTTCTTTGTGGCTTTGTTAAGTTCCTGATAATCAACACAGATTCTCCATTTTCCATTATTCTTCGAGACTAACACAAGAGGAGATCCCCACTCACTATCTGATATAGGATAAATGAAACTTGCATCCAACAGTTTCTGCAGTTTTTCCTTGACTATGTCCTTCAGAGCTGGGTTCATCCTTATTTGAGGTTGTCACACATGCTTTCATCCTTAATTTATGTAAATATGATGTCTATATACTGAAGTATTAAAACCTTTCATGTCCTTGTAATCCAAAGAAAATGCATCTAGGTTTTCTTTTAGAAGCTCGTATACCTGGCAGGGAAAATTTAAGGATTTAAATTTATCTTAAACGTTAGAAACCTTGGTGAATATTACTAATACCTAATATCAAAACTATAAAATGCTTGGTGATATTTTAGTAAAAATATTCAAACTTATAATGATTTTATATAGTATTTATAAAATTTTGACAATTTTTAAGGTAGAATAGTTTTTTCTTATAAAATTTGGGCGAATCATTTTTAGGAAAAAATGGGAATTAGAAAATCTTATTTTTTGGAAAAAGCATTGAAGATTAGCCCACCTACGAATACTAGCCCCTAAAATTTTCCCTGATAGTTGATTTTCTTCCTTATCTAAGAGATTTGAGTTGAGTTTTAGAGATATGGATGGGCCAAACTATATAGCCTTCGTAGTTTCAGAGGTTGAATCATCTGAGTGCAATTTCATCCAAGGTTGGATTTCAGATCCTATGACTAGGTTTTCAAGTGGACTATCAGTGAGGGACTGGTTTTGAAAGACATGGTCAATGAGTTCATCTTCATCAAGTTGGCCCCATCTAAGAACAACACCTATGGTACAAATGGAGGTAGTGTTATATACCTCATTTTCTTCATCCTCCAACCATATAGGTAGATCATGATCAATGGAAGGCTAGGTTGGGGGATATAATACCAGTTGTTTAGATAAGGGCCCATTCTTAATAGTCATTTTTCCAGCCCAAAAACTCATATAAGCATATGAAATGGCTAACCAAGGTCTCCCTAATATGAGAGGATATCCATTGAACTTGGTTTTTGGTTGCATAACCAGAACATATGTAGGATACTCCCAAGAGTCAATTGAAACCATAACATCCTCAACAATTCCTTCCAAAGTTATTGTGGACCGATCTGAAAGCTAAAAAACTGTTGTGGTTTCCCTCAAAGTACCTTGAAGATTGAGTTTCAACATATTTCCTTTGGTCATGACATTGATGGCAGTCCCTAGATCAATCAGAGTATTGGGGACTATGACACCATCTATGTGTGCATGTACAACTGGAACACCAGAGTCCAGGTACTTTGGAAAGATCACCCTTCCCGAAATTAAGTATGATAGTTGCCCTACTACATTGATGGTTGGGGTATGCTTCTTCTTTCTCCCAGGTTTCTTGAAGAAATTTTCCTTGATGAGCCTATTGCAAATAGGAACATCATTAATGGCCTAGAGAAGCGATATATTTACACACAAATTTTTCAATTCTCCTAGAAGTTGAGTCTCCTTTGGGGTGTGCTGATTGGAATGGATCAAGTGCTCAGGAAAAGGACGTTTCTAGATCTGAGTGTCACTTTCTTCCTTTTCCTCCTTAACCTCTATAGGTGGAGATGGAGTGTGGTTCTATGGGAGCACTCTTCCCGACCTGAGATTAATCTCATGTATCTCCACAGAAAAATCTGGATAGGATGTCTCTCCACTATAAACATGTTGTTCCTATCTATTTTTTGGGTTCGGATTGGGATGTGCAGGCATCTGAGGCAACATGGGTGCAATAGCATGAGTATGATGAGGTTTATTTTGGGGTGGAGGCATTAGAGAAGGTAGTTGACTATGTTGAGACCTCCACCCTTGGGATGGACTGTTCCACTAAGGTTGTTGAGGAACATACTGTTGAAATGTTTGGTTCACAGGCTGAGGATGATATGGAGGGTTATAAGGAAAAGTAGGAGGCATAGGCCATGATGGAGGAGTGGGGCTGTAACAAGGTTGCATGGGTGAAATCTGATTATTGTGATAGTAAGAGTAAGGTGCACCTTGCATACCCTAGTAATCTGACCTAGGGCCTCGACGCCTTCTCTAGTTGATGAAACATAGTTTCTCTAGTCCTAATTCCCCACCTTGATATACAAATTTGAGTCCATGTAAGGAGTAACACTTTTCCGTGGCATGATTCTCCTCAGTAACTAAGAAAAACTCTATGAAATTTAGTGGACTTTCATTTCCAGGGTGATTTCTAGTACATCTAGGGAAAAATATAGGCAAGGTTATTTCTTCTTTCTCTTTCTTCCTCTTGACCTAAATTGTGTCCATTTGCAAATAAAAGGTGTGCAACATGTCAATCTTGAAGTCCTCCAACATATTTCCAATCTCATGTTTGATGGAGGTGGAAGAGGAGGGGGTATTGGTTGTACTTTGGCCAGCTTGACCTTTCTTCCTAGCTTCCATAGAATGGTTACTGAATGAAATTTTCATTGCTTCATAAGGTAGTTGGTATATATATCCTCTTGATAACATATTTAAGGTTTCTATCAGGTCCTCTCTAATCCTTTAGAGAAGTACTAGTTTAAGTGATCCATGATCAAGAGTAAAGTTGCTTCTCTTATATTCTAACTGAGACCTCTCTTCATAGTGTTCTAGGGACTCATCAGGCCCTAGAGTCATCCTGAATATCTCATTCTTAGTTTCCTTAGAACTATAGTAGTCCATGTACTTGTTATTGAAGGCTTCTTGAATCTGTGCCCAGGTAGACCCATGAACCATCACAAGGTTGAATCCTTAATGGTAGATGGAAATAGCTTCAACTTCTGATCATATGAGGCATAGTCATAGGTCCCATAGACAACAAAAAATTAAAACATGAATGTGTCGGGATCTTCCGAGTCAATTCCATGAATGTGTGGAAGGGATGAGGGGCTAATTTTTTCATTTTAGTTTCCCCATCTACCTCTCTAATGGGAAAGGATTCCCTATCTTTAGTGTCAGCCATGGTTGAGATAGGTGAAGCAAGTTCTTCAAGTGAAATAAGATCTTCTTCTTCTCCAATAGGTTCTTCAAAATTTTCAGAAGGCTCACCTATGGTGTGTTCTGTTAGGGTCCTATAATCTATAGGATCTCAAGGTGACTAATTATTTCATCTCAAATATTTCATATTATAAATAATATTCCATGATTGTAAATTATTTCGAAAAGGTTAAAACCATAGGAAAAATATGCTTGAATGTCAAATACAACATTAGGATATAATTAAGTACGTTTTTATTGAATTAATCACATGAATTAAATGTGATTAAATCATTTTTAATAAGGTTGGGTACTATAGTTTTTAATTTTGTCAAAAAGGTCAAAACTGGAAAATAATGACTTATCCAAGGTTTCAGAGATCCATTATAAGTTAAATGTGCTCAAATTAATTACTTTAAAAACATTTGGAACTCATCCTAAAAACCTCACCACATTACTAAATTTCATTGGTGGACCCACCTTGCCTTTGCACATCATCCTATCACAAAATTCGTTGCTAAAATTTTTTGTTACAACTCCTGATCTGTGACTGTGATGTATCAAGTGGAACCCTCAACCTCCCACGTCATTACTTCCTTTCTGCATTTCACACATCACATTGTTAATATGTCAAAAGTCCTTTGTTCCCAGTTCCACTCATTCTTGCGATATGCAATGTAACTCTCGACCTTTGACTTAAATATGAAATTTAGTCTCCACCCCTGACAGAATTTCATATGGCCCCACCAATCATCACGCTCACGTCACGTTAACTTCCATACACTTATCCGCCCTTCCATTTAACTCCGATCCAATCCAACGGTCAATATATTTTATTGGTCGCACCCCTCTCCATCTGAGCTTTACCACTAGGGAGGGGAGGCGGGGGGTCTGAAATGGGTGGTTTTACATTTTGACCCCATTGCAACATGTCCTCTTTCCATCATTTCGCACCCCCTCCACTTATACTACCAACCACTTTACTACCCCTCCAAAATCGTTACCCTCCGTAAAGAAAATTTCTCACTACCATTGGCCCTACCACCATTTCTCATGTCATTAGCCCCACTCCATGTCGCCTCCCGCTTCCATGTCGTATGTTCACTTCATGGCTACTTAAACTATGTTTTTTTTCCCTATACAATACATTCATTTCAAACATGCTTTAGAAACAACTGAGAAATCATTTTAAAAATATACAAAAGTTTTTTGTTAATAAAATCATCATATACAAAAACCTCTCTCAGTTTTCTAACAACTGTTATGGTTTGGGATATTTGGAGAGATATTTGAAGGCACATTTTCTAGAAATGTCCTCTTTAGTCATATTTTTGCAGAGCCGATTGTGGCCAATAAGAGATGAATTTTACGAAGCTAGAGGAGGTATGTGTTCCTAGGATTCGAAAATACAAAATATATCTCACTTTGTACACATGTATTACAGAATGAGAGATAAATTCACATATTCACAACCTATTTCTCAGACTGTGCAAAGTTCTGTTTTACACATATTTGTTCAGATAATATTGTGAAAATTCGGAGAAACATTTTTGGTGACTAAGAGAGGTTTATCTCAAAAACATATTATTCTACAATAACCTCTTTCATTTTTTACATATCTATCTCATATTGAGATATACAAAGGTATTATTGGACCCTATTTTTTAGAAATTCAGGAGGAAGAAGATCAAAGACTGTTAGTGACTTAGAGGCCACCTCATCAATAAGAGTTGCTACCAAATTCAAATTTATTTTCTTTGTCACCTGAAACACACAAATATAGTGCTAGGTAGATTCATTAGTTTTGAATGTTCTCTGTTTCAGTTCTATTTGTGTAACACAGTTAGAGATATTTTTAAGAAATCTTGATATTTTTTCAAGACATTTTAGGTTATAAATTATATAAATACTTTATCAATTGAAGTAATATATGTTGTAATTTTCCATGAGAAAAAATTCCATGCTATAAAGTTGTTCAGTTTGTTTCAAGTGATTGTTTTCAAATTAATAAAAGATCAATTGTTCAGGATTCATGTGGTGCACGAGGTGGTGATGTTTGCTTCTGTTTAACATGTTTATTCATTGTTTTCCTTTCTTTATAATTCTGACTTTCTAATTTTAAAACAAACAATGTGAAGAATAGGATATGTTATTTAGAGCACCCTATTTTGGTTATTTGCAATATGGATGGTTCATACTAAAGTCAATCGAGGAATTCTCAATTTCTCCTCGATTTCTACATAATCTTACACTCTCTTATATTCCATAATCCATTTAAATTCTGAAAGATCCATAGTAGTGATAACTAGCTTTCCCTATTTCAATTAAGCTTGATACTTCTGCAGATTAATCACCCAAGCCTCTTTGACTCCATTTCCAAATGGCCTTCCCTTGCTTTTCCAACCAAAAAATTTAAAAGCCAAACCCCGAGCCCATTAACTAGCCTAAGATTTCCAATCAAACAAAGAAAAATCTTAAAGAGAGACCCCTCTCTAATTTTATAAGGGCTAGCTTCTAGAATCCAAAGTGTTTTTTATGTTACCTCTCAGGTTTTGTCTTTAGCCTCAGAATTATGGAGTGATTACATAGTGGCGACCATACCGTGGAAGAAATTTTTTTTATCTTATTAAGAAAAGTGTATGAGTTGCAGATCTGATTACTGATGGTGGACAATAATCAGACACAACAAGGATGAATTATTCATTTTTTGAATCCATATTTCAAACAACCGAACTTTTAGATCAATCATGGTGAGTCCACTACATGTTGACCAGATTTATTGCTGAACACAATGACAAGCTTTGTGGAAAACCTTTTACCTTATGAAATTTTAAATGAATTTAAGAATCAGTTAGAAGAGTTTCAGCTTGATGAAAGTTTTCTGACATATTTCTTTATTCTTTTAAAATCAAGAAAGATTTATCCTCAAGGTAAAACATGTTTTCTTGAGTTAGTTGTTGAGAAGTTCGAGAATAGTATTGAAATTTTGGATTCTCAAACTTAGTCATAATTTCCAAGATCCTAAATAATTCTTGGAAAATCTTCCTTCTGCAAAGCAAGAGTAAATTGTACTACCTTTTGATTTGCAGATTGATGATGATTATGTTTTCGAGTACAATACTAAACATGTATATTCATGGTTTGATATTGAGAATACAACTGATTAACTAGTAATTGAAGGCCTAGAAGGAAATATCATACATCATGATTTTATTGATCCTATAGCCTATTAAATGGAGGATATTTTTCCTGTAACTTTTCAAACATGTATTATTTATAAGGAAGAAATACATCATTAGTTGCCATTACACATAAAAAATTTGATTATGTGGACAAATAATCATGTTATACTTATGATTTTGCTGACAAGTAGTCAAATTGTCCATTTGTTTCTATAGCTACTTGACTTGCTTCATTGGCATACCTGTATTACCTGATTCAACATAATTTTCAACAGTATGGGGTAGGTAGTAGTGTGCAAATAAGCTTAGTGTTTTGAGAATTTTTTTAGATTGTGTTTCATATTCGAGTGTGCAGAAAGTTCTGATTGTAGTTTGAGATTTTCAGCCATAGAGATTTTATAACAAAGCAAGTTGTAGATTTAGGATCAACCCAATGGATCAGGCTTCTAGTCTACAATGTTCTTGGCACCTCACAGGGAGAGTTCCATCCCCGGATGAAGCCACTGTTAGGGTCCTATAATATATAGGATCTCAAGCTGATTGATTATTTTATCTTAGATCTTTCATATTATAAATAATATTCCAGGATTGCAAATTATTTCCGAAAGGTTAAAACTTTAGTCAAAATATGCTTGCATGTCAAAATGCAACATTAGGAGATAATTAAGTATGTTTTGATTGAATTAATCACATCATTTAAGTGCGATTAAATAATTTTTAATAAGGCTGGGTACTATAGGTTTTAATTTTGTCAAAAGGGTCAAAACTAGAAAAGAATGGCTTATGCAAGGTTTCAAATACCTGTTAGAAGTTAAAGGTTCTCAAAGGAATTAATTTAAAACCTTTAGAACTCATCCTAAAAAGCTCAGTGTGTTACCACATTTCATTGGTGGACCCACCTTTCATTTTTACATCAGCCTATCACAAACTTCGTTGCGAATTTTTTTTGTTACAACTCCCGATCCGTTTTAGCAATGTATCAAGTGGGCCCCTCAAACTCCCACGTCATCCCTTCCTTTCCGCATTTCGCACATCATATTTTTCATATGTCAAAAGTACTTTTTTCCTGTTTCCACTCATCCTCACAATATGAAATGTAACTCCCGACCTTTGACTGGAATATGCAATTCATTTTCCACCCCCAATGAAATTTTGTATGGCCCCGCCAATCGTCATGCCCACGTCATGTTAACTTCGATACACTTATCCGTCCATCCATTTCACTCTGATATGATCCAACAGTCAATATATTTTTTTAGCCCCCCCTCTCCATCTGAGATTTACCGCCAGGGGGGGTGGGGAAGGTTTGAAATGGGCGGTTTTATGTTTTTACCCCACTGCAACATGTCATCTTTCCATAATTTCGCACCCCCCTCCACTTATATGGCCTACCACTTCACTACCCCTTCGAAATAATTTCCTTCCACAAATAAAACCACTCACTACCACCTTCCCTATCACCATTTATCCTTCCATTAGCCCCACTCCATGTCACCTCCCACCTCCATGTCATATGTTCATTTCATGGCTAGTTAAGCTATGTTTTTTTCCTATACAACACAACCATTTCAAACATGGTTTAGAAATATTTGAGAGAGAATTTTAAAAATATGAAAAAAAAAAATTGTTAATAACATTCTCATATAAAAAAACCTCTGTCAGATTTATAATAGTTGTTATTCTTTGTGATATTTAGAGAAATATTTGAAGGCACATTTTCCAAAAATGTCATGTTTAGTCGTATTTTTGCAGAGCCGATTATGCCAAACAAGAGATGAATTTTGAAAAACTGGAGGAGGTATGTAATCCTAATATTCAAAAATACAAAAAATATCTCAATTTATAAATAGGTATTACAGAATGAGTGATAAATGCACATATTCACAGCCTATTTTTTGGACTGTGAAAAGTTCTGTTTTACACATATTTGTGTAGAGAATATTGTGAACATCTAGAGAAGAATTTTGGGAAACTAAGAGAGGTTTATGTCAAAAACATATTCTTGTACAATAAAATCTTTCAATTTTTACATATATATCACATATTGAAATATAAAAAGATATTAGTGGTCCCTATTTTTCAGAAATCCAGGAGAAAAAAGCTCAAAGATAGTGACTTGGAGGCCACCTTATCAATAAGAGTTGCTACCAATTTCAAATTTCTCTTCTTTTTCACCAGAAATCCACAAATATAGTGCTAAGTATATTAATTAGTTTTGAATGTCCTATGTTTCATTTCTATTTGTGTAACACACTTGGAGATATTTGTAATAAACATTGATATTTTTTCAAGATATTTTAGTTTAGAAATTTTATAAATACTTCATCAATTCAATTAATAGATGTTGGGATTTTCCATGAGAAACAGTGTCATTTTTTCAAGTTGTTCAGTGCATTTCAAGTGATATTTTATAAATTAATACAAGATTAGTTGTTTGGGATTCATGTGGTGCACGAAGTGGTGAATTTTTATTTTGTTTAATGTGTTTATCCACTATTTTCCTTTCTTTATAATTCTGAATTTGTGATTGTAAAACAAACAATGTGAAGAATATGATATGTTATTCAGAGCACCCTATTCTAGTTGTTTTCAATCTATATGTTTTCTACTGAAGTCAAATAATGGAATTCCTAATTTCTCCTTGGTTTCTACTAAATCTTACTCTCTCTTATTTTCCATAATCCATTTAAATTCTTAAAGATCCATAGTAGTGCTACCTAGCTTGCCTTGTTTCACTTATGCTTGATACTTCTACATATTAATACCCAAAGCCTCTATGACTCCATTTACCAACAATGTTCCCTTTCTTTTCCAACCAAACAATTTAAAAACAAAACCCCAAGCCCATTAACTAGCCTAAAATTTCCAATCAAACAAAGAAAAATCTTAAACAGAGATCCCTCTCCAAGTTTAGAAGGGCTAGCTTCTAGAATCCAAAGTATTTTTGATGTTACCTTTAAATTTTTTTCTTCAGCCTCATAATTATAGAGTGATAACATGTTCAACCTCACATCCACTAAAGAAGAGTGAGGGGTGACTATGCAGTGATGTGGGGATTTTAGGGAAAATTTTTCCTTGAGTATCCCTACTCCTACAAGGCATGAAAATCATATATTTTTCTATTATTTTCAATATTTTTGAAACAAAATTTAAAATAAAGGCAGAAAAGAATGCTAAAACAAAATCAAATCTTCTAGGAGACACCTCCCGGGTAACGATGCCAAAAAGTGGTGAGCCCTAGTATTGTACCGAGAATGCTGCAACTCCTAGAGGCTACCCTACTTTACTCTATCAACCCAAGGTTAATAAAAAGCTGGAGGTTAGAGTGAGATATAAATAGCAGATGCATTCTACTCATGTCATCCTCTTCTGAGCTTTACAAAAGGGTGCTACTTCTAGGACTTCTGGACGAATTTTATCACACTTCTAAAATTAGGCCTAGGGTTACAAATGATTCAAATGCGTGGTGTTAACAACAAGCAAAAAACTAAACTTCAACAAGAAAATATATGTAACTACTCTGCAATGAAATAAATCTACACATTAAGCTATGATAAGAAATGAAGCAACCTAGGCATCTTTCATCAAGTAAATTGTTGAATTGAAATGGCATAAAGGAAACTAATATAATTACACATTTTTTGGCCAAATGTATAAAAAAACGCTACTTAATTTATGCTCTATATATCAATATTTTAATCTTAAAAATACTAATGACCTAACTATGCTTGTAAATGTGTTGTTTTGTAGTTAGGAGAAGAAAGTGTAAAGGTGGCTTATGGAAGGCTTGAAGACATGGGTGCAAGGATGAAGGTGTATGAGTGGTTTTTTTAGGTATAGATGATTTTTAGTTTTGTTTCTGGGCTTAAGGAGGGGCCCAATGGTGCTATTTCAAGTGCTAGTACAGGTTTCCTATAGTGTTACGAGAAAGTCCTGAATTGCTACAGGAAACAATATGAGGGAAATATGAGGCCAAAAATAGGTGTGATAAGGGTAGGGAAGGTGGAGTGAAGGTGTATTTGGATGAATGGAAGTTGGCCTACCCCTTGGCCAAGCTCAAAACCTCTTGGGAGGATTTTCTTGCACATGTAGGGTTTTCTCACAGTCTAGGGATGAAAAATACGAAAACAGGCCTGATGGTGAATTTGATGAACATAGGGTTGATTAAGGGTAAAAGATGAAGTTGAAGGTGCTGGTGAAGTTATCCTTGGTTTTGCTACTTGTACGTGCAAGAAAACTACCATTCATGCAATAAATATGGGGAAATTTATCATAAATACAATGGAAAAGATTACTTGAATTTGTAAAGAAAATATACCTTAATATACAAAAAAATATCTAAGACATCATTCTAAACATATCAATGGAATCAAAGAAACAAATCTTATCCATTCCAAGAAATCATAAAATAAAAAGAAATTTTGGTCTGTGGAGAAGGTCTACGCTAGTCAAGCTCCTATGACAGAGATGAGAGGGGGAGGCTTGAATCACACATTTCTGAAGTTATAACATATCCTACCAACATCTAATCAAGTTAAATCTACATCAAAATACAAATGGAAGAAAATAAAAAATAGTAAAAGAAAATACAAGCAAAATAGCTAAATACTGATAAGAAAAACTAGTTAAATGACATGAAAGTAAATAATTATTACACAAGAGATACTAAGGCACATGAATTGGGCCCTAACTCACAAGCCTAGCTCTCTGAAACTAGATCAGTAAAGCACAATCTGAATACTCATTTCATTTCAAAAGATAGTCTCATTACATCAACATAAAAGTTTTCAAAAATTATTACAAGAGAAAAGAGCCTAATGGCTTTCTCCAAAGGTCGAATCCTAATAAGCTCTTTCTCGGCCCTATTTAACCTAAAGGGTAGCTACCAACAACTTCCTAAAAATTAGGTGATGATTCCACTTGACTGTAAGTGAAGTATGGCTTTAGTGCCCTTGATCTTGAGTTTTCTTGGCTGCCTTTGATTTCGAGCTGTTGGAGGGAATCTAGAGGATCCCTTGGCTACCTTTGGTAGTTAAGGAGGGTGGAAAACACCCTAAGATCTCTCTTTGCTATATACTCTGAGTATTAATGAAAAAATCTTCACAAAAAATCAATATCTTCTTGATTTTCTTGCATTTAACTCAAGTTAGGTACTCGAAGTATGATAAGCCTCAATCACCATCTACACTAGCATCATAAGACCATAATATAATTAAAATTCTAGAAAAAGAGACTTAATAAGGCAAAAAGGTGACCGTTAACCCCTCCAAATGTACCTAATTATGGATCTCATCAACTACTGAGTATCTTGATTTTTCCATTCCAACTGTCTATGTTTATGCCATGTCAACCAACTAATACATGAGATATGCCACATACACACATAGACATACATATATATGTATGCATGTGTGTATGTATGTATTATTAATGCTCAAAACACTCTCGACTAGACTTGAGTTTGTCACCACCATAGATTGAGATGAGATCAATACAAACTTGGTTATGTTATGTAGCGAGGCCTTGTGATATCGCATAATAAAACATGTGCCCTTCGTTTAAACCATGGACCAATCCTCCAACTCAAATACGAGACCACAAAAGTACAACTCAACATTCAAACCCAAATCTATTCCTCCAAATCGTTCTCAAAACCATAGAGACACTACTTAATATTAAACCATAGAGCCATGATTCCATCTTGATCATGAAACCATAGAGATAAAAATCAACATTTAACCACAAATCCATGCTTCCAAATAGATCAAAGATACAAATTAATATTCAACCATAGAGCCATGCTTCCAATTCAAACAAAAAACCACAAATATACTTAAAGTGTGTGTTTGTTGTTTATGCATACCCATTATACTCCAAAATGGCATGACCATTCATTCATAAATTGCAAAGCTGACTACATGATCTTCCACTCATGCAACCATGACATGACCAAGTGACCATTGAATACTATGGGGCTAATTTTTTTTTTCCATGTGAACTTGCCATGTCAATGAAACCTTAGCTATTGATCAGAAACTTTTTATTAATATAAACATGATGTCATCATGTCGACATGGTGACATTTAGGCGGTGCCATGCATCACCCAAAATCAGCCTCGTTGCTCACTCAAAATTTCATATCTAACATGCCACGCGTCACATCATTGAGATGCCAAATGTCATGGTTAAACCACATCAAACATATCTTCTTATGCCATGTCAACCAACTCTACCACATTATCCATATCTTCCATCTCAACCATCTCTACTTCTCCCACATCAACTAACTCTACTACATCATCCATCTCTAACAAATCAACTATATTTGATTCCACCACATCAACCAATTATGCCACATCAAGCATCTCTACAACAATAAATGTAAAAAATGTGTTATATTGGAACCACCAATTTTCTTGATTTTTCTCTGCCAACATTCTCTGTTTATGCCACGTCAACCAAATAATAAATGGGACATGCCACATATCACATAGGAGTTGCATTATATTTTTTAGGCCACATGAGTATTGGATACATTGTGGGGTCACATTAGTCCATATAAATTACCCCAACACATATTTATTTATTCATGTCTGATGGGTTTGATCCCTTCTTAGTTGCCATGTGGAACCATGACACCATTCAAAATAATCTACTATTAAGCATCATGAAACTTACACCTCTACTACCATTAATTTTGTGATCTAGGAAATAACCTCCTGATTTACCATCAAAGATACACACTAGATAAAAAATTTAGGGTTTGGCCCCTTTTATTCCATTATAGACATGCTTAACTCCCAATAAATGTTCCTCCTTATCTAATGGATTTTGACCAAGTATCATATATCAATGGAAAGGTCTCAAATATCACTATAAAGAAAAACTGTGTGTCAGTATTTTTTATCAAAATTATTAAACAAATACTCAATAAAATTCAAGCGATGATTTCCTTGGTGTCATGTTCAAATTAGCATTTCTTCCTATTCTATAAGAGTTTAACCAAGTGTAGTAAACCGTTGGAAAGATCTTGAAAAGAAATATCCAACCAAAACATCTACATAATTGTTTGATTGTCATAAATTCAATAAAATTCCAATAATAATAAATCCATCTTTGACATCACTAATGTGTGATTTTTCAAGGAATCATATATTTAACACATCATACTTCCTTTGACATCAATGAAATGAAGACACTATATCTAAAAATATCCCTCCTTTGGCATATTATTTGACATCAATGACATTGGTTTTCATAAATAACAATAGTATTTTGAACAATCTCCCCCTTCGTCGTTAATGGAAACATCAATAGATACTGATGGTCATTGATGGCAATGGACTAAACTCCCATTTTCTAATTTCTAGTTCATAGTATATTTTTCCTTGCATTAGTGAATGTATTATTTCTCTACCTCTTTGATATTAATGGAAAAGGGACCCATAAAATATATATGTTTTTTTTTACTGCTTACTATTTTTCCAATGCTAAAAATTTTCTCTTGTATCTTCTTGTGGAACTACTACCCTTATGAATGAGCTCTCCCCATATCAATAACCTCTCTTCTTGTGAAATATTCTTTCTATTGTCATAATCCTATCTTCAAAAGTATGGTGTTCCTCTATATCATATGTTTGTATAAAAAATTAATCAAATAAAAGTTCCTCAATATCCAAAAGAACTTTCCTAGATTGCTCAAGTGCTCTTTCTAATAGATGCTCACCCTATGCCTAGTCTCCCTTCATTCTTCAAATATGCATCTATCTTGAATATATTTTCTTCTTCAAGTTTCATTCTAAAAATACATATACTTGAATAATATTTCACCAATGGATTATTTCTAAGTGGTTATATCTGTCCTTGGTTCTTCCCATTTAATTCTTCATTCCTTGGTGATCTCTCTTGGATTGATAGAGAATACTTTTTCCTTGAGGTGCCTCAAATTAATCCTATAATCATGGGTTGTATTTCCTTCATTGTGAAATTTGTAAAATTTTGTATCAGGATTAAATATTTGTCACAATGGCCCATATGACCTATTTTTATAACTTATACTTTGATTTCACACATATTTGTTCCTAGAATTTTCATAATATCCTCTATGTATGACATAATAAATCATGA
Source organism: Pinus albicaulis (assembly GCA_034641835.2). Lineage (NCBI taxonomy): Eukaryota > Viridiplantae > Streptophyta > Pinopsida > Pinales > Pinaceae > Pinus > Pinus albicaulis. The sequence continues at coordinate 1,103,937,047 of CM076579.1, forward strand.
CACGGGATCTAAACTCCCTTGCTCTATGCCCAAATATTGTTTAGGAGGAACAATGACCAAAAAATATATTTTGATACCTCGTTGAATGGATTTTTCTTTGATGAATAATTTCTCTTGAAGTTTTTTCTTGGAAGGGATTTAATTTCCTTACCAATCTATTCCCCTACTAATAGTAGATCCCTTGGAAATATTTTTTGTTATAGGGGTTATTATAGCCTAATATTAGTTTTTTAGGCTATTTCTATCTTTTCTATCCCTAGAGTCACCCTATATGCCGAAGCGAACATTCTTAGGATGATCATTCTCTTTACTAGAGTCTTCAATTGTGTTGATGTTGGATCCACTGAATGTATGAGAATAACTATTAAGATGATCTCTATTTTGTATCCTTGATGGAGCTTCAAAATCGAATGTTTCACAATATTCATAATGATCGAGACTTATTTTGATGAGAGGAGGTCTTTATAGGATAAGGAGGTGATATAATGACTCAAAAAAATTGAGAAACTTAAAGTTTTGATTGAGATAGTCTAAGGTATTTTCTAATTCTTATAAAAAAAATACTTCCTTATTCTAATTTTTCACTATATTCTTCCTTCTCTGTCAATTTATTTGAAATAATCTCCTTTATCCTCTTATTCTCTTCTAGTTAAATTTTTAGAGGGATGATATAATCTACAACTTGATATCTATCTTCATATTCTTGCAATTGTTGTTCTAGTTGATCTACATACTTTCTAGGAGAACTTATTTCTTCCAAGGAAATTATGAGATCTCCTTTAAAGTATACTTCTACTTTACTATATTCTTCATCAATTAATAATATTTCTCCTCTTTCATCACCAGCCATGCTTTCATCACTTTCATGGTCATTGTCTTATTTGGACTACAAGTGCTTCATGGAAATCAAACCTACAGATATATGAGCTTTCCCTAAGTGTGGTGGTCTCACATAGAATAAAAGAAGAAAGATATTTGACCTTTGACTTAAAATTAATAGATAATGGAGGAATACCTAATTGTGATCTTTCGGTATCCCTCACCTCCCTTTCATCGTTTCCATCGATCTCAATCATACTGTACTTGCTTCATTGGTACCTGTAATTGCTAACAAAAGACAGAAAACAACACAAAGGCATATGATATATTCATGTTAAAAAAATTGAATTTATTGCATTTGAAAATAAACAAATTAAATCATGAATACACATATTAGGAAAGCACTTACTGCAGTCTAGGGGTGCATTGATGGCTCAATGGAGCACTTCAAATGGACTTCAAGAAGTGAAACTTTTATGGAAGAAGACCATAAATGGGATGAATTATTTAAGGCATGTAGCAACTGATTTAGAGTATGATAGACCCTAGTTTATACTAATATTATTTTTGGGAGTGATGCCCAATTTGACCTGTAACCACTACCCCCTAAAGCATTAAGTCAAAAATGATAATGTTGAATGATATGCTTTACAATGTGATGAGTAGGATCAAAAGAGGACAGTGACTTGCATTAATTACAATACATTACATCATGATATATTTTCATCTTGGACATGAATCATTGAGGGAGGCATACCCATACTCAACACATAAACTATCATAATATTAGAAATTCATCTACAGATATAGACCCATGATAGGATGACCATCAGTCTAAAGACCGTCGTACAGATGATGTGGTACTCCTCCTGAAATCACATCCCGGATAGATGAAAATAGATTAGGGGTCTTCTATCTTTTTTACTCGATCTCTTAAGTACAAGTACAAACATGCGAATATGTTATCTGAAGTCGAACATGGGAAGAAATCGTTTGATTACCAGCCAATTATGTAAGCCATTGATAGATGTGAGAGAAACCACCGATGAAGATAATGGCTCTCAAGGTACTACAGTACATTCTGCATGTTGTGAATAACTGATTTGATGTCTAGTACCATACAAATTATTTCAGTTGAAGGCCTGTGATGTCAACCTGTCGTTGAAAATGAAAAAATTTCCTTTGATTTATGCAAGCTCCAAGGTACTGAAAGGTTATTTCTATGTCAAATTCCTAGATGATGAGCTGTTGTCGACTGGGAACAACTCGTCATAGGATGGCTTTGATGTATCCCCCATAAACGACATGAAAATGGAGTAATGATTTCAGAGATAGAATGTAACTGATGAAGAAATGTTTAGGGATGGTGGTGATGAAATGAAGATTTATGAGTATTGAAAAGGATGAGGAATGAATGAGTGATGTATCTTGAACATATTGATGACACTGAAAGAGTTGGCAGCATTGAAAAAAACCAATGTGATGGATGGTATGATAGACCAAAGGTATGATAGACCATCAAGCAGATATCCCAACCCAAAAGTCAAAGAGATCAAGTAAATTATTGTCATGATCAAGAGAGATGAAAAATTGTCCTCTGGCCCATGGAGGAAAGGAAAACCATTTCCATAGAGTGGAGGCAAGAAGTTGCAAAGTGGTAGCATGACCAACTCCCACAGTAGAACAATGAACCATAATGGCAGTGCTTGGGGTGGGTTAGTTACCCTAACCATCCTCGCAAGACTCTTGTCCGTCAGATCAAATGGGCTCCAGATCAACAGTGGACGAAGAGTAGTAATAAATTCAGTGACACACATCCGTCAACCAAATCTTCCATATCGAGCCGACATCCAATGTTTATTTGAACCCATGATAAAATCATAGTAAGAACCTACTACGTGTGAGTGCGGAATTATCGAAAATCAACGGTAATTATAATGTTAAATCATATGGTTCTGAATAAAAACATTATAATGAAAAACAATCCAAAGTACCAAGTTGATATCATTATGTACAAGCACTCAATTCTAACACATGCTGACCACGTCCTAAGCACCAAAGTTGGTAATAGAACTATAGTATAGAGCTATAAATATTCCTTTTGTTGTTTTATATAAATTAACAATAATTGTATTTAGAGTAAATGGTAAGTAAAGAATTTTTTTTTATGTGAATAGTATAGTAGTGACAATAATTTTTTTCTTTTAAATTTAGACACTTTATATTAATTGGAATAGAAGTTATATACTCAAAGTTTTCAGTTTCTTCTTTGTGCATAAAAGTTATATAATCAAAAGTTGTAATTTCTTATTTGCGAAGAGAAAGCTAGACAAGAGATTCAACTACATAATCTTGAGGCTGTAAATATATATATATATATATTTTGGGGGTCATATATCAACTATTATTAATATGAAAAGAGAAGAAGTTCATTTTGATGTAGCTTGAATAGGCAGGAGGAAGTACTTGAGAGGTCTGGCCGAAATCTTGGTCATAACTTCTGGACTAAAGTCAAGAGCCACTATTGGTTGGCCTAGGTCATAGCTTCTAGATTAAAGTCACGAGTCGATATCGGTAGGAAAAAGGTGATGGGTACAATGAAAAATCAATAATTCACATATATATATAGGTGAACATATTACTAGAAATTTAATGAATATCTTATCCGAAGTTATTGAATGAAAAAGTAGTAATAAGTAAATTAATAGTGTGTTTACTATTGGAAAATCACATTTTTTAAAATATGCATGCATTTTCGAAAATAGCAGTGAGGCATTGCATTGTAAATTTGCTAAGTAGTGTACTAAATACTATTTAAAGAAAAATTCACATATCCATTCGTTGTAAAAAGTAGTAGTCACACAATATTCATTGTGTTATTGTGTTATATTGACATGGAGCATAAGTATGATTGAGACCTGAATTCACCATTCCGAAATTCTCAATCTTAATTTCCAACTATCAATTTGAGATGTAAACACGCTTTCCAATGTATATAGACTTGTTACATGTCACATGCGATAAATGAACCCCTCGTGAAGTGAATAATAATATTTTTGCAACGTAATCTACATCCAATTAGCTTCAATTTCCTAATATTTATTAGGTTTTCAATTCTAAAATTTCTAATATAAGTTCTCCATGTATTTCTACGGCATATCCTAGTGTCATATTTGATCAATAGAAAAGGAAATCAAATATTTTTTCTATTCAAGGTGTTTAATTATCAAACAAGAAAAAGAGGATTTAAGGATAAATTTGTATAACATGTTTATTGGTAATATACCATTATTATTAGAGGAAATACTTGTTTATTTTATTTTATTTTAGTTTAGGAAATTATGATATTTTGTATAATATAGACAAATATCATAGTTATTTGTATTTCCATAATTTAGGGTCATAAGAAGATGAAATTGGATTATATGGACTTTCTTGTTTTCACTGAATTTAAAAATTTGATTGCCCTAAAAGCTGGGAAGGTAATAAGGACCAAGTGATAAAATTTTGGATAAATATTTTCCTTTAAATAATTTTCTAGATGTTATAGAATAACATGGGTTATTTTGAAATTTCAACTAATTACCATGCTTGTATATTCAAATTTTTCTCTAATACTTCTGAATTATTTTGTGATATCATGGTTCAACTTCTCAAATGGATCTCTTCATGCCAAGTGCTATAATGGTTTTAATTTACCAAATCACCTCAAGATACAATAAACAAAATAGCGTTGGAATTGAAGTGAAATACATGGGATTTTTTTACATTTATAAGATAGAAAATGTAAAATGAATATTATTGGAAATATTATTTTTGGATATTTGATGCCTAGTTTCGATGTTCTATACTTGAAGGTCATTTTATTCCAATTAAGTAGTTCAAATGGGAACATAATATATGGTTGGAAAAATTACTTTTTTACTTATAATTGTATATGGAAATCCTTATAGCTCCATAGGACTGAGAATATATGAAAAATTTCACTAGGATGACCCAACCCAAAAGTACAAACATACTGACCCTTCCAACATTACAACTCGACACTCTAAATGAATGTAGAAAAGATATAAATAAATATATTATTTGATTTCAAGCGTATCCAAGAAATAATATATTCGAGATTGAGAAGAGGTGTCAAGGAGTATTTTCCGGGTGATTCTTGAAGTTTAAATTTGGAAGCAAAAAAGGGATTTATGGGGTGAAATTTGGAATTTCCACTATAGCTTTTCTTGTAGGACATTTTTTACCATGACCCTTGGATAATATATAAAAATATTTTCATGTACATGATTTTAATGTTTTAAATCTTAGTTGACTAAAGTTCGGAGATATGCTGCAAGGAAATTAAGCATCCCCCATACAAGATGCACTTGGAATCTACTCCATACAGATATGCTCTTGAAATCTACTCCATACAGGTTAACTTGGTATTTTTACCATAATTTTTTTATGGGATATTTTAGACCATGAAACATGGAAAATATTGCTAAATTATCACCATCTATGTATTATTCAATTTTGATACCTTTTATTGCTATAATTTGGATATATGCTCTTGAAACCTGCTTCAAATAGGTAATCTTGGAATTTTCACTATAATGTTTTCATTTAGGTTTTTCCAAGCCATGAAACTTGGATAATATATAAAGAATATAGTTATGTATCTATGGTTAAAATTCCAAAACTTGGTTTACTATAATTTTGGATATATTCATTGAGGAGGTTAGGCCTCATAAACACTCCTGAAACATGTGTCAAATAGATCAGATTGGAATTTATCCTTAAAATTATTTCTATTATATTATAGACCATGCCATCTGGAGGAGATACATAAGAGATATAAATATACCCATGGTATAAATATAATATATTATTTCACTATAATTTCACAGATATGATCTAAGAATGTTAGTGTTCTTAAATGATCCCTAAACATGCATCAAACAAGTCAGCTAGGTTTTCACTATAACTTCGTTTCTGTGATATTATATATTGTGAAATTTCGAGAAGATATAGAAGGGATTTCATGATACCTATGGTATAAAATTTTATACCTTGTTTTCAACAATTTTGAAGATATGATCCCAGAAATTTAGTGTTCCTAAATGTTCGTGAATTTTTTTCAAACAGGTTAGCTTGGAATTTTTTCTATAGTGTTCCTCCTCTGATGTATTACATTGTCAAATCTAGAGGAGAAAAGGAAGATATCTTAAGTTACTTGTGGTAGAAATCGAATATCTTGTTTCCATATAATTTTGGAGATATGATATGATATTAGGAAGTTAATGTTCCTAATGATCATAAACATGCTTTAAATAGGTCAACCTCAAATTTTTCTATAATTTCCCTTTTGATTTTTTTTTTTAGAAAGTGAAATATGGAGGATACAAAGAATAGTTCTATAGGTGTTTATGGTAGAAATTATAGAACCATTTTAAAAAAAATTAATTTGTGGTATACAATGCAATTTTTCTCTTTGGAAGAAGACAAAATAAATAAGTTTTGGGAGAAGTAGATATGGTGGAGAAACAAACATCAAGTATACCTATTGAATTAACTAACATATTTTATGAAGGAAGAAGTAGTAAGCATATTTTTGAAGCTAAAATAATCTAACAAACATTATGAAGAAGCAAAAACTCAATGAAGTAGGCTTGTGCCTATAAATATTTGAAGTAGTGGGGATTAGTGTCTCTTGTAGGTTGGTTCCTTCAAATATTGTAGAAGAGGAGATTAATGTCACCTATAGGTTGATTCCTATAAAGTAGTCAAATGGATTTTTGTCTCCTATACGTTGATGCCTAGAAGGAAACATTAGACTTTAATGTCTCTTGTAGGTTAGCTCCCATGAAATGATAAATATGATTGGTGTCTCTTGTATGTTTGTGCATACAAAACGATAATGGGGATTGGTGTCTCTTGTAGTTTCGAGCCTACAAATTGATGTACTAGTAGGTTGGTGCCTACAATATCTTTGAGATAAATAAATTTTGTGGCTTTTTACTGTAAGGGTTTCCAGATACACTTCTGTTACTTTTTTAGTTTATGAGATTTGTGTCTTCTAATGTTCAAATGTTTTTGTCATTATACAGACTCATTCCCCATCTCAGTATAATTGTGAATTCAAAAATTAGTATAAGAGAAAGTTCCTTCAAAAGGACTTTAACCTTTCAAAGGTAAATCTTAGAGGGAGACATAATTATTATGGATAGATCTTCACAAATGGAGAACCACTCTTTGATGGAGAAAAATATGTTTTCTCGATGGTAAGGATGAGGGCATATGAAATTTATTTTGGTGATGATGTATGAGTCCCTATGTTATATGTTAATAATGTTCCAAAAATTCCTCTAACATATCTAGATGAGAAAATTTATTTTGTAAATAATGGCAAGGTAATGTAGTGTGACTATGTTAAATAAATTTGGAATAAGATTCACAATAGTTGTGACAAAGATGAAAATTTAAAAAGGTACAAAATTCAGACACATCAAATGAATTTTGAAATTTTAAAGATGAATGACGAAGAAGACATTGCCGTTTTTTTCCTTCATATTGATGAGATTGTGAATACTATTAGAGGACATCCAGAAAGAATTGATGTAGAAATTTTTTAGAAATTATTGAGATATTGAGATCTATGCAAAGGTATGTACCACTGAAGAAGTGAAATATCTAAAATATATGAATATGGATGAATTACATAGAATCCTCACTACATGTGAGATGAGAATAGGAAAGGAAAAGTTAGGATTAAAAGAGGCAACCTTGAAAGAATCAATGAAGGAAAAAGGACACAAGGACCATGATCACTTCATATTTGAATTAGATGAAGAAGAAGCTCAATTTATAAGGAAGCTAAAGGGAGAATCTAGCAATTATAAATGTAAGATACCACTCAAATTTTTTAAATGTGGTATAATACACGAGTATGCTTCTAAAAGTACTCATGAAAAATTGGAATATACCGATGAAGAGGAAGAATATAAAGATACAAGAAAATTTCATAAAGATAAAAATAAAAGAAAGTGTCATGAAAATAGGAAGGGAATATTTTTTAACTAGAAAAAATCGTTTTGCAAAAAAGGTAGTAGCTTATTGTAGTCTAGTGTATAGTATGCCTTTGTTACTAGTAGAAAGAACAACAAAAACTCACATAATCATATGCCACATAAGAATGGTAAACACAAACACAAAGTAACAGAGAACCAACAAAAAAATACTTTATATCATATTCTCTTAATAATAAAATAGAACAATTATATATATATATGGGACCAACCTATGAAATAGGTTATTATGTAATTACATAATTACGTTATATAATTAGTCATAATTTTTTTTTAGTTTTATTTTTTTAATATTTTAATATAAAAACAAAATAAATTATTAAGAGAGTGATATAACTGCATTAATAAAAAATGGTTTTTAATTTTAATACATTATAAATTTAAATTTTTATTAAAAATCTCTACAAACGTTTCAGCGAATCAATATTTGAGAAACCGAAATTTAATTAATTATAAATAAAACAAAATTAAAAAGACACTCCAATATTTAACATTTGGTGTGTTTTTAAACTATGTTTCACATTTGGTATGTTTTAAACTATTCTCTTCCCTTGATTTCTTGCCTCTTACAAAAATATACACCTTTATTTTGATCACTCATTGGACTTTACATAGGTCTTTTAGTTTGATCACTCGTTGGATTCTACATAGGTCTTTGGTTTTCTATATTTTTATGGGGCTGTAGGTTGTTCATGTTTCTTGAATATATCTTCAAATTTGAAAGAAAAATGTATGTAGACGTTTCATGTTTTGTTAATGTGTTTTTAAATTCAAAAGATCAATTTTTAGTAGATATAAAATTTGTTGAGCGGAGAGGCTTATTCTACAATGGAGTATGAGAGACATGTTTGAGGGGAGAGACTTATTCTACAAAAACATTTGCTCATGTCGACCAAAAAAACAAAAATTAAATAACCAAAAAAAAATTGATCCCTCTTAGCTCATGTTAGATCCTAAATCTGTGCTTTAGATAAATTTATACTAATAATAAAAATTGTGTGCAAATTATTTTTTTATAAATAATTAATTTAAAATTAAATTATTATTTTTATGAATAAATAGTGTTAATAATAATTGATATTACTCTAAAGTTATTATTTTTCATTTTTTTAAATAAAATAAATAAATAGCTTTAATTCTTGGGGTACGTGAAACTTTCTATTAAAAAACAATAATTACATTTCATAAAATTAAAATAAATGAATTCTATGAAATAATAAATATATTTCCATTATTTTAATATAATAATCGCTGTAAACATTAGTGCCATGTGCTTGGTATTTCCAGGTAAATTAATCAAAGTAAGTCCGATGACTAGAAAGATGGCGATGGTGGTGGCAGTGGCAGGCGTGGCACATGCATGAACAAAGGGAGCAAAAACTCAGTGATCAATTCATGCGTGTTCCGAATTTCATTTATTGATGAATGTTAGATGAACCTTACTGTTCACTCCGCTTTTCTGACCTCATTTTTGAAATTTCCATTATTACATTCCTCTGTCGGTCATTATCCCTTGTTCAAGGATTTGACTGCTATGTTTAATAAGACGTATATACTCTATGTCTTCTAGTTTTGAACTTTGTCTTTTTAAAAGACAATACATAATTTTCACTATTCGACCTCCTTTTTTCTTTTTAAAAGAAAATACATAATCTTCACCATTCGACCTACTCAAGGTCTATTACAAAGAGTGAACGAGATTTATTTTAAAATATATATTATTTGAGTTATATTTTAAAAATATAAATTTTTTATTTATTTTAATTTTAATTTTAATTATTTTATAAAGATATGTAGATTCATTGAATTATTTATGGGAGCCTTATGATAAGGCTAATATGATGAAATGACAAATTTAAATATATTAAATTATTAAATTAAATTTCTTTGTTAAATTATAAATATAAGAACTATTATTTCTTATTATCATTTGATGAATAGCTTTAGGTTCTTAATGTAAAATTTATCTATTATATCCATATTAATAATGTTACTAGCAAATTAAAAGATAGAAAAACAAAGAGAGAGAGGTATATATATAATATGAGGTGATTAATAGAATAAGTTATTTGGGATTAATGTTATGATATGCTAATAAATAATGAATAAAATATTAATGAGAATATATATATATATATATATATATATATATATATATATATATATATATATGTATGGCGAATATTTATAGAAAAATCAAAATTTTATATATAAAAATTGAAAGATATGATAGAAAGAGAGATGGAATGAAATTTAGGAAAAAGGACGGTGTGAGGGACAAGGAGAAAAGGAGGGGAGGAAAGGAAACCGAAAAAAGGAGGGATGGGATGAAGAGGAAAGAATATGGATTACAGGCTTCCAAGAGTGTCTAAGTTTATAACCATCTTACATATTGAAATTATTGCAGTGATTTTCAATCTCCAAAGCTTCCCTCATGACTTGATAGTTATGAAAATGTATATATGTTAGGGTTCAATCCTGGTCAAAGAAAATAAGGTTCTTTGTGTTCATAGGGGCTTCAATCAATAAACCTCTAACATATCATGTGCGATCATAGCATATTAAACATACCCTTAATTTGAGTACATATTGGAAAATAGTCATAAAAGTCACATTATTTAACACCCTACCGATATAAACCAAATATCCCTTCCCAATTTAAAAAAACCCATACTTTCACTATATATTGTAGGTATCCATTTTTTAATTTTTATTTTATACCCCTTTGTACTTTTTCATTAACTTTGATCTCCATTTTTTATAGCAGCCAATACAAAAACCCTTTACCCCCCTATATCCCCCAATATATTATGTCATTTTTTCTTCATTATATATCCCCCAATATGAACCGACGTGCTATGGTATTTCTCCCCCAGTGAAGCCCCCATGTTTGTGTTATAGGAATTTTCTTCAGTGAGAGAATTAGCCACTCTGTGATTTTTGTTATCTACAATGTGTTCCTTAAGGTGAGAAATGATGGAACAACATGTTTACCCATTGTAAAACTTACCACATGCACATGGAATTTGGCAGTATCTTGATCCTTGCATCGAGACATACTTATCTTTGGCTTATAGAAATAATTAACTAAGGGTTCTATGGGGCTTGAAAACTGTCTTAATGTTATTTTTTATAAATAGTATTATCGATGAAATAAATCGTCCCTTTTATCTAAGGGAGAGAGACTTGGCCAACATGCGAAGACGGGCCACAAGGTTTGGATTAGGGGAGGGAAGCATCTTTGAATGGTTTATGAATTTTAGAGGAAGAATAACCATTGGCTTTAAAAGCTTGGATTCGATGGGTTTTTTCTAAGGGAAGGAATTGGGAAGGTGATATTTTGAGGGTTTGGGAGATAAGGGTTTTAAAGAAATTTATTTTTTGGGAAGGGTGGTAGTGATAATAGGCATGAATGTAACACTAAGTATGGGTATTTTTTCGATAGAACTAGTGGGTAAGGGATCCATTAGGGAGTCGGGTGACAACTGAATCAGAAAAAGGGAGAGAATTATTAGATTCTATTTCCATGGTGAATTGAATATGTGTTGAAATACTATTGAGATAATCAAGAAAGGAATGGAGGGATTGACGACCATGCTGCGAAATAAAAAAAGAACCATCAACAAATATAAACCAATGTTTTCGTCTGTGGTTCCCAGAGTTTAGGGATACGGCTTCAAAGTGCCACAAAGATATTATCCATGGAAATATAATATAATAATTCTGTCCCTTTTCTTGATGTTCTTGTCGCCCGACTGCCTGATGGATCTATTACCCACTAGTTCTACCGAAAAAAGATTCATACTGACCATTTTCTCCATGCCTATTCTCACCACCACCCTTCCCAGAAATCAAATGTCTTTAAAGCCCTTATATCTAGAGCCCTCAAAATATTTGCTCCCTAATTCATTCTATTTAAAAATCCCATCTAATCCAAGATTTTAAATCTAATGGATATTCTTCCTCTCAGTTTCAAAAAAACTTTGAAGCTACTTCCTTCCCCAAATCCAACCCCTTTGACCCCTCTTTACACATTGGCCAAGTCTCTCTCCCTTACATAAAAGGGACCACCAAAATCATTGCTAATATTCTTTCCAAAAATAAAATTAAGATCATTTTCGATCCCCATATAACCCTTAGACAATTATTTCAATTAGCCATAGATAATTCTAACTAGATGTAAGGATCACAAGTCTTCCAAATTCCTTGTTCATGTGGTAAGTTTTACATTGGAAAAAAAGGTCGGTCAGTCATTTCCCACCTTAAGGAACACATTGCAGAAAAAAATCATCACATTGTGCCTAATTATGTCATTTTCAATCGTACCAATAACACCAAGCACCCTATTTTCTTTGACTAGGCTCGAACCCTATCTTGTATACCTTTTCGTAAATCTTAGGTCATCACGAAATATTTGGAAATTGAAAAGCACCCCAACAGTTTCAACAAGGAAGATCGTTATATGATTAGCCACTCCTATAAGCCTATAATCCATCCTTTCTCTTCTTAATCCCATCCCTTGTTTTCTCAATTTCCTTTTCTCCCCTCCTTTCCTCCCCCTCCCTCACACCCTCCTTTTTCCTATATTTCATTCCATCCCTCTTTATATCATATCTTTAAATATATATATATATATATATATACGTTAATATTTCATTATTGGTATGAAGTACCACAGATTCGTAATTAATGAGATAGGATTGGGGAACTCAAAAGAAGAGACCATGAATAAGTTACCTAAATAGCAAATAGTTAAGTGGTTATGGTTCTTGGCTTCCCCTTCCCTATAGATAAAATGTATGTCAGTGGGAAATAAAGTGGTGCTAACCTTTTTGGGAAGCTACTGGAAAGAAATAAATACCAAACCAAGTGAAGCAAATAGAAGTTGTAGCTAAAGGATATTCTTGAGTTGGTCCTAGACCTATTGGAATACCTCCCAAACAGAATTGAGACTGAACCTAGAATATGTTTTGAGGTCTGAAAGGAGGCCAAATTGGCCATTGTTATCACATATTGTGATCATAGTGGGAATCTCAAGGGGGGATTCAAACATGATCAACGATCACTTTGGAAGGGTGGAGGGCTCTTCTAGTTGGGTTCTTTGATCAAGCTCACAATTGGAAAATAACAAATAAGTAATTATGAATTGTAAATTTTCTGTTACTCTTCTTTTTTGTAGGTATTGTGTAAGAAATTTTAGCGAATGTGCATGAAGATTTAGAATGAAATAGTATAATCATATGATATATGGACTATCAAAAGGTTAAAATTTAACTTGTGGTGCAACCAAAGTAAATTAAGTGACTGTAATAATTGGTACTAAGATAAACCATATAAATATTGGTTGTTCCACCCTGGAACAACCATGGTCATACAGTCCAGTATGGATGATAATGTTATATTGATTTACAATAGGAAGAAGAAAGTTGTAAAGTACATAATTGAATAATTGAACCTAAGAATCATGTGGAATTAATTGGAGTTGTGTGATAATTCACGACATTGTAAGATATATAAAAACCATGAAAAAAAAATATTACAGTATGAATAACATATAGGTAGCTTATATAACTGTTTCTACACGATTTTCTAAAATTCTGTAGGAACAGTAAAATTAAATGATAAAAGATAATTGTAAGCAAAGACAATAAACATGCATATACATTGCCGAAAGTTCATTGTAAAAATTGCACAATATGCATTAATGAAATAATTAACGTCTGATTATGGGACAATAAAACCCTTTCCATTCTCAGATATAGTGGTAATGCATGTTCAATAAACCTCAATTAATAATAGTAAAGGGATCAAACCCTAAAAAAGTAAAGAGTGCAATTCCAGTCTGCAGACTGTACATTTTATAAAATAACAAAAAAAAATATGACTATAGAACTAACATTAAGTCTTATAAAAATGTGAATGCAAGAGCCTCTCATCCCAAAGTATATAAATATGAAAAACACAAGTCCTTTGATACAATTTTCACAAGAAGACATAGAATACTTAATATGATTACACCCATTGACTATGATACTTAGTAATTAAATAGTGCCCAACTCAGTAACTCAAAAATTCAGACTCCCATAGGATGTATGCACTATGACCAAATGACATAGATGTATTAAATTTCAAAAAAGAAAGAACCTTATTTGAGTCACTCTATGGAGAATCCTAAGGATAAGTATAGTGTTGAAGACAAGAAAATTTTAAATTACAACTAACAAAATTTTTGAGGGGCGGAGCCACCAAAATTCCATGAGTGAAGATAACCAAATCCAACTACCAAAGAGGATTGATAATAAACATTATTCAAAAGCAAGGAATTTGCAGTTGCAGAAAATACTGTGTGGGAAGATACCTTCATGCACCATGAAAAGTGAGTTAGAATAAGTCATGCCTAGTAGGGGTAAGCTACTGAAAATTCACTAATAAACTACATGGGGGGAAAAAATAAACCAAAATTGTAAGTGAAGGTTCATGTCTGACCATTTTAGTCTAAAAAATTCGCAAGAAATAACCTGTTAGCTTATAAATTCAGTAATGATCAAGGTCTTAATTGTTAAATGTTAAATTTCACGAAGGGTATTTACCTTTTGTTGCAGAGGAAATATTTTTCCGATAGCCAAAATAGCAGGAATAAAAAACCACCATTGGAAACCACTATGTAATGAGCAACTAGGTTGGAGAAAGAACAAGGTGACATCCCACACCAAGCATGTGGATTCCAAAACCTTTCCAGTGAGACGATGATGAAATCTAGAGCTAGCACAATTGTGTAGGGTTTGAAGAGGTTCCAAAGCTTGCAGAGCAAGGTGGAGGTAAAAATAATGATTGAATGAATGTATTCTCAAGTATTTGGGATACCCTAACCACCCTTTGATAATTCACACCATCGGATGAATATTAGATCCATGATCCAAAGCCTACCATACGTGCTACCTCCGGAAAATTGAGCACTACTTCAAGAACCCTAGACAAGGATTGTTAAAATTGACAAAGGTTATGTGTTACACATTGAACCTCGTGGCATGGTACCTAACCCATGTGAAAACCAAACTTTTCATGTGAAAGTATTAAATAACATTAAAGTAATGAAATATTATGAGAAGGACATGAACCTTGTAATGTCTAATGTTGATTAATATATTTAACCTTAACTGGAAGAACTTGGTGAAAGTTATTTTGAACCTTACGCCTATGCCTAAGCAGTGGGTACCACAATATCCAACATGGTTAAAATGACAAAACTAGTTACATAAATATATTAATCATATTCCAAAATTAATAAGTCATACCTTATAAAAATTGTATCAAACCATGACCTTTATCCAAATTCCTATACTAATAAACTTGTAATAGAAAATTGATATTTACATCGCGTCGATCTTATTAGGAGGGTATCATATATTCTGCATGGGCATAATATTATCTGTAGATGCTATTATTTTTTTTATTTTTTTTTTGATTTGGAGAATTCAGTGTTATGAGTGGTATCAGAGCCAAATTTCAATATGGTGGCATGATTAGGAACTTATCGTAGTGATGAGTGTGTTTAATTGTGCACAAGGTGAGTAGGTGATACACCGCAATGAGGAGAGGAGCTGGCAGTCAAATTCCAACCAAACCAGCATTGTGAACAAGTCCCACACCAAATCGAGAATAAAACCTGGAATTGTGCGTACAACTTGGGGTAGACGAGCAACACCAAAAAACATATTAATTGAAGAACAACAACATCAAACAAGAAGGTTTCTTGAGATTGTTCAACAATAGAAAACTGAAATGGTGCATATCAGAACCGATAATGAAATATTAATGCATGAACACGTAAGCATTTTGAAAAGACTTTCGGACAGACAAAGTCACAGAACATATCAACAAAGCCCTGAGCATGAAACTCAAGGTCAAAGAGAAAAACGAAAGGATACTAAAGATAACCCAAAATAAATTCATACACAACGAAGTGATAAAAAAAATTTGATAACAAGGACAAGTTAGGTAATGTCACAGACCAAAGAAAAAAGAATAAACAGAAGATGGAGTTACAAGGAATTCAAAAATATTAAACCCCCATTTTTTGATGGAGAAGTAGAAGAAGCTGCAGAGGCTTGGGTCATTAATATGAACAAGTATTTCAAAGTTTATGAGTACAAGAGTAACCTCCAGGAAAGATTACCTATCTATCCGATACAAGGAAAATCCACTTTATGGTGGGAAGAAGTTAAAGTGATGTAAGGGATGGAAGAACATAATATAACTTGGGATGAATTCCAAAATCACTTTAAAATCAAGCAGCTCACAAAACATTTCTATGATGAAAAATCTAAATAATTTCATGGTGTACAATTGGGGCAGTTCACAATGGATGAATATATAACTAAATTTACCTCCTTAATGAAATATGTGCCTATCTCCATGAGGAAAAAGCTAAATTACAACGTTTTTTGAGCAGCCTCCCTGCATTCATGAAGGAAAAAATAGAATTTGACAGTCCAAAATCTATGGATGAAGCAATTGGGAAAGTTGGAATGTGTTATCATGAGACAAAAAGAAAGACTCCAGTAAAAATTAGTCTAAGAAGAAGGGAATTTTTTTTTATCAAAACTACAGAAACAATAAGTTTCCAAATTTCGATAATTCACAAAGGAATTAACTAAATAAATCATTTAGATAAATTCAGCAAAAGCCCAAATTGCAAGTAGAGGCTAAAACTACAGAAGCATCTAGCAAGCCAGAAACTAGATAGATGCAAATACCCCCTCTGTAGGGATGGGGTTGCAAGGAACCACATAACCACATTACTATAAAAATTGTTCCCATCATGTCAAAATTGAGCAAATTGCTAATATGCAAGAAGCATCAACGGTTTGTGAAGTAGCAAGGAGCATGCCCAAGAGCAATGTGGCTTTGGAGGATCGTCAAGTAGATTATAAACCTAATATGATCGAATTAGATGGTAAGATATCTAATAATTATGTATCTATTTTAGTAAATCATTGTGCTAATTTAAGTGACATCCACCTTAATAAAGTAGAAATTTTTTGTTTGCAAACCCAAAAAGTTCAAAATACATGGCGAGTGCAATTAGAAAATGGAGTTAACAGAAGCATGAGTGCTAAGGTGCCAAAATTTTAGATTGAATTCAGGTGTGAACACATAAGCGATGAATTGAACATTTTACCTTTGTTTTCATATGACTTATTTCTTGGGATAAATTGGTTGGAGGGACATTGGTCATTGGTAGATTGTAAGAAGAAGACTATTAGCTATCTGGCTGAAGATGATTCTCAACACAAGATTCAAGGGGTCAGGAAACACATGAAGTTATGCCCTATTACGACCTCTCAGTTAGGAAAATGTATTATAAATGGTTGTACGATATATGGAGTTGAATTGGGGTATTCCAAATCTAATGATATGACTACCAGATTGGAGAATATAGAAATAATTCAAGAATTTACTGATGTATTTCCTAAAAATATATCAATACTACCTTGAAAGCATGATATTTTTTTTAACATAGAATTAGTTCCTAAGGAAACACCAATATCTAGAGGCCCTTATCGCATGAGGTTTCTTGAGCTAACCAAGCTTAAAATGAAACTTCAGGAATTACTTGAAAAAGGGTACATCCAACCCAGTGTGTCCCGTTGGGGAGCTCGAGTGTTGTTCGTAAGTAATAAATATGGTACCTTAAGAATGTGTATTGATTACAGAAAACTCAATAAATTAACTATTAAGAACAAATATCCTTTGCCTCGAATCGATGATCTATCTAACTAGGTTAAGGGAGAAATTTTTTTCTCTTAAATTGATTTACGATCAGGATATCATCAGATTCGAGTAAAATATGAAGACATTTATAAAACAACATTCATAACTTGACACCGGCATTATAAGTTTGTGGTCTTACCATTTTTTCTGACCATTGTACCTGCAACTTTTATGAGTTTTATGCACGACATATTTCATCCTTTTTTGGAAAAAAATGTTTTGATCTTCATCGAAAACATATTGATCTATTCAAAAACGTTTGAGGAATATAAGGAGGATATATGCATAGTGCTGCAAGTGCTACGAGATAATAAATTATATGCAAATTTTAGTAATTGAGACTTTGACAAGGACCAAATTTAGTATTTGGGGCATGTCATTTAAGTAGATGGAATAACAGTTGATCCTGAGAAAATCAGGACCATTATGGAATGGCACATGCCCAATATGTACTTGATATACATTATTTTATGGGATTGGAAGGATAATACCGAATCTTTGTCGAGGCATTCTCTCGGATCACATATCCTTTTACTTCCTTACAAAAAAACTGAAGAAATTTCAATTGTACCAACAATTGTCAGCAAATCTTTGAACAAATGAAACATTTATTAACCACAACTCCTTTGCTAAAAATTGCTGACCCAAATAAGGAAACTATAGTCTGCACAAACACGTTCTAGGGGGGGAGTGGGGGAAATATTAACAAAAGTGTGGAAGGTGATTGGTTATGAATAAAAAAAATTGAAAGAGCTTGGGCATAGGTATTCTGCTTACGATATGGAGTTATTTTAAACAACCCAACTTGAATGCCTGATAAGCGAGATGGAATTCCTTCCTGAGGGGATTTGAATTTTAAATTCAAAATTTAAAAGGAAAGTAAAATTATGTTACAGATGCATTAAGGTCAAGAATACATTGCATCTATGAACTCTATTATAATGAGATTGAATTTGACTTTTAGGATTAAATTAATGAAGCTTGTTAGAAAGACCCTAAATACAATTTTTTACCACAGAAATGAGAACAAACTAACAAGCACTGGAACCAGTCAAAATACAAGATAAATTAGGAACAATTGTTGAATTTTCTAAGAAGAGTGTACATTCTAAACCAACTATCAATAAGATAGTTAATTTTAGACTAATTTCACAGAAGCCCTTACACTGCTCATCATGGTTATCAGAAAATTTTATCAGGAATTAAAAAGGATTATTTTTGGCTCGGATTATGTAAGGACATTGAAAAATACTCAACAAAATGTATAGAATGTCATCAAGTCAAATAGGAAAACCAATACTCTAGTGGTGTTTTGCAACCCGTATTTATATCGAAATGGAAGTGGGAAGTCGTAACACTTGATTTTATCACGTGATTATCTAATTATAAGAAGAAAAATGAGTCCATAATGGTAGGAGTGGACAAAATCATTAAATAATCCCATTTTATTAAGGTATAATCCACCTATAAAATAGTTTAAGTTGTTGATATTTTCATGAAAGAAGCATTTTGACTGCATGGAATCCCTAAGATAGTTATCTTAGAAATAGATGTAAAATTTACTTCCGCATTATTGAAATATTTATTTTCAGTATTGTGAGATCGGATTTAGTTCAGCACTGCATAGAAACTGCAAACTGGCAGGAAAACTGGACATGTGAATCAAGTGTTGGAGGATATTTTACATATGGATGTTATGAAACAACCCAAAAAGTTGGAGGAATATCTATATTTAGTGGAATTTGTGTATAATAATGGATACGATGACTCATTAAATATGATTCCCTTTGAGTTACTATATGGGAGGAAATGGATAGCACCTACAAATTGGAATAGTCCTAAAAATAAATTAATTTTGGGACCAGAGATGTTGGAGGACATGGAAGGAGAGGTGAGGAAAATCCGACAAAATTTACAGGTTGCTCAAGATAGACAAAAGGATTTGGAAATAAGAAAATAAGTTACCTCGAATTTAAATTTGGATATCATGTATATGTATAGATTAATACTAAGAAAAGCACGATGAGATGGACTAGCTGTGCAAAGTTTGTCCCCTTCTTTTGTAGCCCCATTCAAATATTACAAAGAATTGGACCCATGGCTTATCTATTAGCCTTAGCTAGACACAAAAGAGTTCATAATGTGTTTCATGTATCATTATTAAAATGATAATTGTATGATCCTACACACGTGATACACTGGAAAAATGTTCAGATAAACTTGTAGTTATTTTATCTAATCTTAGTATTAAGATTTATGTGAACTGAAGTCATTGTATGCTGACTATGACAAGTCGAACAATATGGAAATTTCCTGGTAGACCCTCAATGAATCCTTGATCAGAGATAAATAACACTAAATATGTGAGACTTCAGATAGGCTAAAGTGTAATGGAAGCACTTAAGCCGAGACGAGGCTACCTAGGAAGATGAAGAATTAATGCAAGAAACCTATCTAGAACTATTTTAGAAATTTGGAGTAAGAACCGAGGATGATGTTTTTCCTAGTGGGGGAAGACATGACACCCCAGTACAGTAAACAATTTTATTTACTATGCATATTTGGGTAATTAGTTAGTTCTGTAACTTTGTTATTTAAATTACAGAAATATTGTCGAGACTAAGAGAGTTAATTTATTATTCCACAATACACACACACACACACACACACACACACACACATCTATATTTCATTATTGGTATGTTGTTCCATGGATTGGTAATTAATGAGACATGATTGAGGAAATAAAATCAAGAGACCTTGCAGAAGTTACTTAACTACTAGACAATTAAGTGGTTGTGATTCTTGGATTCCTCTTCCCTATGGATAAAATGTGTCTCTGTGGGAGGAAAAATGGTGCTAACCTATTTGGAAAAGCTACTAGAGAGAAAAAAATACCAAAACAAGTGAAGAAGCCAGGAGTTGAAGGTGAAGGATATTCTTGAGCTGGGCCTAGAACCAATGGAATACCTCCCAACCAGACTTGAGACTAAACCTGGAATAGGTTTTGCGATTGATGGGCCTCTAAATTTGACATAAATTAAGGCCCGTTTAACCTTTATGCGGAACATAAATATATATTAAATCTCTCCTTATACACTTAATAATGTTTTTTTATTCTTTAATATGTTCTTAGGAAGATTTAAAGATAATTTTATATTTGTGTCGAATATTATTTATCTTTGAAGGATATTATGAGAATATTGGGAAGGTTATGAAGATTTGGAGAAAGTGATAATTTAGGGACTTGCTCCCTGATATTGGAGGATAAATATGAGAGAATAATTGAGCAAAATATCATGAAGTAATTGAGAAATTCTAGATATATTCTGGAACTTCGTTGATTCAGAAAATCTAGGAATGTGTTCCTTGTAATTTACCGCAAACTCCTAGTATTGGGATCCAGATCCACAATTTGAGGGATTTTGGAGGGGAAAGCTTCCTCATTTCAAGGAGAATGCTTCCTCATAATTTTTAATAAGTAACCATTCAAATTAGCTTGTATGGCCATGTATTGTTTAGTCTTATTGTAGAGAAAACTTGTTTTCTGGAAGCTCCATTATTTTTTCTTGCAGGGATGTAATTGGACTGATTCAATAATGAATATTGGTGTCATTTTTAGCTTCTAAGGCTTGGTTTATTCCATAGGAATCTGTGCCTCCTTGGTCTTGGACATCCCAGGAGTCTCGAATCCCTCTTTCACAATTTATTTATGTTCTTTTCCCTTCTTATTCACATGCATCTCTTATTTTTGTCTTGCATATTTAAGTATTTAGTATTATTTCTTTTCTTGTTGTAGGATTGAGTTAAATGATTTAAGTGAGTTGTTTCATAGGCTTTTTACAGGTTCAAAATAATTATTCATCCTTATAATAAAATTTTAAGGTCATCTTAATCATTACGCTACTTGGATTTGGTTACTAGTTCATGAATATAAGATTTGTGGAAATGCCTTTTAGTGAAATAGTAGTAAATTTATTCTAATTTTAAAGAGGTTAATGAGATAAAGTTGAATTTATTCCACTTGTATTAGGTCATGATAATACTAAATTTGATAAAAAATTTCACCTCATTTCATTTTCACTTCATCAGGCCAGGAATTTGATATATTTACTAGCTCACTAGTTCTTGAATTTCCAGATTTACAGGAGTAATTTTCGGTTATTTTTTAGCATGTGTGGAGAGGGGTATTTTTGAGTTATTCGACTTGGAATGGAGACCTAAGATAGCCTACTTACTAAAAAAATTTCCCATACCATTTTCATATGATTTACCTGGTCATTTGGTGAGTCATCTCCAAAATAGAGTTTCTTGTAGCAAAAACAAAGTTGTTTGTAGAACTCTTATAGCATGTGTAAACTCGACCATATTTTCTCCAAAAGGTTTTTTTTTGTCTCTTAGGCTTTAATCCTAACCCATAGGACCTAAATACATGATTCAAAAAGAATAAGCACCACTTAGGAGATTCACTTTCTCAAATTATATTAGGTCTTTGTATTTGAATTCATGGTCTTAGGATTTCAATTACAAATTGTTGTTCTTCCTAGGATTAATTTCTTTTCAAAACAAAAATTCCATTTGTGCAATTAGTTTAGGATTTTATTTCATGACATCCCCTCCATTATATTAGATCAATAAAACAAGTACACATTGTATGATGCACATATAGTGTCGATACCTCTTATGTTTGTATGAACCCTGGATTGATAATTAAAGTTTGTAGCCTCAGTAGTTGCAACATTCTTGTTGCAATACTGAGGCCCATCACTTTTTGGGATCCTTCTCAGGGAGGTGTCAAAGTATACATTTTTTTCTTCCCTAGTTTATCCATTTATTTTATTTCTTCAAAAAAAAAAAGAAATATGCATTATGCATATTTCATTTCAAAATATAAAATTGAATTGCATTAGAATTCTTATTCAAAAAAATATTTAAAACTACTTCTCCAATGCCAATCCCGCCATTTGATCATGTGGTGCAGTAAGAACAACATCACCATCCACTTTTGCAGGTATAAGAAGAAGAGGTGGTAGAAAAGGTAGAAGAAATGGATGGAGGTGATGATGATGAAGAAGATCCTCTTGGATTTCTCATTCAAGATACTGATGTCTATGTGCATATGAAGAACATCACTCCAAATTTCCTTCCCAACTTCCATGGTATAGGGTTAGAGGATCCTGAAACCTTTCTCTTTGTATTTAGATACTTTGTATATATTATGGGTACTTATCATAGACAAAAAATTGATATTATTTCCTACAACATTGAAGAATAGAGCTCTTAAATGGTTCATGAGTCTAGGCACTAATTAAATAAGATCATGGAATGATATGAAAAGTATATTTCTAGAAAAATATACAGATCGTGATCTTAATGAATAAATCTTTAGAATTAATAAAAGAGAATATGAGATCCTTGACGATATAATAGATCAGTTGATGTTTCATGTGAAGAGAGAAAAATTACAACATTTAGGATTTGACACACTAAAAACCCTCTTACATAGAAAAATTAGGGATGAGTGGATCGATCTCCTTGATCTCATGAGTAAAGGAGATGTATACCTATTATCATTTGAAGAAATTTGTGAAACGTGAAAGCACATATCAAGAGGAAGGGACAGAGTAAGTAAATCAACGTCGACATTGGTAAGTCAATATGAACTTGGAAATTTTGTTGATAACTTTAAAACATAAATTCTTAAAAATCTAAGTGAACAAGTAGAAATGTTAAGAATGAAAAATAAGAAATAATAGTTTGATGATATTCTTGTTATCCATGTGGAATCATATGCTACTAAATATTGTCGACCCTTACCAATATTTAACTAATTTTACCAAGAAGACAATGGAGCAAGTCCATCGCCAAAGAAGATATGTTATGTAGCTCCAAGAAGACCATGGAACCCTAGTCAACTTAATATGATGCAAGGACCTACTTCACAATTTAAACCTTATTTAAATCCATCTCAAAATAATTGGGACACACTCCCTCCCTGGAAACCTTGTCCATCTCAACCCCAAAACCAAACTTGGCAACAAGGTTGGCAAGGACCTTATGGGATAAATCCGCAATATCCTCAATATTTGACTCAATATCCTCCATACCTAACTCTATGCTATCCCTACCATCCATATACACCAGAACCACAACCTCCAGCACATCCATCTCATATATCCACTCCCACTCAACTACCTATACCACAATTTCCAAACCCATACGAAGAAGTAAATCAACCCACTTACAATGCAGAGGTACAACATTTCCAACCAAATCCTCTTGATATAAATGGTATGCATCTTAGTTCAAGAAATGTATTGAAAAAAAGATATTTTATTAATGTCATTGAAGGAAAAAATTAAAAAAAAATAAGATTCAAATGAGAATATAAAAGAATCATGGGCCGCACTTGATGAAGAGCAGGCATGAGAATCAAATATTGAGAAAGTTACCTTATGTTTACCATCATTTCCTCCATGTGTTCAAGAGAATAATCAACAAAAAGATGAAGATTTTAATTTCATGTTAGAAGAATACATGAATAATGATCCCAATGAGAAAGTAAGCCAAGGGCATCAAATCTATATTGAAATATGGTTCCCAATAGTCCTTAAGTTGCAACAACACACTCTTCTTCAACCGTACTTGTTATCATCTCAGTCAAAGAAGTTGGTCCCTCATATTCAGGTACATGTCAAAGCATGTATTTCAAGTGTACACATGATTTTATATTTCATCTTTATGTTTAAATGGCTCCATTAGAAGTATTGCTATAATTCAAGAGATTTTTTTTCCAACTAGAGTAAGATATGGAAAAATAAAAAAATGAGAAAAAGAGAAAGAAATGAAAAATAATAAAATATCAGGTGAAAGCATATTTTGAGATCCCTAAGATTGGCTCACTGATGGAAAACCTCCATTAGGTGGTCAAAAAGATGGAAAAAAGATAAAATAAGAAGAAATGGAAATCCTAGGTGAAAACCTCCTTTGAGGCACGTAGGCAGACCTACTAGTTGAAAACCTCATTGAGGTAGCTAGTATGCCTAAGAAAAAAAAGTGAAAAAATGAAAATAAAACACATGTATTTGCTCCATGTATCTCTCTCTAATGAATTTATATGCTCTCCAAACTTTGGAAGCAGAGAAAAAAAAAACATGTTTAGGCACAAAAATAAAAAGTTGGTCAAAACCCTAGCCAAAGGAAGCAAAAATTGGACTTCCTCCTCCTTTTCACAGATGTTCCAAAAAGACCTAGGTCATGCCAATCCATCACCCTCATCCATTTCTAGCATCCACCCATCATTTCCAAGATTTTCTCATTCATTTTCTTTGTTGTCCTAAAATGCTATGGGAACCCTGTTTTGTTACAAGAAACTCCTAGTTTTTAGCATAAATTTGTTTTTATTATATCTCAAAAACCTTGAATCCCTTTTCCGAGATATTTCAAGGGGGGTGCATATATATGTTGGTAACATGCTCAAAAAATTTCAGCACATTCTCGTGCACGATCTGTGAGAAATCGACCTCCCTAACCTACATCCATTTTTTATTTTTTCTCGAGATTGGTGCATCCCATGGCCAGGATTTTTTATGGTGAGGTGCATAAGGATGATGGTAATAATTTTAAAATGTTTCAATTAAACCGATCTACTATTTGAGAGTTACACCTAAAACAAGTCGGCTACAAGGAGGTTGTTGTGAAATAGATTTTAGTAGAATTTTTTTTTTATTATATCTCAAAAACCGTGGATCCATTTTCCAATAGGGGTGGTGAATATATATATGATAGTAACATTCTCAAATAATTTTAGCAATTTCTCGTGTACATTTTATGAGAAATCAACCTCCATCACCTACATCCATTTTTAATTTTTCTCGAGATTCGTGCTTCCAATGGTTCAAATTTTTTATGGGGAGGTGCATAAGGATGGTAATAATATGCTCAAATTTTTTTGGGTCAATACTATATACCATTTGAGAGATATGCATAAATCAAGTCTGCTACAAGAGGTTTTCTGTAAGTAGCCTGTACAGTCATATAAAAACTCAACATCGATTATTTTATCAACCACAGAGTAGAAGATCCAACCACCTTGAGAATCATGAATCCATTTCTAAAGTTGAAAATAGCACACCCTCCTTAGGAAGTAGTCCATCCACTCCACCAGCAGAAAATTGGACATTGGGAGAAGACTACACACACAAAACACTTTATCAGTAAAAAAAAATTGTCATGATATGAAGACTTGTATAGAAGAAAAATCATCAACAACAACACTCACATCATGAACATCTCAACGGAAACATTTAAGTCAGGGATGTGTAGCAGCAACAAAAATAACAAAATAAACCCTATAATACCTCAAGGTTCAAGGCTATCAGTATTAGGACCTCCTCCAGATTATCATATGCAGCTTTAGTAGCAGCTTCAGAAACACCAAATGCAACTTCAACAATCATATCAATAGCTTCAACATCACCTGCAAAAACAAATCAAGGGTAAGGCACAGGTATGCAATTATCTAAACCTTTCTTTGAATTTATTGTAGCTTAAGAAAGCATTTAAAGTGTGAGAAGGAACGTTTTTTATAGCCAAAATTAGTAGCAGAGAAGCCTCAGCCTCATCTCATAATTAGCTTCACTTTTCCACCAAGAAACACATACATGTGGGAGAGGAACAAGACAAAAGTAAAGAGGACTTGAGAAAGTGGGTAGTAATTAGTTAGTTGTGATGGAAAACAAGGACTGCGAAGGGGTAATAGAGGGAAAACATATTTACCAGGAAAAGAACTATGAGTTTATTTTGCATGCAATGAAAAAAAGAGAAAAAGAATTAAACAATATATAAGAAATGGAAAGAAAAAAAAAATGTGTACCCACTACCTCTTGGCATGCGAAATAAAATTTCTACATGCGAAATAGAATTTCTATAGGAGAAATAGGCCTTCTACAAGAAAAAATAGATTTTCTCAAGGAAAGACAAAGGAATCATTTTGTTGATAAAATGTGGTTCTCCTCACCTCTTTTCTCTATCTTCTACTTACACACTCCATGGAAAACTCCAACATGCACCCATTCACTCATTTCACCTTTCAAGTAGGAAGAAAACTCCATTTTTGTTGCTGACTCTAATTGCTACAAGAAATTCCTAGTGGCTGTAGGATTCTTGTAGCACTACAGGAAACCCCGTAAATGCTACATGAAAATTATTTACAAGGAAAGTAGCTCTCTCAAAGGTTTCTAAAAAAGAGCATGATAATTTATTTTGTTTTCCTATACCTACCAGTCCAACCCTCACTTCACTCCATGCACAAGGATTCACTACCTAAACCCTATGTTGCGCCACTAGTAACTAGATCATGTATAACTTGGCATGGCACCTCTCATCTTACCTCTCCATCACTCCATCCCTAACCTTCTGTTGTAGCCGCTACAACACCTTCGAAAATTTTGTCCCATCTTAAAATTTCTGGGAACCTGATCTCTTGGCCTTGAGCCTTGACAAATTTATTTTCCATGCAATCTCCTTTCAAATTATGATCTAGGACTTGGTCTCTAAATAGCCAGTTGCATAGTCACGAAGTCGTAAAACTCATAAAATCAAACAATTTTCCACCATGTGACCTAGATCGTAAAGGTCGAAAGGTCGCATTTTGGTCTAAAACTTAACATTTAAGACCAGGCGACCTAGCAACGTTGCAACCTCCAGGTCATTAAGTCGCAAGGTCAAAAGGTCGCATATCCAACCAGCCCTGATTTGTGAATTAGTGACCTGCATTAAATGAGGACATGTGGGACCCCTTTAAAAATAAAAGGGTCACGTAGGTTGCATTCGACCTACAGGACGGAGCAAGTAATGCCTCTGACAAGCCAGCTCGAGTGCATTTTTTCATGGGAAGGTTGCCTAATCCTCCTACTATTTCCTTTATGATTAATGTTGCCTCGCATGACCCTGTCCCTTGCCTATTAATCCCCATTTTAGTTTCATTTGAGCTCCTTAAAAGCCCTCTGGTTAAATTTGACACCTTCCCCCTTGGCTTATATCTCTCTACCTCCCTCTCTGAAACCTCACCCTGCCCCAGTATGTCTCAAGCACCCCTCTTAGATACTTGGGGAGGACTTAAGGCCCAGATTTGTCCATTCCACTTCACGTTTTTTCCCTCTTAACCATTCATTCCCCACGAGTCCCAATCACTGCGAACCCCTAAAAAAAAACCCCTAAGGAAACTCTGCGACCCCGCGACTAAGTGACCTTGCGACCCCGTGACTTGGTCGCTGAGTCACAAAGTCTTCAAGTCGCTAATCAGCAATTATATGCTCATCTTAAGACCTTATGACCTAGTGACGTAGTGACCCAGTTGCAAGTCGCCAAGTTGAAAATTTGCAGTTCGCTGATAGTTTACTCCGGCGGGACCTAGCGACCTTGCGACCTAGTCACAAGTCACCCAGCCGCAGATTCGTTGTTCCCTTAGAATTCATGTCGGTGTGACCTTGCGACCTAGCTGCAAGGTCGTCAAGTCACAAGTATCACCATTTCTTCAGATAATAGATGGCAGGGGTCGCAGCGACGTATCCTCAGAAATCATTTGTAACTTTCATTGGTCTTAACATATTTTTAATTATGTCGTATGTCTTATTGTGGAATTTTTTGATGAATATGCCACGGAAAATCAAAGTCGAGCTCGAGTGTATCTCCATCTCTTCTTCCTCAAGTGATATGGGGCCTTTGAATTTCTGAAGACGAACAAGATTCCAGAGGAAGATATATCAGAAGAAGGCATGCCCCCTTCCCCACCCACTATCTATGGAGACATTGGTTGTGTGTTCGAGAAAGGGGACAAGATGATTTGGTACCAGGTATATCAGAATTTCACAAAGCCTGAGTTCCTAGAAGATCTCGCAAACCGACAAGTGTACATTCAGGTCAAGAGGTCCAAAATCCACTATGTAAGCACCCTTCCACCCATATTTCCATGTGTAGAGGTTATTGAATGGGTGCTACAAAAGGTGGGCTCTAGGAATTGGGTCATTCGCAATCACGCAGGGAATAAATTTGCTAAAATGAAGGGGAAAGATGAAGAAGTCTACTATGCACTCCCTGCTTGAGAACAAAATTTCAACATTGATTGGGTAGGCACTCATGAAGTACCCATACTAGAGACCTTGAGGGGATGGTGGGAGGACCTCGAGTATTTGAAGGTTAGATAGGATCAGGAATATAAAATAGAGGGTCTCATGAAAGTCTACAAGTTTGTGGGAACAATGATGTGTAGGATGTAGGACCGACCAGATGCCACTACTTTCAATGGGACTTGGGTCCCTCTCATGTACACTATCACTACATATGGCACTCGGTTCAACTGGGCCAACCTAATAGTAGTAACCCTCAGATCAAACATATCAGTAGCATAGGCATCCAAAGAAGGGTTTGCATCTGAATTTTATATGGCTTCCTACCTTTTGGACGATGTATGCGCAAGATGTCATTTTGAAGGATGGGCACATAACTGCAATGTGAAGCATGGTGGACCAATCCACAAAAACTTAAAGGTGTTATAGGCTTCCAAATACAAACAATATATGGATACTTTTAGTTCCAAATCCACCTTATTAGCAGCTTGTAATGAATGGCACTAGTCAACATCAACTACAGGTTAGCACAAGCCCCCTTTCATAAGACAAAAATATATATGCATGCAGTTATTGGTGAAGGTAAATGTGTAATATTTGAGTTTTTTTTCACTTGATGTCTTGTATCCTCAAGCCTTAATTAATATCGAAACATATAATGATTCGCACATAAACAAGACTTGACCAAATGTAGGTGTTCCTTTATTTTTGGTTGACATAATCTCTGATGTTGTTGTTAGACTATGACTATTAAGAGATTGTGAAGCATCCTAGCGAGAAGGTTGGAAGGTGAGTTAATGGAATAATTTTTTGTAACAATATTCTTGAGGAAGCTGTAAAATTATTTTAAAAATACTAACATAGTTTTGCTACTAATAATTTATTGTGTATATATATAACACATGTTATTTAAGTAGAATAAATTTATGATGATAGTTTGTACAATAAGAACAAATAAATATTCTTTGAATTTCACTGAAATGAAAAGTATTTTCTTTATTAGAAAATGGAAATGCAAAACATATCTTTGTGTTTAGTTTCCTCATATTCTTTACTTGAATTTGAAAACTATATGACTCGGTAGGTGCTTCTTGGTTTTTATGACCCATGCCACCTTCCAACAAATCCCGGTTGGCCTTCACAACTTTATTCCATTTTTTGTTCTAAGTCTCCTTTCATTCCCACTTATTCTAAAGGCTCGATGACCTACTAGATATCCTTGATGAGACTTGGAAATCACTCTGAGTCCCAAAAGACCCATATTTCCATCCTTTTAGGCTAGTAGCGAACCTTCACACATGGACTTGGAAACCCTTTCTTTGTTCTAATATGTTTTCTTGTTCCATCTCAGATTTAACCTATTATATATTAATTTTGGCATTAATGTGGATGATATATTTCCATTTGGATTAATTTTTTCACACTAACATCATTGTTTGATCATTTGGATAATTTTTTCATATTGTAATTATTCATTTCTTGTTGAATTATATTTCTATTGTTATTTTTTGCAATGAAATAATTACTATGAATGTGTAGGAGAAGTCAATATTTAGTGTGCATCACTATTAGTTGATATAATCATAAAGACCTTGTTCATATATGATGACTGGCCATATCAAGTAGTTGTGGACTCTGGAGGATGCCATATCCAAAGCACTAAGAGAACCCTTATTTTTAAAAACATTTTCTGCTCCACTTGTTAGATGGTCATTTAATTTTTAGATGGTCATGTATTGATGTAGGAGCATAATTTAATTTTCTAATTTTACCTTGGTAATTTCTAGAGAACTTAGTTTGTTAGATTGAACGGTGATGTGTGTCCAATAAATGGTTTTATTTCTAGTGGAGCTTGAGATCATCCGAAGGATCAAGAGATAACTATTTTCATGATAATTTCTGTTCCTATTTTGGGTTGATTGGATCCTATATTTTTGGATCTAAGAAAATTTTAATTAATGTCGAAACATATTAATAAAAAAATGTATTAATTTTTAGTTAACAATGGTATTTTCTATGCTTGGTGTAATTTACTTCAACATTTAGCCCAATTAAATTTCCTATTTAGAAATCACATTAACATTGACAGTAAATGTTGATAGAACATAAGAAAATAAGTAGAAGACAAGCCAAGACAAGACGACACAATATTTTGGCGAATGTCAGGGAAAAACTCCAATGTGCGAAAAACCCTTTGATCAAATCTTCTTATTATTCTTCAAATTCAGCAGAGAGAGAAAGTACAAGTTATAACAGTCAACATGATACAATACATCATACAATACATAGGAGTGCTATGGCTATGAAGTTCAATATGAAATAATCTATTGATTTATCTTCCAATGGCCATTTATTAGCTATGTGAAGAAGGATTTGTGGAATTTGTATTTACTATAAGATTATGTATAGCTGAGTTGGAGAAAACTAAGTAGAATTTGGTAGGAATTTTGGAGTATGTGTAATTCATAATGATATTTTCTTCTCTTCATTGATGACTTTTGAATGTGTGAGTTTTGACTTAGTAAATTGCATTATCAATGTGTCAAGGCTCAAAACTCGACCTGTATGTCAACTACTTCTTATGATCATTCCTAGGAACATGAATCCTAATTTTTGTAGGTTTAAATTTTATCACAAGTTTTCTATATTTTGGTTGAATTTTTGGATGTTATCTCAAAAATTATTTAAGGTACCATGGATCTCAATTTCTTATGAACTTTCAACACTATAACAAACTTTGGTGCAAATTGTCGATCAATTCTCACTTCGTTAGAGATATATATGTTAATGAAAATTTTGTGTGCATGCATGAGAGTTGGGGGAAAATGCTCAATGTTATGTAGCATTAGTGTGATAAATATGGGATAGTGAAAAGCATAGTTTTTAAGATTAGTCTAATTTTACTCATACCTAATCAACTCAGTCAAGTTGGTTGTTGGTTGAATGGTTAATTGTTGGTTCAATGGACAGAAGATCTTGTAGGACCAGCTACCAAAGGGAAAAATGGAGCCCATCATGGGGTTCTCTTGGTAATTCTCCACCACTTCTACCTTCCATGCTTCCTCAGACTCCTCTCCAACCTAAATATCAGTGCTAGTAGTAGCATGAGCAGCAACACTATGCTTAGTAGAACTAGAACGCGTTTTCCAAACTGCACAAGCACTACTTCCCTCACGAGTCACCATGTGCCATGCTTGGTCTTAGTGGTTCGCTTCTTTCAACTCCTAGTTCAACTACCATATCTTCATTGGAACCAACACCCCGAACTCCACTAGACAACAATTTTCCATTTTGTACTAGTGATTCACCATTTGTACTCATGATTCGCCATGATTTTACAAGATAATATAATTTTGTGAGAGATTCGCCAAAAAAATTATATATACATATTATATTATTAATAAAATCACCTTCCATTTTTTCTATGTGTCATGGGTATTTTCCCATTTATTATACATATAAATTTGGGGGGGTTCTTAAAATTTTCCCTGATGTGGAGCGGTTGATTCTCGGGATATCGAATGTCAGGATCGATGGGTTACCCATGAGGTTGCAACGCCATACTATTCGTGTGGCTAGCCATTGGATGAGGCTATTGTGCATGATAGCCCAAGCAGTGGCTTGCTATCATGAGCATAGCTAGATCTACTTAGGATGAGATATGTTTGTGTACATTTTGAGGTCAGATTACCAACATGTCTTGGGCAAAATTTTTGTAAAAAAATTGATTATATATCTATTTTACTTTAAATGTTTTCCCATGGTTATGTGAAATCATATTCAATTGGTTGATGTGAATTGAAAATATATCTTTAAATATGTTGCAAATGTCTATTTAACACATAATTCACTAAAGAATCAATTAAAGTGTTAAAGTTTATGGAAATATGTTGATATTGGACGTAATCAAAATGTGTTTCCAAAATAAAAACTCTAAGGAACATGTAATGAATAGCTGGATTTCAGATAGTATAAACACTAGTAAGTTGTAGTATGAAAAGTTGTGAGTCCAACCTGATGATAATGCAACAAATTCCAATTAAAATGGCATCAAAGAGGAGTTTGATCAATGCACTATACTGAACGATATTGTTGGTAGATCGACAGATAAAAATCCCTTGGAAAATCACTAACTCACCACTTGGAGCGAATGTGGCCCATGTTGTAGAGGATATTAGGTGTAATAAAACTAGCACCATCAGCATATCCAAAAAATGGTTCCGAAGGTTCTCACATCTGCAACAAAATGCAAAGAAGATTACTAATCACATGAAAAAATCTAAAAGAAACACTGTAACACACACGCAATTAAAACATATATACAATATCATACAGTGTTTTAATATGCAGAATCAAGGATATTAATGTTTAAGATACAACCCATTCTGAGGTTGCAACAATGGAATTCCATCATAATCTGCCAACTCATATGCGTCCTTATCCAGGATCCGCTTGAAAATGTAGGGGCCATGCTGTAATGGTTTAAATTTTCCTGTTCCTATCTTATCAGCATCATGATCATAAATAAATGTCAAATATCCTTCCGAGAAGGTGTGAGACTTGACATTGCAGTTATATTGCGCCTTGATTCATCTCTTATATGCTTCGTTGGCCAATGCGGTTTCCCGACATGTTTAATATAGATGGATGAGATCTAAACAACATGCCTCTTCATTAGAAGTATCAGGTAGCAGGTCAATTGTGAGTTTTAGTGATGGAATTTCACATTGGATTGGTAAGGTAACTTCCAAACTGTAAACCAAATGAAAGGGAGTAAATCTGGTTGCGTTTCTCACAGAGGTTCAATAAGCCCACAAATACGAGTACATAATTAAATCCCAGTTTTGTTTATGAACCCCAATCATTAATTGAAGCATACGCTTAAGAATTTTTTTGATAGCTTAAATTTGTACATTAGCTTGCGGATAATAAGTGGTAGAACTATCATGCGACAAACATAACTTGGAAGTCAACTCAGTCATCATGTGATTGCAATTTTTTTTTCCATGATCTGTGACTATGGATTGCGGTACACCAAGTCGTGTAACCATATGGTTAAGTAAAAGTAATGCAGCTGTCTCGCCTGTGTTGTTAAATGTAGACATCGCCTCGGCCCACTTGGTAAAATATTCGATGGCGAAAATGATATACCTATGCCTCCCATCCAAACATGGGTTACATGCCATGAAGTCAATACCCCATTTTGAAAATGGTCCAACAACAATGACAGGATGCTTTGGTGCTGGCAACATGGGGGTTTTACAATCAAATATCTGGAAATCATGACAACCTCTGATTGTGAGAATGTAGTCACGGAATATGGTAGGCCATAAGTAATTAGTGTGTAGAATCTTCTGCACGGTAGTAAAACCAAACAAATTTCCACCATAGGCACTAGCGTTGGAATCATTTAGAAATTTCTCGGCCACATCATGAGTGAGGCACGTACATAAAATCTTATTGACACCATGACGATAAAATGTATCGTCGATGATCAGATAATATTTTTCTTGGTATCAAATACATCATTGTTCCAAGTGGCAGGTATTGGGCTGGAAATTTTGGTTCTAGAGATAGATGATAAAATATACATACCATGTGTCATATGACGTGATAAAAAACAAAGACTCATCTAGAATGGATGGTTTCATAGTAGTCTCAGTGCTACTCGAGGGAAGGTAAAAGATAAGCTCGACAAATACCAAAGACTTATTTTACTTGGATTTGATGAATTCCAAATAAAATTCCAGAAAAATGATGATCCAATTTGAATATTACCCGCCTAGAAATTGACATTATAGAATGTATGTCATAGGGTTGCAATCTAAAATGACAATCGTCTTCCGGAGTAGGATATAATGGAAAAATATTTGTATAGCTTGAACGACTGCCAAAGTGAGCTTCTCAACATAAGTATACTTAACTTCCATATAATTGATATTGCGACTCAAATAATAGATCAGATGTTCAATCCCATCTTCTTCTTAGACTAAAACCTTAGAGATGGTTATATTTGTAGTAGAAAGATACAGGAAATAATCACTATGATAATTTTTGAGATACATTAATGATGCTCGGATCAGGGTATCCTTAAGAACAACAAAGGAAGCTTGCACAACCTCATCCTAATGGAAGGGAGTCCCCTTTTTAAAGACTCGAGTAAATCTGTTATCCATTTCAGTGTAGTTGGGAATGATTCTCCTTAGATAGTTAGCCTTCCCTTGGAGTATCTATAACTGAAGTTTATTGGAAGGCGCAACAAAATCGAGAATGGCATGGAACTTCAATGGATCAAGTCGAATTCAATCTTTTGACACGATGAATCCAAGAAAATGACCAGAACCGACACCAAACACACATTTGTGTGAATTGAGGCATATTTACGGTATTGTAAAAATATAGTTGTCAAATGTAGCGGGTGGTCAACCAATTTCTGTGAATGTGCAAGTAAGTCATCTAGATACAGTTGAACAATGTGTTTGATGTCATGGAAATCATAATTAATTTCCCTCTAGAATGTTTCCCCAACACTATTTAAACCAAAAGGGAGCTTTTGATATGTGAATGTCCCCGAGGGACAAATAAAATCCATTTTATATTGTTCCTCTGGGTGAATATTGATCCGATTGTAACCAAAAAATCTGTCCATGAAGGAAAATATTTCACATTTGTCACATTCGTCAATGATTTGGTTGATAAAGGGAGTGGGATGGTTCTATTTTGGACAAGCATGATTAACATCTCGATAATCAATGCACACTCTGATTCTCCCTTGTTTCTTCATGACAGGAACAAAATTGGAAACCCAATCAATAAGCAGAATAGGGTAAATGAAACCAACACACAAAAAAAATTCAACCTCTGCTTTAATGGAAATAAATTTCTTAGGATGAACAAGATGGAGGCACTCTAGTATTGGTTTGATATAAGGGTACATTTTAGTCTCGTGTTCAACAATGCTGGAACCGATGGGTGGTAATTCCTTATACGACCAAGAAAATACATCTCGAAAATCACGGAAAAGAGAGCGGTGCTAGACTCATGTATTTTTATAGTATCACAAGATTACTACCTATTCCTTATATTTTTCATTGCTCAAAATAATATTCCATGACTATCATTTATTTTCAGAAAGGGAAGGAGATCCTGGGTGGAAAAAGGGTCAAAAAAGTCCATCTTCCATTAAATTTAGTTGAAAGAGGAAAATTTTATGAATAAGTATGATGGAGAGACAAATCTCACTATCTTCATATTTTTGCATTCAGCCTCTCCATTACCTTTCATTTTAACTCTTTCTGACAATCCCATGCTCTGAAATCCCATTTCTAACACTAAAAAACCCTTTTCCATAACTAAAACCCCATTCCCATTGCTAATATCCTTTCCCCTTCACTCATTCCCCTTATCTCATTAAAAATAATGTAAAACCCACTTTTACATTGTTTTTAAATAATTTTCATTTATCGGGTCCCACTTTAAATATACCATGTCTGTTTAACCCGACCCCCGTTATGTTAAAACCTTGACTCCTATTTATATTAAATCCTTTTCTTTTGAAACAACCTTACCCCTCACTTTAATATATTCATGGGCCCCACTTCACCTTAATACCTTCTAAAACTATTAAACCCCACTTTTATATAAAAACCCCTCTATCATTTCATTTACCCCTCGCTGTATTTAACCATGGCCCCACTTGACGTTTAAACCCTCTGTCTTCATTCAAAACCTGACCCCATCTATAAAACTAACCCTTGATCAATCCATGCCAACCACCATCCGATCTCCACCCCTTGATCCGACGGCCCCCGATATTTTTCGCAACCCCAATTTCCCATCATTTAAAACCTTCGCAGGGTTGCGAAATGGGCAGTTTTGAAGCCCTCCCATCCACCACGCGTTTCCACCGCGCTTCATCACATACCATCCAACTAAAACCACCTAACCACTTGTCACCACATGATAAAAACATAAACCACCTCCTCACATATAATTAAACCACCCCCTGTTTAAATTCAAACAGACTCACCTCAGCTTGTTCCATGCGACAAATCCCCATCGCTCACCTCCCCGCGGACCTACGTTTTGTTAACAATTTTTTTGATTTTTGTAGGTGATCTACATATCAAAAGATGGGATAAACGATATTTGAGATGCCATTTCCCAAAAATTTGTTAAATCCAGGCTCTCGGGACTTCAATTTAAAATCCTTGTTCTACAGAGGATTATGAGCAGAAGAACGAATAGAAGTAGGAAAAGGTGTGGTCAGTGTAAAGGTGAAAATAGATGGAAGGAAGATAAAGATAAATTTTAAAGGATAAAGTTAATAAATATTCAGATGATAAGCAGTGTGAAAGATTAATTTTTTTTGTGCCAGAAATGTATCCTCTCTTATGATCTATGAAGTGGTAAAATCCAAAGACAAAGCCAGAGGACAAGCCCACTCAAATTTTTCCTCTTCACAAACATGTTGGCCACCTACAGCTTAATTTTTATGTAATGAAAGCTACCACAGTTAATATTACAGTCAGAGATATTTTAGCATCACTTCAGAAGTTATTATAAAATTTAATTTTGTAGGCAGTTGATCAAAGGTATTTTAAAGTTATCTCAGAAGTTAATTTGAGATTTATTATTATAGTAAGTTTGTTAGAGATATTTTTGGCTTGGGCCTTGCATGGTCACAATTGTCAAAACCTCATTTACTCTGTAGTAAATGCAGTCTGTCACCATAGATTAGAGAAATGTCCTCAGCTGCAGTTAAATACTACATGTATTTTCATCATTAGTGTTGCTCAGTTGCTTAAGTTGGAATTTGTTTTAGACTCTGAGTTGCTAAGACTATTGCATTGGAGCACTGTAACTATTTTTGAGCTGGACATCAGTAATGCAGGCACTTTCATAGGATCCTTGAGTTATTTTAATGGTGATCTTATCCCTTCTACGTTAATGTTTTCCCTTTGTTTTTTTCCACACTGTACATCAATTTCTTTGATCGAAAAATAAAATTTTTAGATTAAGATATGATGATTGAGAACCTTAATTCTATCTGCTACTATTATCTTAATGTTTTCTTCTTAAATTATAACTAAAGAATTATTAAATGATACTTAGTATGACTAGAATATTGTCTTGAGTTTTTCTTTGTGAAGTATAACTAAGGAATTCTTAACTGGTCTTTAGTTTTATCAAATTGCTAACTTAAGGCTTTCTGTGAAGTTTAGTTAAAGAATTCTTAATTTCCCTTTAATTTCACTGAACTATTATCTTGAATTTTTTTTCTCTAAAAAACCTGGATGCACAATTCAGAGACTGTCTGGTTTTCACTTATGTTGAAGTATGGTTAAAATATTTTTAATTTACCTTTAGCTTTACTGAACTCGTAGCCTTTTTTCATCCCATATTTATCTTTCCAAAGAGATCCATTTGACATAGTTAGTTTTCCTTGTGAAAACCCTGGAAAATTTGATGTACAACTCAACCTTTTTATGAATCCATAGCCCAATGGATTAAGCTTTCCCACATTGTATCTATCCAACCAAAAAAATAATAAGAAAAGCAACCCCAATCATTAAAACTAGCCTAAAATTAGAAAATATAATCATAAAGCTAAATCAGTTAATCATAAATGCAGATACACCCCTCTCTGAGCCTAAGAAGGCTAGGGCATGGACTCCAAAGTGGTTTGATGTGGTTCTCTGCTATTTTTTCTTGCCAATCTTACAAACTATAGGGATATAACATAATGGAAACCATACTAGGGAATTTTTGAGAAAACTTAGTATTATCAAAACACAAATAAAATCCCAGTCGAAATACTGTGTGAATTAATTATTTTTTCAGAGATTGGTTTTATTTTCAGTTATTATAAAGCTTTCAACCTCTCTGCTCCTTGGGTCTAAATTCTAGCTTCTCGAAGAATCTATAACAGGTCCCATCCTGACCCAAACCCTCTGGCAATAGTTGACAATCCAAAGAAATTCGTAAGGAAAATTCCTAGATCTGAGAGTTCAATTGTTAGCAAGCTTATTCACAAGGAAATTTCCCTACCTGTAAATCTTAAAAACTTTCAGGATATCCAATTTGACTCATAATTTGGACAAATATTGTTCAGGACTAAATCCCTAACTAGATAACCCAGATATTTTTGGATCCATCCATCTTACAGTAGATTCATATTGTAGAAGCCTCTACCCCCTCTCATACACCCATTGTTCACCTTCCTCCATTCAACCCTCCACCTCCCTTTGTCAACCCCCCACTTGTTAACCCCCCTTCGGTTCCCCAACCACCATCCATGGCACCCTGGTATGCTCCATTAGTCCTACCATTTCCTTTAGTGCCTCTACCATAGGACTATTAGTCCAAAACCCCCTATTTGATGAAAGTTGTTCTACAACTGCTCAAAAACATGTGGATTGAATGGATGAATATTTTAATCATCAAGAGATATATGATTAAACTATTAAATTAGGAATGTTTGCTCAAAGCTTAGGGGGATAATCAAGAAAGTGGTTTAAAGGCATGACCCCTAATAATATACATGACCTCCCTACTTTTCACCTACTGATCCTAAATAAATTTTAAGTAAAGAAGAATCCTCTTAAAATCTCGTGAGAATATCAAAACATTAAGAGAAACATTGGAGAGAGTGTCTAAGATTATTGCACTAGGTTAAACAGTGTATATAATTCCCTCCCTCCTCACATCAAACCCCCACAAGGTTTAGCCCTAATAAAATTTCCAAATGGTTTTGACCCATAGATGGCTTATCATCGAAGAGAGAGAGACCCTACTACATTATAAAACATGCAAAGGGGTGCAGTAAGTGGAGAAGCAAATTTGATTGCGAAAAGGGATCGATTGAAAAATGAAAAGAGAGTCACATATAGGGGAGAAGCTGTAACCTCCACATTTGATACTAATATTGATAACCCCATTAATACCATGGAGAGGATGATGGTGAGAATCAAAATAAACGAGAGAGATTTTCCCAGATAAGGCCAAACAGCTCCTTAGAATAGAAACCAAAACCAAAACCAAAACTTTAAGAGAAACCCCCCTCAAGTAATATGGAGAGGACCCGACCAGTAGATTAGGCATCCTTTCCAAGAAAACTATGTTGATGAGTATGAGAGGGTGATTGAAGAGCCTGTGAAGAAATTCAAATTAATCTAATTGGAGTTAATGCTCAGGATACTGTTTTCCTCACTAAGGAAGAGAAAGGCATATTTTCCCCAACTCAAATTGAAGAAGAATGCTAAGAATATGAGGATTATAAAAAAGGGTTTAAAAATGCTATCATGGAGGTGTAGAGAAAATATGACCTCAGGAGCAAGAAAGCCCACGAAATTCCCAAGAGAAAAAATTCTGAAAATTAAGCGAGAAAGGCTTCTGAAACTGATCCTAAAAAGACAGCAGAAAGTTCAAATAAAATGGTTAAAAGTTCCAATAAAAAGAAAAACACTCTAGAAAGTAGCACTAGTAAATCAACTACTAGCCCTAACAAAAATGATCCATATGATATCTCTACTCCAAATGAATAATCTGAAGTTGCTGAAAAAATAATGTTTGATAAAACTAATTCGAATCTCCCAAAAACACAAGCACCATTTAGTATTGAGAATGAAATTTCCAAGATAAATATTTCCATACCTCT
The DNA here is from genome assembly GCA_034641835.2 of Pinus albicaulis. Classification (NCBI taxonomy): domain Eukaryota; kingdom Viridiplantae; phylum Streptophyta; class Pinopsida; order Pinales; family Pinaceae; genus Pinus; species Pinus albicaulis. Next base: position 1,103,977,501 of record CM076579.1, read on the forward strand.
CACTGAATTGGTAGGCCAATATGTATATAGATCCCAAGTTTTGAAGGCACTATACATAGGAGAAAATACTGATACAATAAATTTGAATGATGAAAAACCTAAAATTTTGTTTCGGCGTGAAGTAGAAGGTAAATTCGAGGAGGGAGGTGTGCCCCCATTTTATGTCAGTTTGAACATTCATGGTAAAATCCTCCATAATGCCATGTTATATTCAAGAGAATATCATAACCTCATTCCAAAGGTAATTATGGAGAAACTTGGCCTTGAGATAAATAGACCATACAAATACTTGTACTCTTTTGACACCAACAGAGTCAAGTGTCTAGGCCTAATCAAAGATATTTGTGTTACTTTAGCATAGATACCAGGCAAAAGTCTAGTAATGGATATTGTGGTGGCTGACATTCCCCCTAAATATGGCATTCTTCTATCATGTTCATGGGGAGCCAAGCTTTAAGGCACCCTCCAAATGGACATGACCTATGCTACCATACCAATATTTGGTCAACCAAGGAGATTGTATAGGGAAACTCATATGAAATACATGGTGAGCAGTCAAGAAAATCCTGATAACTCCCCCCTCTATTCTCTCCACTTAGACCTTGAATCATTTATCCTTTACAATAATGAAAACATTAATGAACAAGTAGCAGTTAGTGAAAAAATAGTTGAAAAGAAGAAGAAAAGGAAGAACATTAATACCAAATAGAAAATAGAACACTAAGAACAACCATGCAGAGGGTCACTCTTACAAACTAAATTTCAGTGTACAAATAATATAACAGAATATGAGGCACTCCTTTTAGGGTTATAATTACTGAAGAAATCAGAAGCCAGAAGGATCTTTGTCCATAGGGATTATAAGCTAGTCATTACGACAATTAAGGGAGGATATTAAGCTAAGCATCCTAGATTAAGAGCATATAGGAATGTTTCCCTTGACCTCCTAAAAAAATTTAAAGAATATGACCTTGCATCTATCCCAAGAAATCAAAATATCCTTGCCAATGGAATATCATTTGCAGCCAACACTTGTCAACTTCCTCATTCTAACAAAAAATACACAATACAAGTTAAATACAGACTAGCAGTCCCTAATAATATGAGATATTGGCATGTTTTTGAAGATAACCAATAGATTGAAGACTTCCTGCAATCCAAAAATGAGTTTGAAATTCCAAATTAAGACTTAGATCATGAAGAGTATTTCCCTACTGAGGAAAAAAAATACAAAGAGGAGCCCCATCATGATGCTAATATAAATTTGTTAGCAAAGAAATACGCACACACGACGAAAATGTGTGGGGATCATAAAAAAGAAGAGTTTGAACTGTTAAAATTTAGAGATAACTCCTTGCTAAGAGGACTTGTCCCTCTAAAATAAATTTTTTATTTCAATGATGTTTCTAGAAAGCCAAAAATAGAATCCATTGAAGCAAATGTAGAGGAGTGCAATATGGGTAGTGAGCAAGAGCCCAAGATGGTAAAGCTATCAAAAACACTGCCAACACCTATAAAGAAAAAATATATTGAGTTATTCAAATAATTTACTGATGTGTTTTCCTGGAGTTATGAAGACTTGAAGTCCTATGATACTGATATCATCCAGCACAAAATACCACTCAAAGAGAGCCAGGAGCCCTTTAAACATAAACTACGCAAAATAAATCCTGTCCAAATGCCACTAGTTGAGAAAGAGATAAAGAAAATGTACGAGTCTGGGATAATAGTCCCACTTAGGTACTCATAATGTGTTTCAAATATTGTATCTGTGAGGAAGAAGATAGGAGAGATTAGACTCTACATTGACTTCAGAAATCTAAATAAAGCATCCCTAAAAGACAACTACCCTTTACCAAATATGGACCACATATCACAAAATGTAGGAGGATCCAAAAGGATCTCTCTACTAGATGGTTTTTCAGGGTACAATCAGGTGTTGGTGCATCCAAATGATCAACATAAAACAAATTTCACTACATCTTGGGGTACCTTTATGTATGTAAAAATTCCTTTTGGATTAATTAATGCTGGAGCTACTTCTCAGTTAGAAATGGATATTTCTTTCTCAGAAGAAATATGTTTTTTCATTGTGACATATCTTGATGATATTACAGTCTATTCAAAATTGATGAAGAACATCTGGCTCATATAAGAAAGGTCTTTGAGGAATGCAGAAAGTACGGTTTGTCTTTGAATCCCAAGAAATCCTTCTTTGGCGTTCAAGAAGGAAAGCTTCTAGGTCACATCATATCTGAAGAAGGGATCAAGATTGACCCAAATAGGATTGAGGGAATATTGCAAATAAGTCATCCAAGAAATATCAAAGAGTTGCAATATTTTGTTGGAAAGATCAAAATTTTAAGAAGGTTTATACCAAACCTTGAAGAACGCTTGAGGAACATCACCAACATGCTCAAAAGAGAGTCAACAGTCAAGTGGACCAAAGAAACAAAGAAGTCTTTTGACCTAGTGAATCAAGCACTTACACAAGCACTGGTTCTGATCAACCCTAACTTCATAAAATATTTCTTCATATTTTCCTTTACATCAGATCACACAGTTGCTACTGTATTATAGCAAAAAAATACAAAGGGATAGGAGAAGCACATAGCATTCTTTACCCAAGCTTTAAGAGATTCACCTTTGAAGTTTAATATCATGGAAAAGCAGGATTTTGCCTTAATGAAATCTCTAAAGGATTTCATAGTATACATTCTTCATTCACACATCATTGCATTTGTTCCCCATATAGTGGTTAAATACATCCTAACACAAGATCCTGATGGAAAAAGAGGCAAATAGATTGTCGTCATCTTGAAATATGATTTAGAAATCAGACCCACCAAATTAATAAAAGGACAAGGACTGGCTAAACTAATGGTTGAAACAAATTTTTAAGCACTATACATCAATATGATTCACTCACTAGATGAGCTAGATGACTTGGCGACTCCACCTATTGAGGAAGCATTCCTAAATTCTCCCAGGTATGCAGATATACCGTATGTGATTTTTAATTTAAACGCTCCTCCTGGTTTGTCCAAAACAAAGGTCAGATTCATGAAATTAAAAGCTGTAAATTTTTGCATTTTGGAAAAAGTTTTATACTAGAAAAATTATGGTGGTGTATTTCGTAAATGTTTGCCTAAAGAAGATGAAGATAGGATTATACATGAATTTCATGAAGGGGATTGTGGAGGCCACCTCTATTGGGAAACAACTGTTAATAAGATGCTTAGGGCTGGTTTCTATTGGCCTACCCTTTTCCAAGACATCCAAAGGTGGTATTTACCTGTCATAAATGCCAAATTTTTGAGGGAAAAAGAAAGCTACTACCTTTTCCATTACAACCCATCTTTGTTGAAGCTCCTTTTCAGCAATGGGGTCTAGATTTCATTGGAGAAATCCACCCTTCCTCCTCTGCCCAGCATAAATGGATCCTTACTGCAACTGACTATTTTTCTGAGTGGATATAAGCCATTCCTTCCAGGACTTCCGCAGACTCAGTAATTATCAGATTTCTAGAAATGAATATTCTCTCTAGATTTGGTTGTCCTAGGAAAATCATTACTGATAATGTTGTTGCCTTTAAATCTAAGAGAATGGCAGATTTTTTCTACAAATATCACATCACTTTGGGACATTCTACAGCTTCTTACCCTCAAGCTAATGGGTTGGCCGAATCCTCAAATAATATTTTGGTGAACATCATTAATAAGTTACTACAGGAAAATAATAAATCATGGCACAACAAATTGGTACATGTAGTCTGGGCAGACAGACTGACAAATAAGAAATCAATTGATATTTCCCCATATCATCTAGTCTATGGAATGGATGCAGTCTTCCCAACAACCTTAGGAGTGCCAATAATGAAGCTCATTCAAGAAGTACAGTATGAAGAGAATGATATATAGAGAAGAGTAAACCAAACCATTAAGCTATGAAACTAGCTCGAAAAATAGAAGAAAAGAGAGATCAACGCCTTATAAATCAACCAATTCGAGGGGGAAACCTCCAATACATTACATAAATTAACAATTCTTGGATGCTACAAATGACCAAAACCTCCTTCTATATATAGGATTCCATGGGTCCACAATATAATCGTAGCCGACCTAACAATAATAATTTAAGGGCACAATAATAACAATATTGGGGTTATAGGGGTACAACAATAACAATAAGGGGGATATACTAATAACAATAAGGGAATAAACTAGTAATATAGGGACATAACATGCCCGTCTCATTCAAAAAAGTATTTTCATCAATGCTTGAGTAGATTTGGGTGCTTCTGTATAAAATTCTCATCCTCCCATGTAGAATCTTCAGTGGGTAAGTTCTTCCACTTGATGAGATACTCTAAAATTGATCAATTTCATAGTTGTCGAGTTCTTGTTTCCATGACTTCTTCAAGTTCCAATATGATTTTTCCTTCCTCATCAAGTTATAGAAATATGTTTTTAACTCGAAGATTTTCATCTATAACCTTCTTTAAGCATGAAACATGGAAAATTGGATGCACTCACAAAGAAGCATGCAGCTCCAATTTGTATGCCATAGTACCAATATTTTTCAACACCTTGTAAGGACCATAGTACTTTGGCAATAATTTTGTTATCCTTCTTAGCTTGATTGAGGGACATCTGTTTGTATGGTTGTAGCTGCAAAAATACTGAGTCTCCTACATCAAAACTTCTCTCGCTACAATGTTGATTTGCGTGTTGCTTCATTTGATTTTGTGCCAAATGTAGGTTATCCTTTAAGAGTTGGAGAACTTATTTTTGATGTTCGATGTGATCTTCCACTACTTAAACCTTATAATTTTTCCTTAAATATGATGTGACAGACGGTGGATAATATCCATAAAGTGCCATAAATGGGGTCATTTTTGCTTCAGTATGGAAGGAATTGTTATACCACCATTCAGCGAGAGGTAACCACTTGACCCATTTTTTTTTTTATCAGATAAAAAAAGAAGAAGATATCCTTCCAAAAATATATTCACTATCTCAGTTTGACCATCGGATTGAGGATGGTAAGATGATATATTAGCTATTCGAGTTCCCAAACAAGAAAATACCTCCGTCCAAAAATTTCCAGTAAAAATGGGATCTCTGTCACTCGTAATAATATTTGGGTTTCCATGTAGCTTTTGAATTATGTCCATAAACGTATTAGCAACTCTATTTGCTTTAAATATATGAGATAATGCATAAAAGTGTGCATACATGGTAATTCTATCAACTACCACCATGATGACACTCTTTCCTTTGGACTTGGGTAAACCTGTGATAAAATCCATTGAAATCTCCTCCCAATGTTGACCTGGAATGGATAAAGGTCGTAGAAGACCCGAGGTCTTAATTTTCTCAACTTTATTTTGCTGGAAAACCAAAAATTCCTCTACAAACTTTTGAATTACCCTCTGGTAAGTTTTTAAAAATCCTAATTGACCTCCTAAAGGAGAAGTGTGCAATTCCAAAAGAATATTTTTTTCTAGATGGGAACTCTTAAAAATATATAAGAAATATTTTTACCATAAGGAATCATTTTTCCAACTAAATGTATGAGATGAACTAGGATCTTACTGCAAATTTTCAATGAGTGTCCACACTTCTTCATCCTTCTTCCATTCATCCCTTTCTTCGGTTATCCAATCTATTTGGATAATAGAAATGACACAAAGCAATGGTTCAATCTCTTCATTCTTTCTTGAAAGTGCATCTGCAATAACATTTAGCTTCATTTTTTTGTAGATTTCAAAGTCATAACCCAAAGTTTTTGTGACCCATTTTTGCTGCTCTTCTCAAGATAGTCTTTGTTCCAAAACATGTTTAAGACTATCATGTTCAATTTTTACCTTGAAGTTTCTTCCCAATAGGTAAGGTCGTCATTTCTTTAGTTCATGTAGTATTGATAACATTTCCTTCTCATAAATAGCTCACTTTAAATACTTTTCGTTGACTGGACGACTTTCAAAAGAAATGGGTCTTCCTTCTTGCATTAAAACAACACCAATTCAATTTCTTGAGGCATCACATTCCACAATAATTTTTTTTGTGAAATATGACGTAGCTAAGACCAGTGCTGGGTACATTACCTCTTTAAGATGTTCAAAGGCCTAGTTGCTTTAGGAGTCCATGAAAATGCATCTTTATTCAATAATGTTGTTAGAGGTGCTGCTATTCTCCCATAATTATTAACAAACTTTCGATAATACCCTATTAACCCTAGAAATCCTCACAACTGCTTTATGGTTGTGGGGAATTTTCATTCCTTAATGGATTTAATTTTGTTAGGGTCTACCTTAACACCCTCGTGAGATAGAAAATGACCCAGATATTCCACCTCTTGTACTCCAAAGAAACATTTGGATGCTTTTGCATATAATTTTTTCTCCTACAATATTTTTAGCACCCTATCAACATGTTGAACATGATCCTTCCAAGACGTGCTACAGATTAGTATATCATCAAAAAATACTAGCACAAATTTTCTAAGGAAGGGTTTGAAAATGGAATTCATTAACCCTTGAAATGTAGAAGGTGCATTGGTAAGGCAAAAAGGCATAACCAAAAATTCATAATGACCCTCACGAGTTTGAAATGTTGTTTTCGGAATATCTTCAAACTTCATTCCAATTTTATGATATCCTGAACGAAGATCCAACTTGGTAAAATAAATTGTTCCATGTAATTCATCCAATAATTCATCAATCATAGGAAATGGAAATTTATCTTTAATAGTGATCTTATTGAGCTACCTATAATCTGGACACATGCGCCATGATCAATCCTTCTTATGCACCAATACTATTAGAGCGGATAAATAACTTTGACTAGGTTGAATTATACCAGCCTCTAACATTTCTGCAATCATATGTTCAATTTCGCTCTTTTGGAAATAAGGATATCTATACGGCCTGAAGTTTGGAGGAACAATTCCTAGAATCAAATGAATAACATGATCATGATCACGAATAGGTGGGAGTCCTTTGGGAGTTTCAAACACCTTGGAATGATTGTCAAAGAATTTCTGGAGATCTACAGAAATAGATGATTTTGATGTTGGAAATTCAAGTGAGCATAATTGTGCAATTACACCTCATTGTTCTTTCTTTAGTAGCTTTGTGATGACATTAGATATTATTATATTTCCCAGCTTCCTTGCAATACCCCGTAATTTGACTTATTTTCCTTCTAAAATAAATTTCAAGAAAAGTTCTTGAAAATTAAAAGCTTACGTCCGCAAATATTGTAACCATTGTACTTCTAGTACAACATCAGTGCCTCCCATTGGAATGGAAAGAATTGGACTATTCAATACATATTCCTCCATGGTCAGCTTGATTTTATGGAATTTTATAGAGAAATTTATAGTTCCTCCATTTACAACCATCACCAACAGCGGTGCTTGTATAGGAAAATATGCACCTGGTTACCCTTGTATGCCATTAATATGGTACTAAATGTAAATCAATCAAATACCATACTTTTTCTTGATATGTCCTTCTATATTTATGAGTTCGAGATGGTAATTCTACCAATGAATTACACCAAGTGGTAGGATCAATACTTCTCCTCTTCAGGTTGGTCTGCATATCCTCTTTAAATATCTTTGTTCATTTTCTTCTTCCTTCTGCACCATAAAATAATTTCTTCCGACACTTATAATTTTTTATGTATTTTCTATCACAAATGTAGAAAATCCCTTTTGATCTTTTTTCTTCCAATTGTTCTGGTGTCAACCCTATAAGTTATGGAAGTATAGGAGTAGGAACACTTCCATCTTTATAGATGTGAGTGGCAGGCTTCCTTGTCGCCATAATTTTAGATTAAATTTTTCTTGCCAACCTAAATGCCTTCTCTGATGAATTAGATTCCAAAATGCGAACTTCGTGTTGGATGTTATCCTTTAAAGTCCCTATGAAGACATCAATCCTTTGTTCCTATGGAATATTAGTTACCCTTATATTCAATTTTTGGAATTCCTCAATGTGCTCCATCACTGAACCCTTTTGTTTGAGATTTATAAATTGGCTAAAGAAGGTGTTACTCTCTGTATCCTCATAATGTGCTATCATTTCTTCCGTACAAATTGACTAAGTGACAATTTTTTTATAGGAGAAAAGCCATTGATACCATACAAATGTATTATGTTCTAAATGTAAAGTTTCAATGCATACCTTTTGTTTGTTTTGCACATTATTGAGATCAAAATATTGGCCCATTTATAGTATCCATGTTACGGGATCCTTGCTATCAAACTTCCTCATATCCTTCTTTGGAAAATGGCGGTTCTTCCATCCAACATTAGAGTTTATGAAACCATAATTAACATCTATTTTGTTCTCATCATGAGTTTATTCTACCATATTTTCACCATTAGGAATAATTTATTGTATCTATTTTGTGAAACCTTCCATGTCTGCTTTCAGATCATTCTTCATGGTTTCCATGTTGTCTTTCATTTTTTATTCCATGTCCTCCATCTTAGCTTCCCTGCCATCCATATTAGCTTCCACACCTTTCTTCAAACCATCCATATTATTCTTCAAACCATCCATCTTCGGTTCAATGCCTTTCTTCAAAACTTCCATTTCATATTTTGTACTCTTTGCGAAAGCGAAATTTGGTGCACTTGCTCTTGTAATTTTGATAGATCATGTTGCAATTCGTCATATTCATGAGTCATAGTAGAGTATTATGAGGTATTAATGGTTGTTAAATTATTTTTAAGAGGCACTTTAAAACCTAATACTGCAAGATATGCTCAATAGGCCCTTGGAATCATTTCAAACTGATTTTTTTACACAAGACTTATGCAATTTGGAAAAAAAATGCACACATTTTTCTTACTTTTGAGGAGCTCGATATTGAAACTGAATTGTCTCTGTGATTTCGGATCTTCAATATCTGAAATTTTTCCCTGCAGTAGCTCTCTGAATCCTCTTTTTAATGCCACAAGTTTGACTTGATTTTCATTCTTCAAGTCAACGTTATGTCCAATCTCCCACAATGACCTAATTATGAACTGGTTCAGTAGAGAAAATTTGTATGGCTTACCATGTGTCACTGTTTCATCTTTTGGCTCTGAAATTGATATAAAGGCAACTACAGTCTTTGTACGTGTGGCCACTCTTTACATAATTCCAATCCGATGCTCAGAGAGAGATTTATGAAGATTTTACCATGATCACCTATTTGAGATGAAATGCGGGAGCCTGAAAAAGCCCTAACTTCCACAGATCCCACTTCCCAAAATAATGCGAATAAATCTCTAAAAATTTTCTAAGTCATTCCTACAAATATCGACTCCACTCTGGGAAAATTGCAGCTTCTGAAATCACATAGAAAAAAACATATAGCAAATATGTTGCGATGACCAGTTTAGGTTAAATTCAGAAGCCTGTAAAAATCCCTAACTTCCACAGATCATATCTCCTAAAATGTTGCAACCAAGCTCTAAAATTTTGTGAAGTTGTTCCTTGGGATTTCGACTTCGCACTCTAAACATTTTAGCTTCTGAACCTTCATAGAACAAAGTTTATTATGAACATGCTATGATGACCTGTTTGGAGCAGCGAAACCCTAAAATTCAAAGCTCTGATACCAAATGTTATGAAACCAACTCCAAAAATAGAAGAAAACAGAGATCAAAGCCTTAGAAATCATCCACTTCGAGGGGGAAGCCTCTAATACATTACATAAATGAACAATTATTGGATGCTACAAATGACCAAAACCTCCTTCTATATATAGGAGTCCATGGGGCCACAATATAATCCTAGCCGACCTAACAATAATAATTTAAGGGCACAATAATAACAATATTGGGGTTATAGGAGTACAAAAATAATAATAAGGGGGCTATAATAATAACAATAATGTATTAAACTAGTAATATAGGGACCTAACATATACAGAGAAGAGTAAACAAAAAGAAAGAAAGAAAGCAAGAAGAAAAGAGGGCATGTAAAAGAAAAAGGTAAGTCCTATACCAAAAAATAATATTTTTGAAAGTGTTGCATATAAATATGCCACTACTTTTAAGAAGGTATTTTTCAATCATACAATCTAAACATGATTGTACAAATTTTGAATTTTTTTTAATAAGTTAGAAAATGAAGATTTTCCAAAGTGTTTAATCTTGTCTTATCATTAGGTGGGTAGAAAATGACATTGGTTCAAAACCCTATTCTGAACTGGTAGGAGAAATAAAGGATATGTGATAAATGAGAGGGTCAAAAACCAGATCCCTTATTTTAGTTTACTTTTGCAAATAATATTGTGTGTAGCTTTTCTAAAAAAAATAAAAAATGCCAAAATTCATGATGATCAAACTGCTTAATCTTGAGTCATTCATGTTTTAAACTTCATGTTGATAGTTAGTGAATAAAGGTCTGGCCAAACTGTTTAACCTTGGAAGATCAGTATTTAGGTAGAGAATAAAAGATCTCATCAGTTTAATCTGAGCCTTTGGAAGTTATAAGGTTAGAAATATATAGTTTGCTTTCAAAAGAAAAATGATGTCAAGGTTTGAAAGTCTAAATGCGCCCCAAAATGAAGAAAAAATTATTTGAATCATAGGTTGGGTAGGTATGTATGTAAAGAATCTCTCAAAATACTTGAGCAGGTTCAGAGATTTCAATTTCAGGTTGTTTATTCAGCTTAAGAGCAAGTGTGTTTCAGACCTCAGTTTGTAGTAAGCATGGATTTCAGTTTTTGAAGGTCATAGTCACAGAAGTTGCAGCATGTCAGGATTACAGAGTAGGGATTAGCCAAATAAATAAGGCTACTGGTCTACACAGTTCTTGACACCTCCTAAAGGATCTTCCAGTCCCATCTGGAGCCACTATTAGAATCCTATATTTTTACAGTATCACAAGATGGCTACCTATTCCTTATATTTTTCATTATTGAAAATAATAGTCCATGAATATCACTTATTTTCAGAAAGGGAAGGAGATCCTGGGTGACAAAAGGGTCAAATAAGTCCATCTTCCATTTGATTCAATTGAAAGAGGAAAAAAATTCTGAATAAGTATGATTGAAAGCCAAATCTCACTGCCTTCATTATTTTGAGAAAAAATCTTTCGGTAAAAATCACATCCAAATAAATTTGGTCAGCCTTCATTATTTTTCATTTAACCTCTCCATTACCTTTCATTTTACCTCTTTCTGACACTCCCATGCTCTAAAATCCCATTTTTAACCTTGAAAAACAAATTTCCCTAGCTAAAACCCCATTCCCATTGCTAATATCCTTTCCCCTTCACTCATTCTCCTTCTCTCATTAAAAAAAATGTAAAACCAACTTTTACATTATTTTTAAATAATTTTCATTTATCAGGTCCCACTTTAAATAGACCCCGTATGTTTAACCCAACCCCTGTTATGTTAGAAGCCCAACTCCTATTTATACTAAAGCCTCTGCTTTAAAAAAAACCTTGCCCCATGATTTAATATATTCTCGAGCCCCACTTCACCTTACTGCCCACTAAAACTATTAAACCCCACCTTTATGTAAAAGCCTTGTTTTCATTTCATTTTCCCCCTCGTTGCATTTAAACCCAGCCCCACTTAATGTTTAAACCCTCCATCTTCATTCAAACCCCGACCCAACCTATCAAACTAACCCATGATCAATCCATGCCCAACCACAATCCAATCTCCACCCCTTGATTTGACGGCCCCCGATATTTTTCACAACCCCAACCACCCATCATTTAAAACCTCTGGAGGGTTGCGAAATGGGCAGTTTTGCAACCCTCCAATCCACCACACATTGCCACATTGCTTCAACACATACCCTCCAACTAAAATTTCCTAACCTCTTATCACCACACATTAAAACCATAAACCGCCTCCTCACATATAATAAAACCACCCCCTATTTAAATTCAAACCCACCTACCTCACTCTGCGCCATGCGAAAAATCCCCATCGCTCACCTCCCCTGGACTTGCGTTTTGTTAAAAATTGTTTTGATTTTTGCAGGTGTTCTACATATCAGAAGATGGGATAAATGATATTTGAAATGCCAGTTCCATAAAATTTGTTAAATCGAGACTCTTGGGACTTCAATTTAAAAGCCTTGTTCTACATAGGATTATGAGCGAACGAACAGATAAAAGCAGGAAAATGAGCGATCTGTGTAAAGGTGAAAATAGATGGAAGGCAGATAAAGACATAGTTTAAAGGACAAAGTTAAGAAATAGTCAGATGACAAGCAGCATGAAAGATTAAATTTTGCAGTGCCAAAAATGCATCCTCTCTTACGATCTATGAAGTGGTAAAATCCAAAGACAAAGCCATATGTCAAGACCACTCAGCTTTTTCCTCTTCACAAACATGTTGGCCACCTATAGCTTAATTTTGATTTAATGAAAGCTACCAAAGTTAATATTACAATCAGAGATATTTTAACATCTGTTCATAAGTTTTTATAATAGTTAATTTTGTAGGCAGTTGGTCAAAGATATTTTAGAGTTAGCTCAAGAGTTAATTTGAGAGTTATTATTAAAGTAGGTTTGTCAGCGATATTTTTGGCTTGGGCCTTACATGGTCACAATTTTCAAAACTTCATTTACTCTTTAGTAAATGCAACTTGTCACCCTATATTAGGGCAACCTCCTCAGTTGCAGTTAAATACCGCATGTATATTCATTATCAATGTTGGTTGTTTGGTTAAGTTGGACTTTGTTTTAGACTCTGAGTTGCTAAGACTATTGCATTAGAGCACTATAACTATTTTTGAGTTGTACATTAGTAATGCAATCACTTTCAAAGGATCCTTGAGCTATGTTAATGGTGATTTTATCCCTTCTATGTTAATTTTTTCCCTTTGTTTTTTCCATACTGTGCATCAATTTCTCTGATAGAAAAACATAAATTTTAGATTAAGATATGTTGCTTGAGCACCTTAATTCTATCTTCTACTGTTATATTAATGTCTTCTTCTGAAAGTATAACTAAAGAATTCTTAAATGCTCTTTAGTATTACTGGAATTTTGTCTTGAGGTTTTATTTTTGAAGTATAACTAATGAATTCTTAATTGCTCTTTAGTTTGATAAAACTATTAACTTAAGTCTTTCTTTAAATTTTAGTTAAAGAAATATTAATTTCTCTTTAATTTCACTGAAATGCTATATTGAACTTTTTTTCTCTAAAAACCTGAATGCAGAATTCATAGATTGTCTGCTCTGCATTTATGTTGAAGTATAGTTAAAGGAATCTTAATTTCCCTTTAGCTTTACTGAACTCACAACCTTTTGTCATCTCATATTTATCTTGCCACAAAGATCCATTTGGCATATTTATCTTGCCCTATTAAAACCCCTGAAAAGTTGGTGTACAACTCAACCATTTTATAAATCCATATCCTAATGGATTAAGCTTTCCCACATTCTATCTATCCAACCAAACAAATAATCAAATAAACAACCCCAATCATTATAACTAGCCTAAAATTAGAAAATATAATCATAAATATAAATTAATTAATCATAAATACAAAGAGAGCCCTCTCTAAGCCCAGGAAGGCTAGATCCTGGACTCCAAAGTGGTTTGATGTGGTTCTCTACTATTTGTTCTTTCCAATCTTACAAATTACAAGGAGCTAACAAGTGGTCAGTGTCAAGTTCAAATATAGAACAATATGCACTGACATGAATGTTTTCTACAACTTCAGGTTTGGTCGAAATATCGATAGGGATCATTTCTTTGATATTCGATGGGTTTTGCTCATTATCAACAGCGTCGATATGAATGGAATTCGTCAAGAAATCAACATCTGTAGGCTGATATAATTCAATTGGACTATCTTCATTGTAATCTAAAATATGGGATCGTTGCTGTGAATTTTCCCATGGTTCTTCTTCTGGAATCGTGGATTCCATAATGCTCTGATCAATTGAGAATACACATGAAAAAGGATCAAAAGAAGTATCATAATCCAAATAATGATCAACCCAAATAGTCGGCGACAATGAATTAGGTTTGGTCACATAAGCCAAAACGATTGATTGCTATGCGAGCTCTATTTGACTTAGCTGCATGGTTTCGCCTAGCCTATCTATTTTGGAATAATTAGGAATATTACTTAATTCATATGAAGTGCAAGATATCATATAGCACATCTCTATTTTTTCGATTTGACCATTGTCGTAGGTGAAGGTAACGAAAAGGTTCCCATTAGGGAAAAATACTTAAATTGTCGTACACCAATGTTCTAAAGACATGGCAGGGATCCATGAACAAACAGAACACTTCCAGTTGCCTGGGAACCCGAGGCGAAGAAGGAGAATTGATCAATGAATGTGATGCTTCCCTTATGGGGTAGGATGACCATATGAAAGTAAGTAGATACAACTGCAGCCATACCACAAACCCACAGTCTTCCAACTAAATATTGTAGTCAAGGGGTCCATCAATGACCTCAAATTTAATAGTAATTATTCCCCCCCCTAGTTAGACATGCAGGTTACTGAGAATTCCACAAGGATTATATGTACGACCGTCAAGATATTTCAACGTCATAGGTGATTGTGATAAAATTGGCGAGTTAAGTGACTTCCAACAACTCATAGAAATAATACAAGTAGATGCGCCTTCATCAATGATAGTTAGATAAATGAGGCAATTCAAGACATGTAATTGAATAAAAAATGCTGATTGTGCTGGTAATTTTGGCACATAGCCTACATGATTAAAGAGTACAAGATTAGAATCCATCAGATCAATTCCACCAATCACCTACAGCAAAGCCTACTTTTGGGAGGGAAAATTTTGAAGAACCTCAAGCATTGACATAGTGAAATGTGACTGAGCAAGACCTTTGAATACATTATAAGCTTGAGATACACGAGCTCAAGGGTTGAGAGTCGATTTATGAACGACTCCCTTCAGCAGCTTTACTGTTAACTCAGGAATAATAGGCGGCAGAACAAAATCAGAAGAAGTCGAATTCAAAGTAGTAGGTTGATCTGTAGCCTGAACATTCGATGACAACAAAGGATTAATATAATATTTACTTTGAGAAAACACCAAAAAATCAGTTTTGGGCTTAGTGGTGGATAGCTAAAGCACTTGCAAACTAGAAGAGGGATCCATAGGAAACATATGTGTGTCCGGGTTCAGAAAATGATTTTTCAACATTCTAGATGTGGTAGAAATCCTAAGAATATTTGAGACTTCTAAGCGGTGAGGAAAATATCATGTAAAATTATCCTCATTACATATCAGGAAAGGGTAATGATGTTTCTGAGAAGAACCAGATGAATCAGATGATTTTTCCTGTGGGGGTGAATTTTTTTCTTCTTATCTTTCCCCTTCTTCTTACTTTTGCGTTACTTGTCACTTTTTCCCCTGTCATATGACACGACATGTATTTCTGAATAAGATGCATGATCAGATGCAACAGGGTTTTGATTTAAAATATCAAGTGTAGAACCAAATGGTCGACGTTATGGTGGAGTGCTAGCAGAACCAACCGCACCACCACTGACATGAATTTCCTTACAATATGGAGAAGGAGGAATAGTAAACTTGGGTCACGACATATTTGGAATCTTTTCATAGATTGTGCCAGACCCAGTGTAAATCAAAGCCAGATACTCGACATGAGAAATTACTTGCTCTTTAGTGACAAGACCGTGTTTGGCCACATCCTTAGTGATAGATGGAAATAATGACTTTATAAAACACTCAGCTAGAAGTTTATGATGAACAAATGTTTTAACCATTTGACAATGAAGACGCCACTCATGTATATGATCTGATATGTGAGTAGTAGTAGTTTGTTTAAAGATGATAAAAATTTATGTTTGAGTTTCATAGCTGATGGGTAACTGGAAGCTGGTTAAAAAAGTAGTGGCTAAAGCTACAAATTTATCAAAATAATCTCGTGGAAATTTAATATACCACTTTTTAACCAGACTAGCGAGCATTTGCTGGAAAAGACAAAGTTTAACAGAAAAATCATTCAATGAGTTTGATGAACACCATAAATGATAATTCATAACGTGCATAGACAGATCTTCCCTAGAATTTCCATTCAATTTAGGAATATCAGAGGGTAATTTATGAGGAATCATTGACCACCATGGTAAATAATGAATGGGATCATTAGTGAACCGATTTAAATTAGGTAACTGTAATGTTGCAACAAATGACAACTGTCGATTTAGATTAGGTTGAGCGTAACTATGATAACATGGAATTTCCTAGGCAATAGTCCATTGTGCACAAATAAAAGGATTTTTCTGGTTCGAACCCAGATAGGGGTAAGTTTTTTGACCAAGCCCTTGATAGCGTTGTTGACCAGGACTTGGATAAGCTTGAAACTGGTTGAATAGTTTATGTGGATACCATGGGATTTGATAATATGGTAATTTACCGCTAGGACAAGTTAGAATAGGTTGTGAATATATGGGACCAGTAGAAGCTTGTGACAAAGGTAAACTAGCCTAAGGTTGTGAAATTCCTGATAAAGTCAGTTGTTGTAAACTAGCCTGGGAAGGTAGAGTCTATAGACCCGAAAATTGAGGGTTAAGGGTTAAAGGACCTGATTGAGGAGACTCAGAAACAACCAAGGAAGTAATAATAGTCGTATTATGTACATATGTAATAGGTTGAACTGGTTGATACTAATACATAAACGTTTTCAGTTGGATAGAAAAGGTAAGTTTCCATTGAAAAACAAACATTCCATCATAATATTGACATAAAAATGGAGTACTTCCATATGGCGTGAACATCTATTGCCCCCTAGCATATGGAGTATACAGATATTTCACATATTGACTTTCATATCATGGGAGTCCAGTAGATAATGGATAATATGGATGATAATTGGATGAACTAGCATGATATTGAGATGATGATGTTAATAAAGGATCAAGTCATTCAGTACTCATAAGAGATGAACTAGATAAAATTCCATATGATGCCATGGGAAAATCCCATGGACTAAAGGAGACACCAGAGT
Organism: Pinus albicaulis; assembly: GCA_034641835.2. Lineage (NCBI taxonomy): Eukaryota > Viridiplantae > Streptophyta > Pinopsida > Pinales > Pinaceae > Pinus > Pinus albicaulis. Next base: position 1,103,994,500 of record CM076579.1, read on the forward strand.
AGGTTCCATTTAAATCTTCGTAACCGATTGGGATGGATTGACCACCATAAAGATGAGACTCAGGTGTCATAGAAAACATCAAATATGAAGCAACAATAGATGTTGTTGTAGCTGTAAAAAATGGTACAATCTGGGATGTTGTCTCAGATATGGTTGAATAACCTAGTAAATACTCTAAGGAATCTATGGGAACTTGAGATTGAGTAGGATCAATAGGAGCAGAGTAGTTCAAACGAGGGAAATACGGATAAAGATGAAGCCCCGATCCAAAATGAGTTGGAGTTGAAAGGGTTGTGTCTTCTTGAGGTTCTTCCTGAATTGAAATCAAACCAGATGGACATACTTCACCGTTAAGCTTGAGATAAATTTCAAGAGGTAAAGAGGAACACTCAATAGTTATGGATGACTGAGGATGGGCCAGTTGATCATCTTCCAACATGGGAACAACTTATTTCTGTTCAATTTTGGGATCAAGATTTTTTTGTGAAATAACAATAGGTTCCAGATAAAATTCTGATTGAACAATTTCGGATTCCAAATTTACCATTTCATTGGATTGAGTTTCAATGTCCTCGGGTAACTATGAGGGTTCTGTCTCGATTGTAGTAGATAAACTGAGATCAGTCAAAAAGATAAAATACTCGGTACTCAAAGGATCATATGACTCTAATAAATTAAATGAAACACCGAAGGTAACAAACTCGGTAGGATGAGCTCGACTTCACCTACTAGGTGTAGAATCTGGCGATAAAGGTGGTTTATTCGTTGTCCTATTTGAATGGCGGGGAAAGGGTTGATCTTATTCCACTATTGTTGATTGATTCTAATAAAAAAAATATATAAACAAAAAGAGGGTAATGCTACACAAAAGGTTTACCTTGTAACTGTGAACTACAATATATCGCCCCAGTAAACCAAGGGCTTATGTAGGTGCAGTGATCTCCCCGAATGATGTGTTCAGTGTATCACAGTGTACAAGGTGGCTGTCTAGGTTACCTATGGATGTTAAGAAACCTAATTTTTTTCTCACAAATATACTCAATGGTACATGGAGGCCCAATCCATATTAGTGTTGTCTAATGTGAAACCACATGGTGTGAGAATCCCCTTATATTTTTCAAACTAGAACACCACCCGATATACCCAAAGGTACGTATACGAGCTCCGATATACTTACATAAGTTGAATGAGGTATCACACTCACAATGTATCACAGACAATTAACGATAGATGCTATGTTTTATGATGCCAAAACACGTCTCTAGCCTAGACCTCTAAATGTATTGTGAAAGTGACGATGCTCCCTTAGATTAATTCAAATAAATTTTAAGTTTATCTTTATTATAAGTCTCCCTTTCAGGTTCACCACATGATGTATTTGACATTCATATAATGCAAAAAATAGGATAAGAATTCATTTCAATTCAATTTTCGACAATGAAAATCTTAGCTACAAGGAATAGAGCAATCAAATTGTAAGCAATCAACAATAATCACATCTTAATGTAAATTACCAAACTATTCCTATGCAGCACTCACAATAGCTATATGAAAATGCATGTTTTTTTTTTGATTTATTTTAAGTGTAGATGAACAAAAAAGAAACTAAAATGCACAAAAAATCATTCATTACTTTCTAGAGAAACGAAGACTCAAACGAAAATTCCTCTTTCCAAAAATAGATAACTAATCAAATGTGACTTTAAAATTTGGAGCTACTCGACAATGATAAAGAAAAAAAAAATATACATTGGAAAAACAAGGATCCAAAGTGAGGAAAGTTAGTAGAAGAAATCTGGTCTCTAGAGGCAATCAAACATTTCAAAACTCAAGAAACAAGACACTGAAATAAATGGAAAAGGGAAAAAATATGATGATTTTTGGTTGGTCACAGGAGCAATGCACCCCTGAGTGGGAGACAGTGCGTTGCAGAGCATTGTCCCTAAGCCAACAATGTTATGCAGAGCACTATGTCAAGACCAACAGTGTGTTGGTGCAAGAGGAAACTCAAAAATAGGCAATCCAACACACTTCTTTTACTAATACATATTCAAATGACTAAAATAAAGTACGTAAAGCCTACTAGAGGTTGACAAACAAGGATAAAACCACTAGGGATGGTTGGTCATTCCCCAATATGGTCACCAATTTGTTTTACAGAAATCAAACCTATGGATAGATGAGCTTTCCCTTAGTGTGGTGGTCTCACTTAGAACAATAGAAGAAATATATTTTAGCTTTTCCTTAAAATGAATATATAAGGGAAGAATAGCTACTTGTGATATTTTGCTATCGCTCGCCTCCCTTTTGTCACTTCCGTCACTCTCAATTGTATTGAACTCGCTTGATTGGTATCTGCAATGGCTAACAAAAGACATAAAATGATGTAAAGGAATATTATATATTCATTTTAAACAAATTTAATCAATTTCATTTGAAAATACACATATTAAATCATGAATACACATATTATGAAAGGAAAAAATCACTTTACTATGAAGTAGAAGGAGAATTTACAACCAGTTGGATTAATTCGATGTCAACTTGCTTCATATTCAGTCCTATCCTCATCACATCAGAAAAATCACTCCAAAAACATAACATTACATGAAAATGACACCTCAAAGAACTGTGGTTTCACCAGCATAACTCTACTAATTCAAATTCTTGCTCCCTTGTGCACTACGATCAATTCTCAATTTACAAGTAGTGAAAATAGTTTGGCATTAATGGATCATTGAATGGATTTTCCAAAAATGTATTAAGAGGTTTCCTTGTTCAATGGAATAGGAGGATAGGAGGTTTAATGGATCCATGGTGTTGATATTCAAATTTATCAGATAATATGATAGTTCGAACAATTTCTAGTGGCCACTAGAAGATGGGAAGATTCTCAAAATCCTATGAAAAATTGTCTCCTAGTCAACCAACGCACTCTAAAGAGGGCCTAGATCCTCTGCAATGCATCCTTGCATGAGAGTAGATGATCTGCAAAGAAATTACAACAGTCTAGGGTTGCATTGATGGCTCAATGGAGCACTTCAACTAGACTTCAAGCAGTGAAATTTTCATGGAAGAAGACCATCAATGGGATGACTTGTTTAAGGCATGTAGCAATTGATTTATACTATTATAGACCCTAATTTATATTGATCTGAGTTTTGGGAGTGATTCCCAAATTGACCTGTAACAAAAAGCTTCTTCTTTTGGCATTTCATCTTCTTTTATAATCATTAGATTTTAACTTTACTTCATTGTCACTATCATTCAATTTTGAATAAGGAAATTTAAAATCATAGTGTTATATTATTCCACCTTCAAAACACTTAATTTAAAATTACCTTTGAACTTATAATTTCCATTTTTATATTTCTTACATATTTTATTTTTCCTTCATATAATTCATTATTGGAGTCTTCTTGAGCCCCTTTCTTGCTTCCTTCCTTGGATGCTTTGAATTTGGATTCCCTAGGTCATGTTTTCTCCTTTTTTTTCCTTATTCTATATGTACTAAGAGTTCTGGTAAGGGTATCCATGTTTCACTTCCACATGTCAAATATCTATTCAGTGGATGATACTTCAGGATTAAGCCTTGAAGGATGTGATATCAATATTTTTCAAACAATATCAGCTTCATTGACCTCTTCACCGAGATGTATGATATAATTGACAATACCATCTAATAGCAGGAAATATGAAGCAATAGTTTCATCTTCTTCCATTTTGGAACCCTTAAATTGACCGTTATAAGTTTGCAGCTTGGATTCCTTTACTTTTTCATACTCTTCATAATAAATTTTGAGCTTATCCCATAGTTCTTTACCTGAATTATGATGTATTACTTTGATAAACATGTTAATATGGAATTCTTGGCAATTGCATTATATTTATGGAGAGCTTTATGAGTTTCTTCAATAGGAGGAGTAACAAGTACTTGTAAACCATTCTCAATATCTGATCATAAATCATTACACAAATATATGATATGGGTTTCCATTCTTATTTTCTATAAACCGTAGTATCTTTCATAAAACTTGTGAGGCTTTCCTCAAGATCTAAGATAGACCATCTTACCTATGATCAAAATTCTAGTGATTAAGTATTCCTGAGGGAACCTTATTTGATACCAATTTTCAAAATTATGATTACACTAAGAAGGGGTTTGAATAATTTTGATAGACAATTTTAATAAAATTAAATGGTTTTTCAATATACCGTAGATGAGAAAATAACAATGCATGAATGAAGGCAATCATCACATCAACACATGAGAACATGAGAAAAAAGTGGAAACCGTTGTGGGAGAAAATCATAAAGCTTCGTATCTTCTTGAATATTTTAATTACATAAAATTTTAAGTACCAATGTACAAGAGGCACTAACCCCTAAAATTTATTTGCAAGAACTACCTTATTGCATACTCCAACATGATTGAGGGACCAACTTATGAAATATTGAAGCACCAAATTGTTGTAGGCTCCAAGAATATTTAGGCACAAACCTATGAAATACGTAGGATGAAACATAATTGAGGCTCCCATATCCTTCACCAAATCATAATGGACTACTCTTCACAATCTTTGATTTTATATCCAAAAGATCAAAATGCAAGAAATTCCCTTGAAATGTCTAATCATATCATTTCAACATCAACATGTTCTTCCATCATAAATTTGCAACATCTTCATATCAAGACAAAACATGTTTAAAAAATATAGAGATTTTTGACAATAACAACATAAATATGTCCTTCCGTTCTCATAAATATGTCTCCATGATTTTTCATGTCCCCTTTTCAGTCCATAATAGAATTCTAGTCATTTTCCTCATTTTCAATATCTAATTTAGGACTCAATATGATCCAATAAAAAATTTAAATATTAATTGTTCGATATAACGACCCTATCATATAAAAAATATATATATTTTAATTTTATCATCTACAAAATGCAACTTTCCATTCGCACTCTACAAAACATATCCATCAATTTGACACAATGCACAAATATGGTTTGACAAAAATTACTTTCCATCAAATAGTTTCCAAATGTCAAATTTGTTCAACATCATACTCGAAATCATGACCATTGCAAACTAAATTGATGCTAATACCAACTCCATTTCATGCTATGTATGCATAGGCATCCTATATAACACATGCACACACACACAGATATATATATATATATATATATATATATATATATATATATATATATATATATATAGCCAATGCTCAAGAAACTGTCACCCAGGCTTGATCCTATGACCATGGAAGACTGAGACAATCTCAATACCAATTGTGTTATATTATGTAGTTAGGCCGTGTGATGCCACAAACCGAAATGAAAAACCTACATTTAAAAGAAAAACCACACCTTAACATCCAACATGAGACCAAAAAAATACAACTCAACATTCAACCACAGATTTGTGCCTCCAACTCGTTCACGAAACCATATAGATACAACTCAATATTTTTAGAAATATTTGGGGTGGGGAGGCGTGTAATTATTTCATTCCCATTAATTCTTTTATTTCATAATAAGAATTTTGTAAGAGACTTTACTAGGACCAACCCTGTATGTATGTGTTATTAATAAACATAAATACCATATATGCAGTGTAATTATTTTCATCAATTTCTTCAACCACCATTTCATTACTTATTCATTATTCAGTAATCATGAGAAATAAAGCATAGATAAGCCATAACACGTAAGAAACACATCAACACATAAAGACACTAGGATTTAAGGTGGAAACCAAGTGTGGGATAAAACCAACACTATTTTCATCTCTTTATTATTTATTGTTATAAAAAAAGTAATATACATCTTGCACTAGGGCACACTCTTACCAACACGTAGGATCCTACCCACATGAGACTATGACCTCCACTTGTTCCCTAGCACCCATGGGAAGGGAGCTACTACCCCCTTATCAAGTTTACCAACCCCTACCAGAAGGGAGCTCCTACTCCATTAACAAGTTTACCGACTGCCAACGAAAGGAAGCTCCTACTCAATCACTAAAGGCTCCAACCCTTAGCACCCTTGTGGAGAAAATTTTACACTGGATCCACCTGTCTAAAACAAAAAACAAAAAACTGTAGACCACCACCCACATTCACCATAAACTGAATACCAATTGCACCTCTACAACCATACACTGATAAAAAAATATATATGAAGACAACGAAGAAACTATATCAAAACCCTACCAAGCTAAATTAAATATTGTCATAATGAAGTAGTGCAAATTTTTCTAGATCTAAGTCAATACTCATAAGTTATCATCATCACAACCACATAAAAATCATAAAAAAATCATAGCTCAACCAAACTAGGAATGAAATTTTGATCAAAAACCATCGTAATAGTAATAAATACATCCTTTACGACCAACAAAAAACAACAGAAGATTCATTCACTCTCATAAATAGAGAAACACTGCAAGCCCTAATCTAATCAAAACTTTACACAAATGGCATTAAATATATCTGTGTATATACTCACTTCCTATTCATGAAACCTACATACAAATCTCAAGACATAGTTTTCACCTATCCCTGACAATAAAAATATATTACTAAAACTTCATGAAGGTCCATTAATCATTAACCATTAATATAAGCATAAATCAGTAGAAAGGAAATTTCATCTAAACACTCATACAGTATAGTGAAAATAGTCGACTAGAACTAACAAAATGCACCTAATTTATTCATCCCACATAAATTTAGATAATATACACAAATATTATGAGGCATATCCATGTAACTGAAAGATATTGAGGAATGCGCCTTGCTTATAGATATAAAAACATTGCTCATTTAAAAAAATCTTTGCAAACACAATTTATGTATAGAAGAATCATGTCAAACACAACAGTAATCAACTTCATGATACACTGTCATATAAACATATTGATATTTGCATAAACAACTAAATCATATCTCAATATCTGCATACACTCTCAAACTTCGTCACTACATTTGCATACACAATCAAAATAGATTCAAGCATATTCATATACAAATAAATCAAATCTCAATATCTTCATACATAATCAAACAATATAATTGCACCTACATACACAATCAAACCATATCTATGCATCTACATATAGAATGAAACTAGATTATTTCATTTTCATACACACCCAAATAATATCTCTACATATAATAATAATATCATAGCTCGTTAATCATACATTTGTTTGAAACTTAAACCTTTATCCATAATTACACCTGCAATAAGAAAATTAAGCAAACATATCCATTATCTTTCCAAAAAACTTTCAAATATGAGCATTCTCCTTGCTCCGTCGTTCACACTTGTTCAAGATCATATCACATGTGAATAATCCATAAAATACACACTCATATAACTGATTGATATCCTTCTCCTTTTATAATATATTTTATTTTATAATAGCATGGGAAAATACTTTGGATTTCTTGTAAGTGTTTTTTTACGAAATCAATATATGTTTGTGTCACAAGACCGTGGGAGAATAAAATGGAAAATTCTGATGTTATTTCATGTGCACACAAAAACCATATATTTCAATTTTAGGATGTCTACACGACTTTGATGAAGGAAATTAATGTATGTACTCAACATTTCCACACAATAATAGCATATATTTTTAAAAATTCAAATTTTCTAATCTATTTCAAATCCAACCCGTGACTAAACTGCAAAAACTCTTCCTCATATCTTGCAACACATGTACAAGAATTCATATCATCTTCAATAGTTCAACATATCTTTGTAGTCATCATCCATCCATAGACAATTTAGCCTTATTAAATCATAACAAGAGTGTGACATCATTTGACAAGATGAAATCATGGACAACGAATCTGACATCCATGTTGACATTATATTATATCGAGGTTTCAATCAAGGAAAACATATTAGCCATAATGCAAAGAATGCCCCCCTTTGGACTTGATGGAAATCTCCTACAAAACACTCAATATTCTCTCCCCATTTGACATCAAAGGAAAAACAGAAGAACCAAGATGATAGAAGTACTCCATCTGTCACGCTCAACAATGTAATTCTAATATTTTGCAATGGATCGGGAAACAAAACTATGAGATATGATGATAACCTTACCTATTAATTTTTCTCCCCCTGAGCATATATTGAACCTTCTAGTGATATGTAATGTAGAAAATACATGACTATCCATAAGTATAGATGAACTCTCCAATTTTACATCATTCACCCAATCTAATAGGTTTCATTAATAGAAAATAAGACATGGATTGGGAACCCATTAGCCCATACATATCTATTTTGACAAACTTTATAATAGATGTTAGACACCATGGGTATCTCTATGAGCAATAAATTAGCAATATAAGATAGTAATGATGTATGGCTTCTAAAAATGCACACAAGTGTGTTCTTGTCTATGTAAACCCAATAAAATGACATGAAATAAATACATGGAAATCCTGAGAAATAATATATGCTCTGTGCAACAATAACAACGATGAAAACCATGCACTCATCATAGATGAACATGAAGAAATAAATAAATGTCACATAAGTAGTTCTCAAGAAACCATAACATCAACAATGAGCCATCGTATGAATAGAATATTCTCCCACTAAACCTACATCAACATTTCATCATCAATATTAATCACATTGTATCATCCTTCTCAATGATAGTGCCAAAAAGTGATATAGAAAGGAGACATATCAATTGTAGGAATAAGATTCTATAAAAAATAATCGACTCATTATAAACCAACCAACTACAACACACCAATTTTAGAACCATAATTCCAACAATGAACTGATGAAATATTATGTGTACCTCTCCCTAAATGTGTGCCACTTTTTTTCACCACAGAAAAACATACGCTATTGTTTAAGTTAAGAAAAATGCACATACACGAATTTCCATCATAATAAACACAAAAATATAAATTTTTTATTTTTCATGGCCACAACTCCCCCTAAACATGTCATATTTTTTATTGATAATAATCACTTCATGGAATGCAACATCAGTAACATAAATCATCAACAAAATGAATAATCTAAAATCATTAGCATAGCCCCCCCTCAGATCATGCATCATTGATCCTCTGGATATGATAGGCATCAACTGATTTCCATGTACTATTGTAGTCCCTTTAGAAATAAGAATAATATATAACAGATTGCAGTGGAGATTATATTCCCATGCTCTGAATTTGAAGAGGAGGAACTTCACTCGTTATTTCTTCCTGGGTTTTTTTGTATAACATACCATTTGTCTCTATTTTTGAATCCTTTTGTTGTAACATTTTTGGTGTCTTCTTCTATAATTTTACATTTAGTTAATGTAAATACAATTAGATGTTCTTTATCAACTATTTTACCTACACTTAGATTGTTATCGTTAAGCTCATCAATAAATAATACATTTCATGATCCTCTATTATTAGTGTCAAGTTCAACATTACCCATACCTAATACCTTTACAAATCAACCATTTGTTATAATAATATTACCACTCATGATTTTCTTCATAAATATTATTTTTTTTCTTATTTCTAGACATGTGATGATATCATATTATATCTATATACCATTTATCGTTCTTTTCAAATGCACATAGAGCAAGGACACACCTTACTTGTTATTCTATAATTTTCTTAATATGAGTAGGGTCAATGGACTTAAGAACTTTCTTGTATGTTTGCTTACTTTGTTGGGAGTATAGTTTTCATCTGTATGAATTCATTATCTTGTTCCTACATTCCTTTTCTACATGTCCAAACATGTTATGTGTATAAAAAATTACATCACCAGAGAAGGGAGCAAGAGAGTCAGAATATTTTTTCTTCATATTTATTCTATTATAATAAATAACTTTGTAGTCAAACAAATTGCATGTAAAAAAAATTGTTAAATAATATTTATTACCTAAGAAATTATTGTGGAGATACCATTTGTATGAGGTATAAGAAACATGCTTCTACAATTGGTTACAATGTGTCCATAGTTATGACAGATAAAATATTCAATATCGTTGTTCAAGGACGAGAATCAATTGTTGTTTCTATAGTTGGGAACAAATTATTTTATTGGAAAATATGTTTTCCTTAGTTATTAGTCTAGTGCAATTCCTAATTATTTACTCATATTCATAGATTTTTCTTTTTTATCTTATGAATTGTTTCCATAGCCTTGTAAACTATATTCTCCCTTAATAGCTTCATGAAAGCCATGGCCCGATTTGATGGAAGGGGATACTTGACTTCCAAGGAGATTGTCCAATATTTTGGTCCTATCATTGATTTTAAAATGTTTGTCCTTAAAACCTTTCTGCATTCTTCCAGTTGCATCATTATTTCCATAATTTCTTCCTTAAGCCCATTTTCTTATTTTTCAAGTACTTGGAGTAGCTTATCATTTTATTTGTTCGACATTTTATGATATTATCTTAGAGAGATTACCACAACTTCAAGTCCATAAAAGTATCATTTCAATTCTTCAATATGTCCTATTATTGATGCAGTATTCATTGATTCATCATGATTCATGTTTTTACATTCCTACAAGTTATTCTCAAGCCTGGTAATATTTTTCAAAGAAGAAGAAAGTATTACTCTAAGTTTTATTACTTCCTTTAATCTATATTCTTCTGAATCAATAACTCCATATGATGTAATAATGGTTGTTTAATAATCAATCTCACCATCTGAAAAACCATAATTTCCTTTAGATTCATTTAATGTATTAGGAACAATAGTACCTATCGGTTTACCAGACGAGGAATATTCCTTTAAATTTTTTCTTGCTCCTTCTGGAATGACCTACATATTATTCCATACTTCCTAATGCATAACTTTCTCTCATACTGATTCATATATGTTACTAGTGGTTTCATTCAATGCCTGAATATTATTTTGAAGTTCTTGTCCTGATGGTGGTTTTTAGTATAAGCATTACATACTAGATGCTAAACATCAGATCCGAGGGCCATTACCCTAGACTTCATATTTTCTTTGAAATATTGATAATTAGCATAAAAAACAATCATACCTTTAATATCGACATTTTCTGATGCGACTTGTTTTTGTGCTAATGATCCTTGATCTATGAATGTAGATATAGCCATGGCATCAAATTAATCATTATCACTGCATTCTTGACGTTACCTTTTCCTTTGTGTTGACTTATTCTTGTGATTCCTTCCCATTGTTCTCGATATACTATGAAAAAACTAATATTTACTAGAGAGACCTGCTCTAATTCTGATTGTTAGAAATACTTGGTGGGAGGGGCGGAGTTGAATCTGTATTTAATTAACATGAATTATTTAATTCCATAATCAAAATTATCTATGTGGATTTACTATGATCAAACCAATTCTATATGTACTATTAATAAACACAAACATCATATATGTAGTTTACTTATTTTCATGAATTTATTCAATCATCATTTCATTACATATTCATTATGTAGTAATTATGAGAAATGAAGCATAAATAAATCATAACACATAAGAAACACATAAATACATAAGGACACGAGGATTTTAGGTGGAAAATTAGTGTGGGATAAAACCGTCGTCGATGTTATCTCTATCTTGTTTCTCATTGTAAACAAAATACTTTATATATTTTATTGGCACAAACTCTTACCAACATGTAGGATCCAAATTGCAAGAGGCTACAACCTCCACTTGTTCTACAACACCCACTTGAAGGGAGCTACTACCCCCTGACAAAGTTTATCGGCTCCTACCGAAAGGTAGGTCCTACTCCCTTAGCAAGTCTACCGACTTCCACTGTAAGGAAGCTCATGCACTGTTACTAAAGACTCCAAGCCTTAGCAACCTTGTTGACCATGTTAATAAATTTTCACATTCGATCTATTAGGGTCCTATAAATATAAGATTCATAATTTGGAATTGACTTATGATAGTCTTGTAAAAATGTACATACTTTTCTTTTTGCAAGTTATTTTCCCATACTTTGAAAAAAATAAAAAATCAAAAATAAAAAAGAGGGTAAAAGTCCTGAAAGAAAAATCAAAAGACTTAGAAAAAATGATATACCCCAAAAAGAAAAAGATGAATAAAACATGAAAGCGTGCAAGTCTAAATGGCACTACTTTTTACATTTTGCAGCTGATTATGGAAGAGTGTCAATAAATTCCATAATCCACGATGAGTTGAACTGCTTAATCTTGACTTGTCATGTTTCAATTTACTTGTTTTAGATAGAGAATAAAGAGTTGTCAGACAGTTTAATCCTGACAATTCAGTAGATATGTATAGAGTAAAAAGGAACCCAACAGTTTAATTTGGGTCCTTGGATGAAATAAGGTAGAATTAGATAGTTTTTACTACTTTCAAAAAGAATAAAATGTTCAAGTTTGCTAGCTCAAATGCACCTGCACAAATGGAAGAAAAAATGTTAGATTAAATATTGGGTAGGTAGAAGAAGGTGGGAAAATCATTGTAAATATATTTCACCAGGCTACAATAACTAATTTCCCTTTCCCTATAGCTATTTGACATTCTAAAATTTCATTCAAAGAGGCTCAGAGCATTTCTTTGACTTCTGTTGGGACTGGACGCAAGGCCCAATGACTGGCTAGTTGAAAATGTTAAATTTCTATGTTAATCCTAAAATTTACATCATCTACCATTCACGCATTCATCAACATGCAATTTCATAAGTAAAGACTCCATTTTTACTTAATGATACATAAATTCCCCATTTTATTAACTACCTACATCTCATAAAGCATAAAAACCCTCAAAAGGACATTATATCCTAAGTTAAAGTGATAAAATTATGATAATAAAGCTTTGCATTAATTTTCACTTTCCTTAGTTATAATTGTGTATTTTGAGTATTCATTTTCCCCTTTTTCATATTAATTTATTACTTATTTCATTAATTCTGTATAAAATAACCTTCTCATATTTATATAATTACCCTTTAACTACATATCCCCTAAAAACCCACTATTTTAAATCTTTAGCCAAAGTTTATTATCCCACATGTTTTAAATAAATGCCGACAATAAACCCCCTTTAGCTAAACTAGCACTATATAAATATTTCCACCCGTATAGTAAATAGACATTTACATCAGCCTATTACTATATAATAAAAATAAAATACAAAAAACTTTAAACATGTTTTATATATGTTTAAAATAAAAAAATATATTCCTCGAGCTTTGTCTAAAGTTTAATCTAATCTAAACTATAGAACCCACAAACCCTTGTAAATACATCATTATTTTCCCGCATGAGACTTAAGCCTAGCCTAACATGACATTTCCCCTTTTTCCCGTTGTATAAAACCTCAAGTTTTATATTAAAATTAACCCCGGCTAACCCTTATTTCACCCCGCCTCATGCGCATTTTACTTTGTATCTAAACCTTTGATACATATACCCCTCATATATATATAAACACTGTTACAAAGGTTTGATATATGTTATTGCCCATATTTCCTTTTGCAACCATATAACCCCGCCCATATATGATTTTAGACCTTTACCTAGTTGATATATTTTGAAAGGTTTAAATTATATATTAACCAACCATGTATATGAAATTTCCTGTCCCCACATTTTTTTACACCGTAGCTTTTAAATCCATCTATCCATTCTCTTGATCAAAGAAAATCCAACGGTGCACGTTCACTTTCATGCTCTGAAAGTGATCGCTCGATGTTTGTCCGAATTCACGCGATAAAAGTTGTTTTGAAATACCGCCCGATGCTACGTGGCCGAAAATGATTTCATCGCGTTTGAAATGATTGAAACCCACTGGCTGTTTTCGCATTCAAAAAATCAAATGACCTATTTCATTTGACGAGATCCGTATTCAATGCATTTATGTTGATTAAATATCAAAGTTTCTAAGTTATGATATTCCATTCCGACTGTTTAAACTGTGCATTTGCATTGTAAAAGAGCCTTAAGCCCCTATTTGTTAATTTCTTGTACCAAAGACAAATTCGACCACTTTTTTCCTATGTGAAGATCATTAAAGCCATTCTCTGCATCAACGATCTAGATCCACCCACAAGAATAACCGGAAGATTCAAAAACTATTTTAAAAGAATCAAAATACCTACAATCTGAGGTGTTTTTCATTAAATTACCATCCTGCATAGTCAATTCGAAACCTTCCATTAGAAGAAAAACTGTTAAATAGAAGAATTAACTGTGTAAATTGCCCAAAAATAGGCCAAACCCTGGCCAATTGTTTTCAGGAAACCTAATTTCCTCTATGAAAATTTTAAAGCCAATCATCCACTTACGACTTCTGAAGATCAATTCCGAAACAGAAAAGGAGTTTAATGCCTACAGATGTATTAAAAAGCTCACGTTTTACAATTTAAACCATTTAGGAAACCATGTTTCCAATCTTAACCCATTTTTCATCTCTCATAGAACCTAACTGAGAAAAAAACCCAAAAGAGATTATCCTTAACCAAATTTTCTCAAGGATCCCTCTGTTAAAATGAAATATTCCTACAAACAGTTTTGAACTTGTAGAAGTAAACCTAAATATGCCTAAAAAGCAGATTTAAAACTCCACAGACTGATCTCATTCCATAGCTCTTTAAAGAGCCTTCAATCACCTCCCTACAGCCAATATTTCATTAACAAATTGTTTGATTTTTGCAGGTTATTATCAGAAAAAGAAATTGGGCCAACAGTTTCAATACTAGTTGAAAAAATTGTTCGCTCCAGGTTCTCATATTTTAAATCAAAATCTTCATTCAAAAAATAGTTTGTATACAAAGAAAGAATAAAATCAAGTCAGAGAGAGATCATAATGATTAAATTTTCACAGTAAGTGGTAAAATTGAAATCAGAATTCACAATGACCCTGAAAACATAACAGTCAAAGAGTATCAATGGTTAAAGTGTATCAGGTAAAAGTCAGAGTGAAAGTTAAAACAAAGTTATAGAGCAGTCAAAGGTAAACAATAAAAGTAAATACAGAGGCAGTAAATGGTAAAAAGAGATGAAAATACTTTCACCAACAATGAATTTTATCCAAAGTGAAAGTAAAACAGTTAAAATAACAAAAAGGTGAAAAGATGAAAACATAACAGGAAGGAACATTTTTTCAGAAATTTCATGTTTAAGTCATTGTTTTGGAGAAACTATTGTGATCAATCGAAGATGAATTTCGAAAAAATGAAGGAGTTTTATATTATTAAAGTCTTCTACTACAAAAAAATCTCTCATGTTTCTAATAGCCATTATGGATTTGGAAATATTAAACAATATTTGAAAGCTCTCTTTGCAGAAAATTCTTGTTAAGTCCTCATTTTGCAGAGAATATTGTGGCCAATAAGAAATCCATCTTAAAAAAATGAAGGAATTTTTTGTTCCTAAGAGACCCATATATTAAAACCTATCTCACATTTTTCATAGTTATTTTATAATGAGAGATACGTGCACATATTTACAGGCTAGTTGCAGACTCTGTAAAACATTGTTTTACACATCTTTTTGCAAAGCCTATTGTGAACAGCTGGAGCAGAATTTTTGAAAACTGAAAGAGGTTTATCTCACCAACGTATTCATCTACAATAAACTATTTCACTATTTACTTATCTACTTTTTATTGAGAAATACAAAGGTATCATTGGACTTCAAGTTTGTAGAATTGCCGGAGCAGAATGCACAAAGAAAGGAAACAGTTAGTGACTTAGATGCCTCATCATCAAATAAGAGTTGAGATCAAATTCAAATTCTTTTATTAGTCATCATATATCCATGAGTATAGTGCCAAATAGGTTCATTAGTTTTGAGTGTCCTTTTATTAAGTTCTATTTATGTAGAACAGTTTGAGATATTTTGTAAACCAATCTTCATATTTTTCAAGATATTTTAGTTTAGAATTTATATAAATACTTCACTCTTCGAAGTATTTTGTGTGGAATAAAATTGTTGAGATTATTATAGATATTTTTTCTGGGGCTTTGGAGGCTCATGTGTTCATTTCATAGCAGCATACTGGACAACAACTGAGTGGACTTCATAACTCAGGATTCTTGAGATAAGCTAATGAGTAAAGTGATTTCTTTATGTCATTATTTCCTTTTCTAAAGTTCCATTCAATTTCATATATGTGTTCAAATCTGAATGATTAATTAGGAGTATTATTTAAGGATAAGTGTAAGAAACTCCCTCTCTAAACTAATTGATAATTTCAATGTTTTCTGCTGATTTCCGGACCTAGGAATTCTTAGTTTCTCCTGAGTCCCATTTGACCTCTGCCTCCTTATCCTTATTTTGGGATCAAAGGATCCTTCACTTCCCTTTATCCTGAAAGAAGGCCATCCAATCCAATCAAACTATTCAAATCTATGAGGGTTATCTACCTTTCCCTGAGTATATTAGCATCCTTCTGGCCTTTCCTTTTAGTCTTGCTTGCTACATTTTCACTCCATAGCCCAATGGACTAGTAGATCCCTCTTTAATTTGTCTCTAAGCAATCTTATTTCCCACGAAACTTTCCAAACAAAAAACCAAGTGCCCAATCATAACTAGCCTAAAATACTAAAAAAATCAAAGTTAAATCATAAAGAGAGATCCCTCTCTGAAATTTAGGAGGGCTAGATCCTATATTTCAAAAGTAGGTTTGTGGTTACCTCTAGTAAGTTACAAAGTTTTAAATATTTCTGATAGAAAATTTACTAGAGTGATAACATAATGGAAACCATACTGGGGAAGATTAACATTTTCTTCAGAAATATTTTACAGGTTCAGATCTGATCTATGATGATGGACAATGATTAGACATATAAAGGTTAAAATGATCTAGTTGGCGACTCGATTGTCCAAGATCTAGAACTTCAAAGTTCAGAAGAAACACAATAAACAAAAATCCATATTCCAAATCATTAATGGTGATACAAGATGACAGGGTCTTTGGAAAACCTTTCATCTCATGATATTTTCAATGAA
Source organism: Pinus albicaulis (assembly GCA_034641835.2). Taxonomy (NCBI): domain Eukaryota; kingdom Viridiplantae; phylum Streptophyta; class Pinopsida; order Pinales; family Pinaceae; genus Pinus; species Pinus albicaulis. The sequence goes on from CM076579.1 coordinate 1,104,011,479, forward strand.
CTCAAGGATGTGTTATTAGAATTTCAGCTTGATGAGGATTTTCTAAGAGATTTCTTTCTTCTTTTGAAATCAAGAAAATATTCTCCTAAACTTAAAATATGTGTTCTTGAGTTAGTTTCTAAAAAATATGAAAATGACATTAAAATTTTGCATTTTCAAATTCAGTCCTATAATTTCCAAGGTCCTAAAGAGTTCTTGGAAAATCTTCCTTCTCCTAAGCAAGAGGAAATTGTACCACCTTTTGACTTGCAGATTGGGGATGATTATTCTTTCAAGCACAAGACTGAAGAAATAATTTCAGGATTTAATATTAAGAATAAAAGTAATCAATTGGTCATTGAAAGCCTTGAAGCACAAATCATACATTATGTTTTTGATGATCCTATAGCAAATTATATGGAGACTATTTTTAGCTCAAGTCTGCAAACATGTTTTATCTATGAGGATCAAATATATCAGCAATTTCCATTTCACATCATATCATTGATTATGATGACACATGATCAAGTTATACTTCCAAGTTTGATTAAAATCAGTCAAATTATCCATTCATTGCTATAACTACTTGACTGGCTTCATTGGCATTTTTGTATTACCTGATTCAACAAAATTAATAGTAGATTAGAGTAGGTAGATGAGTGAAAATAAGCTCAGTTCTCTGAGATTTTTTTTTTTTAGTATTTAGTTTTCAGCTAGTTTTGAAATAATTCATTAATATTTAAAGCTAAGGACAAGGTCCTAAAGATATTTAAGATCTAATTAGTTTGGTTTGGGAACTGCAGTATTTTTTTTTTTAGTTTCAGATCAGATTTTAGTTTGCAGAAAAAGGACTATATTTAGTTCAAGATTTTTAGCCAGAGCAAATGCATGTTTGGGATTGACCCAATGCATCAGGCTACTATTCAACAGTGTTCTTGACATCTCACAAGGAGATGCAATCCCCATGTGAAGTCGTTGTTAGGGTCCCATATATATAGGATTCATAATTTTTAATTGACTTATGATAGTCCTGTAAATATGTACATACTTTTCTTTCCACAAGTTGTTTTCCCATATTTTGAAAAAAATAAAAAAATCAAAAATCAAAACGAGGGTAAAATTCCTAAAAGAAAAATCAAAGGACTTAGAAAAAATGATATACCCCAAAAGGAAAAAGATGAATAAAACATGAAAGTAAGCAAGTCTAAATGCCACTACTTTTACTTTTTGCAGTTGATTATGGCAGAGTGTCAATAAATTTCATAATCCACGATGAGTTGAACTGCTTAATCTTGACTTGTCATGTTTCAATTTACTTGTTTTAGATAGATAATAAAGAGTTGTCAGACAGTTTAGTCCTGAAAATTCAGTAGATAGGTATAGAGTAAAAAGGAACCCAACAGTTTAATCTGGGTCCTTGGATGAAATAAGGTAGAATTAGATAGTTTTTACTTATTAAAATAAAAATAAAAATTTCAAGGTTTCTAGCTCAAATGCACCTGCACAAATGGAAGAAAAAATGTTAGATTAAAGATTGGGTAGGTAGAAGAAGGTGGGAAAATCATTGTAAATATCTTTCACCAGGCTGCAATAACTAATTTCCCCTTCCCTATAGCTATTTGACATTCTAAAATTTCAGTCAAAGAGGCTCAGAGAATTTCTTCGATTTCTTTTGGGTCCAGAACCAAGGCTCAATGACTGGCTAGTTGAAAATTTTAAATTTCTATGTTAATCCCAAAATTTACATCATCTACCATTCACGCATTCATCACTGTGCAATTTCATAAGTAAAGACTCCATTTTTACTTAATGATACATAAAGCCCCAATTTGATTAACTTCCTACATCTCGTAAAGCATAGAAACCCTCAAAAGGACATTATATCCTAAGTTAAAGTGATAAAATTATGATAATAAAGCTTTGCTTTAATTTTCACTTTCCTTAGTTATAATTGTGTATTTTGAGTATTCATTTTCCCCTTTGTCATATTATTTTTTTACTTATTTTATTAATTCCCTATAATATAACCTTTTGATATTTATATAATTCCCCTTTAACTAAAAATCCCCTAAAAGCTCACTATTTTAAATCTTTAGCCAAAGTTTATTATCCCACATGTTTTAAATAAATGCCCACAATAAACCCCCTTTGGCTAAACTAGCACTATATAAATATTTCCACCCCTATATTAAATAGACATTTACATTAGTCTATTACTATATAATAAAAATAAAATACAAAAAACTTTAAACATGTTTTATATATGTTTAAAATCAAAAAATATATTCCCCGAGATTTGTCTAAAGTTTAATCTAAGCTAAACTCTAGAACCCCCAAACCTTTGTAAATACATCGTTATTTTCCCACATGAGACTTAACTCTAGCCTAACATGACATTTCCCCTTTTTCCCATTGTATAAAACCTCAATTTTTATATTAAAATTAACCCTGGTTAACTCTTATTTCACCGCGCCTCATGCACATTTTACTTTGTGTCTAAACCTTTGATACATATACCGATAATATATATATAAACACTGTTACAAAGGTTTAATATATGTTATTGCCCATATTTACTTTTGCAACCATATAACCTCGCCCATATATTATTTTAGACCTTTAACTAGTTGATATATTTTGAAAGGTTTAAATTATATATTAACCAACCATGTATACAAAATCGCCTGTCCCCACATTTGTTTACAGCACAACTTTTAAATCCATCCAGCCGTTCGCTTGATCAAAGAAAATCCAATGGTGCACGTTCAATTTTGCGCTCCAAAAGTGATCGCTCGATGTTTATCCAAATTCACGTGATAACAGTTGTTTTGAAATACCACCTGATGCTACGTGGCCGAAAATGATTTGATCGCATTTGAAATTCTTGAAACCACTTACCATGTAAATCCAACGTGAAACCCACTGGTTGTTTTCGCATTTGAAAAATAAAACGACCTCTCGCCTTTGATGAGATCCGTATTCAATGCAGTTATGTTGATTAAATATCAAAGTTTCTAACTTATGATATCCATTCCAACTGTTTAAATTGCGCATTTGCATTGTAAAAGAGCCCTAAGCCCCTGTTTGTTAAATTCTTCTCCCAAACACAAATTTGACCACTATTTTCCTATATGAAGATCATTAAAGCCATTCTCTTCATCAACAATCCATATCCATCCGCAGGAATAACCAGAAGATTCAGAAACCCTTTTAAAAGCATCGGAATACCTACAATATGAGGCAATTTTTATTAAATTACCATCTTGCACAGTCAATTTGAAACCTTCCATTAGAAGAGAAATTGTTAAATAGAAGAGTTAACTGTGTAAATTGCCCAAAAACAGGCCAAACCCTGGCCAATTTTTTTCAGGAAACCTAATTTCCTCTGTGAATCTTTTAAATTCAATCATCCGGTTACGACTTCTCAAGATCAATTCCAAAACAGAAAAGGAGTTTAAAGCCTACAGATCTATTAAAAAGATCCTTTTTTACAATTTAAACCATTCAGGAAACCCTGTTTCCTTTCTTAACCCAGTTTTCATCTCTAATAGAACCTAACTGAGAAAAGAACCGAAAAGAGATTATCCTTAAACAGATTTGCTCAAGGATCCCTCTGTTAAAATGAAATATTCCTACAAACAGTTTAAACTTGCAAAAGTAAACCTAAAAATTCCTAAAAAGAAAATTTAAAGCTCCACAGACTGATCTCATTCCACAGCTCTTTCAAGAGCCTTCAATCACCTCCCTGCAGCCAAGATTTCATTAATTTTTTTTTTTTTTTTTGCAGGTTCTTATCAGAAAAATAAATTGGGCCAATAGTTTCAATACTAGTTGACAAAATTGTTTGCTGCAAATTCTCAGATTTTAAATCAAAAGCTTCATTCAATAAACAATTTGTATACAAAGAAAGAATAAAATCAAGTCAGAGAGAGATCAGAATGATGAAATTTTCACAATAAGTGGTAAAATTGAAATCATAATTCACAATGACACTGAAAACATAACAGTCAAAGAGTTTTAGTGGTTAAAGTGTATCATGTAAAAGTCAGAGTGAAAGTTAAAACAAAGTTACAGAGCAGTCAAAGGTAAATAGTAAAAGTAAATATAGAGGCAGCAAATGGTAAAAAGAGATGAAATTACTTTCACCAACAATGAATTTTATCCAAAGTGAAAGTAAAATAGTTAAAAGAACAAAAAGGTGAAAAGATGAAAACATAACAAGAAGGAACATTTTTTCAGAAATTTCATGTTTAAGTCATTGTTTTTCAGAAACTATTGTGACCAATCCAAGATGAATTTTGGAAAACTGAATTATTTTTATATTCTTAAAGTCTTCTACTACAAAAACCTCTCTCACTTTTCTAACTGCCATTATGGATTTGGAAATACTAAACAATATATAAAAGCTCTCTTTGCAGAAAATTCTTGTTAAGTCATCATTTTGTAGAGAATATTGTGGCCAACAAGAAATACATCTTAAAAAAATAAAGGAGGTTTTTCTGCCTAAGAGACCCATATAAAAAAACATATCTCACTTTTTTCTCAATTATTTCATAATGAGAGATACATGGACATCTTTAGAGGGTATTTTGTAGACTCTATACAACTCTGTTTTACACATCTTTTTGCAGAGCCTATTGTGAACATCTAGAGCAGAATTTTTGGAAACTGAAAAAGGTTTATCTCACAAAATATTCATCTACAATAACCTCTTTCACTATTTACTTATCTATTCCTTATTGATAAATACAAAGGTATCATTGGAACTAAAGTTTGTAGAATTGCTGGAGCAGAATGCACAAAGAAAGGAAACAGTTAGTGACTTGGATGCCTCATCATCAAATAAGAGTTGAGATCAAATTTGAATTCCCTTATTATTTATCATATATCCATGACTATAGTGCCAAATAGTTTCATTAGTTTTTAGTTTCCTTTTATTAAGTTCTATTTATGTAAAACAGACTGAGATATTTTGTAAACCAATCTTGATATTTTTCAAGATATTTTAGTTTACAATTTGTATAAATAATTCACTCTTTGAATTATTTTGTGTGGAATAAAATTGCTGAGATTATTATAGATATTTTTGCTGGTTCTTTTGAGGCTCATATGTTGATTTCATAGCAGCAAACTGGACAACAGCTAACTGGACATCATAACTCAGGATTCTTGAGATAAGCTAATGAGTAAAGTGATTTATTTATGTCATTGTTTCCTTTTCTAAAGTTCCATTCAATTTAATATATGTGTTCAAATATGAATGATTAATTAGGAGTATTATTTCAGGATAAGTGTTAAAAACTCCCTGTCTTAACTAATTGATCATTTCAATGTTTTCTGCTGATTTTTGGACCTAGGAATTCTGAGTTGCTCCTAAGTCCCATTTGACCTCTGCCTCCTTATCCTTATTTTGGGATCAAAGGATCCTTCACTGCCCTTTATCCTGAAAGAAGGCCATCCAATCCAATCAAACTATTCAAATCTCTGAGGGTTATCTACCTTTCCCTGAGTATATTAGCATCCTTTTGGCCTTTCCTTTTAGTCTTGCTTGCTACATTTTCACTCTATAGCCCAATGGACTAGTAGATCCCTCTTTAATTTGTCTCTAAGCAATATTATTTCCCACTAAACTTTCCAAACAAAAAACCAAGTGCCCAATCATAACTAGCCTAAAATACTAAAAAAATCAAAGTTAAATCATAAAGAGAGATCCATCTCTGAAATTTAGGAGGGCTAGATCCTAGATTTCAAAAGTAGGTTTGTGGTTACCTCTAGTAAGTTACAAAGTTTTAAATATTTCTGATAGAAAATTTACTAGAGTGATAATATGATCCACCTGTCTAAAAAGAAAACCAAAAAATGTATACCACCACCCACATTCACCATAAATTGAATATCAATTGCACCTCTGCAACGATACACTAACCAAAAAAATATATCAAACCAACCAGGCACTCTATCATAAACCTTACTGAACTAAAGTAAACATTGTAATAAACAAGAAGTGCCAATATGTCTATAACTAATTTGATACTCATACATGTTCATCATCAATACCACGTATAAATAATAAAAAAATCATAGATCAACCAGATCAAGGACCAAATTCTTATCAAAAACTATCATAACAATAAAAACTTCATCCTTGATGACCAACAAAAAGAAAATATATCCATTCACTATCATAGCTAGAGAAGCACTACAAACCCTAAAACAATCATAACCTATACATAAATGGCATTAAATATATCCACATATATATGTGCTTCCTATTCATGAGCCCTATGTATATATGTCAAGGAATATTTTTCAGCAATATACATAGTAGGTAAAGTTCTACTCATGCCACCTTTAAGAAATGGACCAGATCAAGGCATACTAAGACCATGATTTCAGCTACCTCAAGGAAGGAAATTGCATGAAAAGGGAGAGTTCTATACTAATTGTAGGCATGGAAACAATATTCTACTTGGAGAAATGAAAATGCTATTCATCCAAATTTCACTAACACTAGTTGCAGGAATGTCAACACTATGCTATTTGCAGAAATGAAAATACTAATCTACTTGCAGAATTTAAACCGTATGAAATTTACTAGAATGTGAGCATTAGTATAGTTGCATAATGTGAAAATATACTTTGAACGATAAATTAACTTATGCAATAACAATGCCTCTAATTGAAATCCTAAAGAAAAATAAATTCATTGAAATGAGCCTAATATAACTTTGCATTAATAAGTCACCCTTTTAATCATTTTTTCCAAATAAAATTAGCTTTAGTGACAAATTCCATGTTCATTTCATAAGAAAGTCATTATTACTATTCAAATTCTGAAATTTTCCCTCTGACCCTAATTTCATAATTGTGTTACAGTGTGGAAAATGTAGGTCTAAAGTGGTATTTGGTCCTTTTCAATCATAGGTCAGAGCCTAGGGGTCATCATTAAATCCTAAGAGACAAAAATAAATCTTCTAGAGAAAATTTGGTCAGGTTTTCACAATGCTATAGGGATGCTACAAGATTTACATGATGTTATAGGATTTCCCTATTTTGATACAAGATTGGATCTCTGCGCATATTGAAGGTGGAAAATGTGTTATGAAGGTGTGAAGTGATACATGATCGTATATGAAGGTTTTGTGAGGCTTTTTCCAAGCGTATCGCCTCTTAGATGCCAATATTTCACAAAAGAAAATGCACACAATGCCCTTCAATGGCCCAAAAATATAGTTTCGGTGGAAGAGTTTTGAGGGCAATGGGAGAGGAAGAGGAAGAGGTTGATGATGATAGGAGAAATGTAGGATGTGTGTGACAACCATGCAAGCCTCTAGTAGTACCTACATACCAAATAAATAATCCTTTTTTTCACTTTAAAATAATGTCAAACCAATGATCAAATTGCAATAAAATGAACTAAACAGGAAAGGATGAGTTGAATTTTATGAAACCAAATAACAAGAAAGGATGAGTTGAATTTTGTTACATCAAAATAGAATCTAACTTGAAGCATGAATCTAACCTCTATCCATAAAATCTTCAAGAACAATTTGATTAAACTCTTAAATATGAAAAAACATAGTATGTAAAAGAGAAAAAATCTAAGGTCTAGGATTTTGCAAATAAAAATAACTAATTTTTTTTGGCTTGCTACTGCATACTCTTCAACCACACTTGCCACAAGAAAGGTGGTAAATGAACCTGCAACAACAATTTTTGTGAGAAAAATTCTAAAGAGTGAAGGCGATGTTCATTCTAAAAGTAATGCATTGATAAGATACATAAAGAGAGACTGGAGCCTCTCGGTTGGGACTTAACCGAAGGGGAATAATCTCTCGTTAAAAAACTCGGATGTGTGACAACATTAAACCTTTCATTGACATAAAATAAATTTCAAGTATATCATATAAAGGAAAATGAAAATGACAATCTCAAGCTCTTAGCACTTAGTAGCTCTTCCCCTAGTGCTCAGTAAATTGAAATCCTATTGAGAAACTAGGCTTGCTTATTTATACAAAGATGAATAAGGGTAGCCTCCTTAGGAAAAAGACTACTTCCCTCCAAAATCTTGAAAAAAATTGATATAACTCCCTTATATCCTCAAAATTACTTGATTGTGTTGGCTGCTAGCAGACTTCGAGCTATAAATAATTAATTTAGGGATCAAGTTGATTTGAAGGAGAGTAAATGGAAGGGACAGGCATCTTGCATCTTCTCTAGTTTCCTCCAATGTTCCTTTCATAGTAAATGCACTAAAAAATGCTATTTTTATTCCACATTAACCACATTAGGCCATGAAGTATGACAAACATATTTTAGTATTCCTATTAATCACATTATATCCAAAAATATGTTAATTATTGTGAGAAAAGAAGAAATTATAGGTTGGAGGATAGAAAATTGGTCTTTATAATATAACTATTGATGTGTCCATCATCACTCCCATCTTGAATGCATTTCTCACCCTTTGAACAACTTACTGATTTGTAGCTCATGAATGGCCCTGTTGGCCTCTTTGACATCCCAAGGTAGCTTAGATGGTGTACCCTCTTCTAGATAGAAACCTACATTTTAATCTATGGATTCCCACAACCATTTTTCCTTTACTTGATCCTTCTCTCTGATAAGCATAATATCAAGGGAGTACTAAAATTTATCCCTACACAATTTATCTTCAATATTTGAACAATTCTCTTGTAGAGTGGGGTACTTTCCTAGGCATTCCTAAAAATATCAGGGAGTGGTATTCCCTTAAATGTATACTATCATGTAGATAATACGATATCCTTTGGAAGGCCTCCAAATGCTTAATCCTCAAAATCCTGGAAATGTATTCAAAATGAAGGATGGCTTTCTTTGATTCTCCGAGAAATGAGGGGATATTTTGTGGGATACATAGATGAGGCTATGGTTGCTTATGGAATCCTTGGGACTTGTTATTTTTTTTGCGATATCTAGATGTTCACTTTCTTCCTTGGCCATAAATTTCTTCACTTCCTCAACCCGTTCTACATCATAAACAACCTAAGAAGATATGGCCATCATTTTTTCATCTTCGAACCTTGAATTGGGGCCCCAAAAGTTCATTCTTGTTAGGAACATGTTGTGCATATAGAATTCAACCAATTTGGCCCTATATTCAATGCTTGCTTGTTGGAAGAAGTCGATGAACTTCCAATAATCTTGAAGGGGGAGAGATCCATTTTGTGCCAATGTATTGATTTGAAATTGTAGCCATTGTTCTTTGAGTAATATGGCATATTATTTGGATGGCTTATTTTACTAGATGTCCGCCATGGAAAATATTTCCATGGTGGAAATTTGTGCCTCCTTCTCTTTTGGTTGCTATCTTCGCCTATGATTTTCTAGTTGAAATTACTCCCTCTTGGTTGACTCTTTGAATCATTATTTCACTAATTTATTCACCCATTTTATTCAAATTTTCTTACATGTGGCCCACATCCTCAAATTTCTTTGACTTGGAAATATTCATCCTTTTGTAAGTTAGAATTCTATCCTTTTTTAGCTCACATGGGATGGTGATTACAAATGTTTTATGTATGATGTGTCCTTCTTCATAAAATTTGTAGTAAGACCAGAGATTAGGTTGTTGATCATGATATTGGAGTTCCTATGGTATCTCTTCTTTTTTTTGATGAGTTGTTGTTACCTCTTGTAGCAATGTCTCCTTATCTTGTAGAAATTTTTTCCTTTTCCATAGTAGGGTAGTTTTTTCTTGTTACTGCTCGACTTTAGCTTCTCGAGTGGTTGGACTAATTTTTTATGTAGGAGGTTATTTTCCCTTTGCTTTGAGGGAGGTGACTTCCTCATTTCTCCCTTTGCCTCATCCTAGTTCTCCTTTTTAGTGGATGAAAAATTCTTGAATTATGATTGTGACTATTGAAGGAGGTTGACACTTCCATTGTTTGAACCTAATTCTTTTTCTCCTTTTTAAGTATAAGGGGACCTGCTTGGGCTTCCTATTTTTAGTTTCTATTCATGTGCTAAGGGATACCAGGGTGAAATCCACCTCTTTTTTTGCATACCCTCCTCAAAGGCTTACCTATTGCTCTTTTTTTCTATTATTCTAAGGTTTAGAGGGCTCCCAAAGTGTCTCTTCTGCTACCTCTATTTTACCTTCCTTTCCCTTTCTCTCTTTTCCATATTTGTCTTCAGTTGTGTCCTCCTATTTAATTCCTTCCTCCTTTTTATATTTTTATTTATTTAGCATCACTTTTCTATGTGTTATCTTCAAATTTCATTCGAGTTTCGGCATGATTCTCAATGAAGGCCTCCCTATCCATATCCAAAAAATAATTTTATGTAATAGGGATATTGATGTGACTTAAAGAATCCATATCAATGAGCCTAATGAAGTCATGACGGTAAATATACTGGTGCTTACCTTCTCTCACCATCTGGCTCATTTGAATCATATATTGAAGGTGAAAATGTGGATTACTCAGACTGTCTGGGACGAGAAACTCTATTTGGAACCTCAACTCATAGAGTAGCGTAAATTTATAGGTATACACAAAACTTAGACTTCCTTCAAAAGATATGAATTTTAATAATTTTAGAGGCCATTTCATCCCATGGGTAAGGAAGGATCTCCCTTCTAACTCCATTATTGTATTCAAATGGCTTCTCTTTAGGGAGGAAGAAATTTTTCTTGGATGTGATGGTTGTTTTACTATCCTCCTTCCCACATATAACTCATATGGGTATTTTTTTCACTCTAATAATGAGATCTAAATTCAAATGCATGGAAATTCCCCTTATAATAGTGGTGGCACTATATTCCCCTTGAGAGTCAAGGGACATGGAAAATTCGTAGGCTATCCAATGATCAAAGCCTTTTATATTCTCAAATAATCCCATCCTTTGGTAGTTTCTGAAGATATACCTGATTGGAGGACATTTGTAGATTATGTTAGTGCCTATGGGAAATATTCTATTGAAATCCACTTCCATTGTTTTCTACTTCTGGTATCTCAACGGTTCTGAAATAATTTTTTGTGAAGTGTTGTGTAATGAGAAGCCTAGGGTTTCAAGGCAAATGTGAGAGGATTGGTACTCTTATTTTGGTCAGATGGAGGAGAATTATATGCCAAGTTTCATGTAAATTACCTCGGATGCCACCTTTCATCCCTTATTAAAGAAGAATTTTTTTTTCTAAGAGAAATTCAATTCTGCAAGCGTTTGCTACATGATGTCTGTACGGGAGTAATTTCAACAAAATTGTTTACTATTTTTTACCATGGAAGGTTAGGAGAAAATTCTACTTACCCTTCCCTAGATGATTATTCATGATTGTGGGGGTTTCTAGGAAACATATTGTCAATTTTAACCACCTTTCACCTCTTAGTTTGATCCTATAGCACTGTTCACCAATCCCGTAGTGATTTCTACGATCTTGTAGCAATTTCTGTGATTTTGTAGCAATTTCTTCGATCTTGTATCAACTACCTTCGATCTTGTAGCATCTTCCATCCAGCCTTGTAACTTCTCTTTAGCACCCTAAGGGACCCTAGGTCTTCACTAAATCAACTCTCAATGTCTTACTGGGTCTCTCTAAACATTTTTGGAATGATCTTGTTGGTAAAAATGAAATTGGGCATGTCCATTTTATTTCCTCTTATGGTAGTGGGCACAACACACTTTTTTAGCTAGCCCCTACCTTCCATGTACATATTTCATTTTTGGGATGTTGGCCCCTCTCCTCATAATTATCACGCTCTTTTTTTTTACTTTTCCATTTTGTATAGAAGGGCATGTGAATTTCAGTTTAAATATTCGAGGGTGGCCAAGTTTACTAGCCACCTCTAACCTATAAAATTCATTCCACATTTATTAAAAACACTTTTTATCCATTATGGAATTTAAGGAAGAGGCAAGGAGTGTCATACTTTTCCTATTAGGTGATTTTAGAGCTAATTCAATGTATTCATATTGCATCAATATGGTGATTGATATGTTGGTCTCTAGAGGTGGTATATTTTGTGCTAGTTGTTTCATGTGATGGTGATTTCTCTAAACAAAATATTTTTGTAGATAGTCTGTTATAGGTGCCTGACTAAGTGAAGTCTGGTGATGTGTGTTATTCAAGTGATGGATTGATCTACTCCTATTGGCGATGAAAAATGATCTTGTAGTAGCTCCTAAATAGTTATGTGGCTAATCAATATCATACATACAATCCTTTAATGCTTCAAGATGGATAATTATTCACTCTAGTGTTGTTAAGTGTCTTCAACTGTGGTTTCTTAGTGTTTTTGAAAACTTCTATAGGATTGGATCCTTTCTTATATAAATCACAAAGACCCTTCCAAAATCATAGCACTCTTCATGAAATGCATTCATAAGCTCAGATAATTCATGGTGAGCCCATGGACAAGACTTGTAAACTTTGATGGTTCCGAAAAATGTGGAAGAAGAAGTGGAATTGGAGTTTCTTCATGATAAAAGATGATGTTTTGGAAGGAAATATTGATAAATGGTGTGGATGAAAGATGATGGAGGTGTGGTGGACTTTCTTTTTCATTTTGCAAAGGAAAACATGATATCTGACCCCTCTCCTTATGTTGACCACAAACCTGTAGCAATTTTGGTCAATCCTGTAGCACATTAAGACAATCTAGTAGCACTACAGGATTGAGGTGCAATTGAGTGAGATGGGTTGCCTAATGATAGAATAATGTAGGGATGTGGGTTGAATACTGATGGAAATTCACGAGGCTAGATTTGGAAGTGGAAAAGTGGGAGGTAGAACCCTGCTTCCCTCGAATAATGTCCCTTTGATGAAGAGTGGAACCCAACAAAAAAAGATTTTTTAGAAGAACTACTGTAAGGGGTCCTTTACCTCTGTGTTTCTTTCTCTTTCTCTTTTTCATGTTTTCCTTATTTTTTCTTTTTTCTTTTTTTTGAGACCTGCAGGTTGCCTCTAATGAGGTTTTCAATCTGCAGCCCTACCCTAGGTGCCTCAAAGGAGTTTTTCACCTAAGGATATTTTCATTTATATTTCTATTTTTATCTACACTTGGGCTACCTCATATAGGTTTTCAACCAAAGAGTTGGCCTTAGTTCCCTCATAGAGGATTTCCCATTGGCATTTTATCTTTTATTTTTCTTTTTTTGTGCTTTTCCTTTTTTTCTTTGCCTTATTTTACTTATCAGAAGCTGGAGGGACTGAGGGTTGTGAGTCCCCCAATTAAATTTATCTCCTTTATTATTGAAGTAGTGAATTCCTACTTTGGCAAAGGCTTCTTGTATAAAATTAACTAGTAACCATTAACAAGCAATGGAATTACCTCCTCGTCAATTTCTATTATTTGGATAGACTTGTTCTCATAACATTTTTTCCACTATATAGGAGCCCAATCACCCTATTGGAAGGAATTTTCTCTAATGTTTTTATCATGCCAAATATTTCTCTACATTTGGACTACCTCAGTATGCATGAGAGCTTGCAATATGAACTCATCGAAACCATTGAGTTGGAGAAACCTTTATTTTTCACCTATAGTGTTTTCCAAATCAAATTGTGTTTCCATCCTTAAGGTGTTGTATTAAAAATCGATGGAAAAGAATACTTATTTTAATAAACTAGCTCAAAAAGAGTGAATCTAGTGTTGGTTTTCCAAGTGGTATTATAGGCCCAAGTTTCCTATATAAATCAATCCCCCTAATCCCTTATGTTGCTGCTGACAACCTTGGTCAAAATTTTCCCCAAGGCTCTATTTCTGACCTCCATTTTTCCACTTTCCTGAGGGTTATAGGTAGTATATTTCCTATGTTTGATGTGGTTTCGTTGCATTATGTCTTCAATAAAATTTTTGGTAAACTATGCCCCTTAATCAATGAACAACTCCCTCGGAGAAAGAAACTTGTAGAAAATATTCTCCCTTAAAAAATCAACAACTTTCTACTTCGTTTTTCCCTTCAATTCCTTTGCTTCAACCCACTTGGTCAAATAATTGGTGCACATGATGATTTACCTCTTTTTCCTAAAAGGGGGATCAACGGGCCCAATGAAATCAATGCCCCATTTCCAAAATGGCTCTAGAGTCACTTAAGGTTATAGGGGAATTCCATCCTTGAGTGTAGGATTTCACATCCTTTGGTACTCATCATATCTAAGAATGTGCCTCTTTTAATCTTAATTTAGAGGAGGTCAATAGTAGCCAACTTGTATATTTTTGAAGTTTGTCCTCTTAGTAGAAAAATGGCCCCCACATGGTCCATCATGGCATGATGACAGGATGTCAAAGTGCTACTCATCTATTACACACCATCTTATAATATGATCTGGACACAAATTGAAGAGATTCCTCCCAGTCTATGTGAATGGGGCACTCTTCCTAACAATCTTTCTCTTCTCCTTGGAGGATATATTAGGAGGTAACCTACCTACAAGAAAGTAATTTTCTATATAAACAAACCAAGGATATAGCACCAATATGGTAAAGAGGTGTTGTTGTGGAGGTAAATCCCCTCTGCGGACAGAGCTGATCCCTACTAGCCCAGACTGGGTCTAGAAACAATCGTTCACGCTATAGTGCAGGTTCCTAATTACAAATAAACCAACTAGCAATGAAGGCCTACCTGGAATCCAACGTTATTTCTTGTAGGGGAGGTAGCACTCCCGTTCCTTAGCTCTGGGAGATCACGATCTCCATGATGGACACCTACACACGCAAGAAACAAAACAAACACAAGCATAAAATCCAGTAGATGCAACTATATCTCAGTCAGAAAGGAAATAACTCATCATCATAAACAATAACAAGAGTGGAACCATAACCAATAGTCGCTTATTATTAATCAATCAAAGGAAAATTACAACCAAGTTCTGACACTGAATTCTCCTTCGGAGGGTCGCCAGCAGAACACGTCTCAAAAAGCCTGTCAAGGATGGGACAAACCTCTCTCTTCGGATCTTGACAATAGTCTCCTTGCTTGAATTTGGCCTTAAGGGAATTATGGAGCTTCTTGCAGCATAAGGCTCTTGGGAATTTGGGAACTTGAAGACTAGCTTGTAATGGAGATGGGCAAGCTTTTATAGATGGAGGAAGGGGAGTTGGGATCCCTATAATCATGGGATTGGCCCTATCATCAAGGAAGCTTCCATGAGAGGTGGCAAACCACTTCCTCTCTATGTAAATCCGTAGCCAAACCTCCCAACTCAAGATAGATAGCAGTCCAGGAATCTGTTAGGACGAAACTTCTGCCATTTATTTTTTAAAAACACTCCTTAAATTGGCTGGCATGAGTGCGACTCTGGGACAAAGCGCCAATTCGCATGCCCTCTTTGAAGGATTTCCTCTATTGGCGCGGGTACTGAACTAGCTGCCTGCGCCAATGCAAAAAGAGGTGTTTTTAGGGTTTTTTGCAAAGAGATGTCTTCAGGGCAATGAAAGCTCATGTTCAGAGGGATGTCATGAAAGTATTTTCAAGTCTTGTCTCTGCTCACAGGTCACAGAATGAGCCCTCCAATGTGCGGAATGGGGAATGGCAGGGACGGTGACAAATTACTGTGTAACAGATGCCCCCTAAAGCATGAGGCCCGAACGAGAGAGAGGGGTGAAATGCTTTATGAGAACGTGTCCAACTGAAATCTCCGCCATCGGAAAATTTGCGTGAAGAAGTATAACTGATATCTCAAATACATGATATATATCTGGTATGGGCACAGCCATCCATAACAGAGTATACAATAATTCAGATCCAAGGTATGGACGCAGCCATCCAGTGAGGATCGATAAATAGACTCTCGGTGGCCGTAGCCATCCAACTGCGGGAGGTCATGTAACTAGTCGCACAATCCACAAAATCGCGGCTCCTGGATTATGGGCCAGGAACTGTGGTCTTGTGCTCCATCTCACCCGAACAAAGTACAAGTTCAAACATGCAAATAGGTGAGCTTGGTTGGACATGTGGGAAAGTCACCCGATTACCAACCAATGATGAAAGCTATTAAAAGACGTGAGAGGTACCAGCAATAATGACGATGGTCCTCAAGGTACTAAAGGTACAGTCTATGGCATGTGAATCAATGAGCTGGCATCGAACACCCGTAGAATCACTCGATCAGAGGCCAATGAGGAAAACCTCACGTCGAACACGAAGAACCTGCCATTGAGGCATGTAGGCTCCAAGGTACCAAAAGGGAGTCTTTAGATCAACTTCCTGGATAATGAGCTGAAGTCGACAGGAAGTGACCTTGATCGAAGGTGGGCCACAGTGTTTCCCACATCATCGACGTGAGACAGAGGAACATAATGTCTTTGTGAATTAGGATCAGATGAGAATCAGAGGGAGGTTGATACTTGCAGAGGTCAGCTTCTCTTGAACATATAAACAACACGACAGTGAGTTTGGTAGTATTTGACATCAATAGATCAGAGGTCATGATGACGAGGCAAAGAGAAAATGAGAGGTCAAAAGGGATCACCCAAATCCATGGAGGCAAGTCAAAGATGAGATGAGATGTCCCCAACCCGACACGAATGCAGACAAGTGCCATGTTCAAGAGCAACATACTGTCGACATGACAATGATGCTGGTTCCATTTTTTCCCCGCCATTTCTGGCGAGTACCCCAATTATTTTTTATAACAATCTTGAAGGGGATAGCATATGCTTTTGATATAAGTGCATTCTAGTACGTTTAACGAGCCCTAGGAAGGAGAAACTCGAGTAGTGTCATTATGACTGAATCCGATGTCATCAGGGTTTAACGAGTTTGACAAAGGAAGAACTCGGCGTATTTTCATGTTTAGAGAGTTTGAAAAGGCAGCTGAAAAGGTAGAAAAGGTAGAAAACTAGTTCCTTAGATCCGAAAAGGTAGAAAACTATGTCTGAGAAAACCTCCTAGTCGCGATAGGCTAGGGTATTCCTTTTTCGTAAATAATCTATCCCAGCCTGAAAAAGGGGTAAACGTATACTGGGTAGATGTCGTTTCATGGCCACTTTAACGAGATCGAAACGACAAGGGCCTCAGAAATCTTTTCATGTTTAGAGAGTCAGAAAAGAGCTGAAAGATGACTCCAAAATGATTTTTTCGTGTTTTTACCGAGTCCGAAAAGGTATAAAATACAACTCGATTCACTATTTAAGTCGCGTAAAAAACCTGTTGTTGCACACAGAGGCAAGTGTAAAATCAATTTTCGACAAAATACATTGAAATATTAATAAAAAATGACTTTTAAAACCTAATGGGATTTCAAAAGCTATAAATAAGTCTCAAATGCTAAAAACAAAATTACTTTTACTATTTACCTCATAGGAGAGCAATAGTGGTTTGTTCGTGTGTGAACTTCTGACGATGATTGTGACTAATCCGGGCTACCATTCAGATTCCCGTTCATTCCAGGTAAGAGGCACTTCCCTGTACTCCATTTTAATCCATTTTTCATAGTTTTCCATTGCTTATTAGACTTCTGTGGATAATTTTTTAAAATTTTAGGGCTTTGCCCATTGGCGCGAGTATCGGGCACGGACCCGCACCAATGGCCTTTTGCATAGAAAGAGCCCACGCCAACTGGTGCGAATGTAAAGAAAAAAGTCGCACCGATGGCGCGACACGGTTTTCCATTTCAAATTTCCAAATAGCTAGTGATTTACATGAAATTCAGGCATAACAGAGATCTAATCAAGGGTTTTTGGACCATGTTGATGCAGGCAACCGAGCAAAATGGCTATTGAATGGAAAGAGAGGGAGCATGGGGAAGAGGATGAACAAGCTATGGAGAATGAGACTTGTATGAATTCCCTCAAGAACTGTTGGCTTAAAAATTTCTTCCTAACACCTTGCTTACGAGCTCAACCAGAGCTCCTGCAATACCTGATCAGCATATGGGACGAAAACGAACAAATTTTCAAGCTGCGGGACCAAGTATTAGAACTTGAGGTTTCTGACGTATATTTCATAACTGGACTATCGCGCAGAGGTCCGGTGCCCATCCTGATAGGCAGCAGACCATCTGGAGAGAAGATGGAGCAGGTGATGGCAAGAGTGTGCCGAGGGGCACGACTGGGATCAGGAAGCGGCAAGGTAGATATCCATACCATCCCCGATCTAGCGCTTAGATTGGTGCTACATACCATCACGCGGGCTGCCGGGTCGCCGGCACTGCACGAGGCGACCAAGGACCAACTCCTCCTAGCTGCTGAGTGTATGAATCCAACACTTTTGGATTGGGATACTACAGTGACAAAAAATATGAAAAGACAGCTCACAAAGTGTAAGCAGGCCAAACTAAAGAAGTTTGGCTATGGTTCCATCTTGGTATCATTCATCCTGGAACGACTACCTATCTTTTAGGGCCAAGGGGTCATAGTAGCTGAGCCGATACCATGAGAGCCGAGGATGGCTCGCTGGGAAGCAACGATGCCCAGATCAGGAGGAGGCCAATAGATGTCCTGGAGGCCGAAGTTTTTTGGATGGTTACGGCGTCAGTTGATTATGGTCGAGGATTGGCCATATGCGGGGACCGATTTCACTGGAGACCCAGACCTTCCACTCCCGGAGGGAGATGACTGGGACAAGGAGTTGGGTATGATCTCTCTTTTTTATTTTTATGTTTTATGATTTTTTTGGTAATACATGCCCATCCTAGAAAGAGTTTATGTGTATGCAGATGTTGGCCCAGAAAGACCTGTCGGTATGTCTCCTATTTCACGGAGAACTCAGCCCGCAGCAGACCCTCAGGCGGAGGGTGCCGAGGGAGGAGAGTTGATCCAGAACCTCGAGGGGATCACCCGGGGGATTCCAGACTACGCCCGGCTGGCAGATGTTCCACTAGCATACCAGAGACATACGGTGGGAGTGCCTAGTCGCCTCCACTGTCTTCTTAGACGCTTAGTGCGTGCGGTGACTTGCTGTCATGAGCACCACACAGATTAGACACCTAGGGCTTATTTCATGCATATTTTTTGAGAGACATGTTGTCTTCGAATGTATTAAGACAAACATGTATATTTTTTTATTTTATGTGATGCACACTCTGTAAACATTTCGATACATACACATATATATATATATATATATATATATACCTATTTCTGGATGGATCTTTTACCTGTGATGATGTTTTGTTTATAAATTGCGCAAATGTATATCTAAAACCAAATTAGCTACTGCATCCGTTAATATATTCATATGTTTGGGTATGTGTTGATATGTAATATAGTCAAAACTTCTTTCCAGCAGACGAATACACAGATACAGACGTAAAATGGATGGGTTTCTGACCGAATAATGACCGTTAAGTTGTGATACTACAAGTTGTGAGTCTAGATACACAAGTAATTGACGGATACTAAGGTTTACAGCCTCAGTTAATAATTCTTACACAACACTATATTCCGCGATGTTATTTTTTTTAGCTTTTCCCAGACACACACCTTGCAGGTTGACCAACTCTCCAGCAGGATCGTAGATTACCCAGGCTGCCGAAGACAGATTCCTGGTACTGCGGGAGGCACCATCCACGAAACCAACAAACAGATTGATGGACATCTGCACAATCAGGAAGACCCGATCAATAGAAATATGTTTACATCGCACACCACACCACACATGCACAAAAATGAAAATACACACCTATGTACACACACCACACCAAAAATCACTTCAAGCGTAGTATTTTTTGAGGTACAGCCCATTTCTGGGTTGCGCCAACGGAACTCCTTCATAATCAATGAGCTCATAAGCCCCATTTTTCAATACACATTTTACTATCTAGGGCCCATGCCACATAGGTTGGAACTTACTGGCCCCAAGCTTGTCATGCGCTTGATCGTATAGGAGGACGAGGTCCCCTTAGACAAAGGAACGTGGAGAAACCGATTGATCAAAGTGAGCTTTGAACTGCTTCTTTTGTGCTTCAATGACTAAAGCGGCCAAACGGTGGGTTTCATCTAACCATTCCAGATACAAAAGATGCTCTTCCTCAGGAGAAGTGTCAGGCAAAAGTTCCACAGCTAACTTCAAAGAAGGAATTTCGCATTCAACCGGAAGAGTTGCTTCCAGACCGTACACCAATTGGAAAGGTGTGAATCCAATTGCATTCTTTGCTGATGTCCGGTAGGCCCAAAGAGCTGAAAACAGTTAGAGATGCCAATTGGATTTATGAATACCAACTTTCCGATGAAGCATTGTGACCAAAACCTTTTTCACAGCCTCAACCTGGCCATTTTCTTGGGGGTAATATGGCGTTGAGCTATCGTGTCGTAAGCCCAATCTTGATGTCAGCTCGGCCATCATATAATCTAGAAAATGGGTACCATGGTTGGTAAAAATGGCCTAAGGGACCCTGAAACATGCAATAATATGGTTGAAGATAAATTGGGCAGCTGTCTTACCGTCGGCAGCTAGTGTAGGCATCGCTTCGGCCCACTTCGTAAAGTATTCTACGGCGAAGATTATATATGCATGCCCCCCGGCCGAATGAGGGTTACATGTTAGAAAATATATGCCCCATTTCGCAAAAGGGCCGACTGTAATAACAGGATGCAAAGGGAGAGGTGGCATGTGCATCTTGCGCTGAAAGACCTGGCACGCGTGACATTTACAGACTGCGACGATACAATATTTGAATATTGATGGCCAGAAGAAACCTTCTCGCAGAATTTTCTGGGCAGTGGCATATCCGGACATATGACCACCACAGGCACCACTGTGGCAGTCATTTAGGACCTTTTCAGCCTCTTCCAGGGTGAGGCACCGGCGAAGCACCAAATCTACTCCAACACGGTATAAAGTATCTCCTACTATACGGTAGGTTTGGGACTGATGCCGAATCCGACGTCGAGAATCTTTATTCAACTCAGACCAAAACGTCGAGGTCTGAATATACACAATAATATCGTCGTACCATGGGTCGCGAGTGCTGATAAGGAAAAGAGTTTCATCTGGGATATGATCCTCAGAATAAGATGGGGTGGAGTCCGTCGGGAGCGAGCAAATAAGATCCGCAAAAACCAGTGATTTGGTCGACTTAGCAGTGGTGAACTCTAAGTCGAACTCCTGAAGGATAACGATCCATTTGGAGTATTTGCCCCCCATTAATTGTCGAGAAATAATATATGTCATGGGGTTTCAATCCGAAACCACGGTTGTTGTGTGCAACAGGATGTAGTGGCGAAAACGCTGCACAGCGTGTACTGCAGCTAACGCCAGTTTCTCGACGTGAGCAAAACATGTTTCTGTGTCGAGAAGGTTTCGTGACAGATAATAAACGACATGTTCATTTCCATCATCGTCATCCTGCACCATAACCATAGCAATGGTGCTAAATGCGGCGGCGAGATACAAAGTGAAATCACGGTGATAGTTAGGAGGACGAAGCAAAGGAGCATTAACGAGTAACGTCTTAAGCTTCTCAAAGGATTGTTGAGAAATTTCGTCCCAGTGGAAGGGAACGTTCTGCTTTAAGAGACGCGTGAATCCTTTGGCCACCTCTGCATAGTTCGGGATAAAGCGTCGAAGGAAGTTAGCTTTTCATTGCAGACTCTGCAATTGATATAACGAGGAGGGTGATGGGAGATTGATGATAGCCTCGACCTTTAAAGGGTCAAGGTGAATTCCGTCTTTGGAGACTATGAATCCCAAAAGATGGCCAGAATCCACGCAAAAGACGCATTTATGAGGATTAAGCCTAATATTGTAGCACCTACAGCGAAGGAAAATCTGGCGGAGGTGTTCAGGGTGGTCCTCTCGCCTAGTTGAGTGAGCTGGCAAGCCGTCCAGATAAGGCTGAATGATATGGCGTATGTCGTGGAAAGCGCAAGACATCGCACGCTGGAAAGTGGCTCCAGCATTTTTCAAGCCGAACGGGAGCTTTTTATAAGCGAAAGTACCCCACGGACATATGAATGCAGTCTTGTGTTGATCCTCAGGTAGAATGTTTATCTGATTATACCAAGAGAAGTCGTCCATCAAGGAATAAATATCACTCTTAGCACATTCGTCGATGATTTGGTCTATGAAAGGAGTCAGATAGTTGTCTTTAGGACAGGCGCGATTAATATCGCGATAATCAACACAGACTCTTATAGTCCCCTGCTTCTTATCTAAAGGGACAATGTCGGAGACCCATTCTGTGAGGGGAATCGGGTAAATAAAGCCCGAATTTAGAAGTTTTTCAACTTCTTCTTTGATGGCAGCGGCTTTGCGAGGGTGCACCGGGCATAGACATTGACGAACGTGTTTCACACCAGGATAGGTAGGAATCTCATGCACTACTATGCTAGGATCAATCCTGGGCATTTCCTCATAGGACCAAGCGAACACGTCTCTGAATTCTCGAAAAAGATATTTATAGACTCGTATCTCATCAGGAGAACAAGTCACTCCCACGTGTATATTCTCAGCTATCCCCAGTTTAATGGAGATGTTGATTGGAATGGTTAGAGTGATGTTGCTCAGGTTTCCCTTTGAAAGCACCTCATGTGTCAATATGGCTGTCTTTAGAGGTGGAGTGGGAACCTGAGATGAAAAACGCTCTAGAAAATATGACATTTCCCCCAAGCTAGGCATGAACGAGGAACCATGATGTCCATCGCTCCAAGGCAGCTCCTCAAGAGACATTGTTTCTACAATGGTTTCATCAGAAGGAAAAATCTCTTTGAGAGGATCAGGCCAATCGGCCTGACCGAGCCAGGGGGATTGAGAATAGATGTCTAAAGCCATGCTCAAAGGAGCATGCTGAGGAGGGGGAGGATCAGATGTGGCGACGATTTCACAGTAGGTGATCTCTATTGGAGTTAAGGGCATCAATTCTCCAAACTCAGTCACCTGCTCAGGCGTAGGGATGAGCCATGGGTCATCAAACCTAGAGATCATGTTAACTTGAGTGGTGTGCGGTGGTGGTGCGGGCAAAATACCAATGAGGATGGGGTCTTTGAAGAGACCGGGCCCTACACTGTCAGGGATATTTGGGATCTAATCCACGTACGGAACGTTGTTCTTGGAGGTGGAGGTGAAGAAAGACAATTGATCCACAGTAACGATTTTTCCCTCGTGAGGGAACTTAATAAGTTGAAAGAGGGTGGACGACATGCATAACATGACATGAGTCCAGCTGCGGCCGAGAAGTATATTGTAGTTAAGCTTGGCGTCAACCACTTCTACTTCTACGTTGACTGTCTTCCCCTGTAAATTAATCACTAGACTCTCGAGAACACCCAGGGGTTTGGATTCCTAACCATCGAATGCCTCTAGGGCATTGGGAGACAATGAAAGGGCTGGAGAGCCAATGGCCTTCCAGCAAGCGGACGACATGACACAGGTAGAAGCACCTTCATCCACAACAGCCCTATGGATGTTAAGACCGTTGATCCCGACTTGAATAACAAGAGCAATCTGATGTGGAAGTCGGGGGGTGAAATTTTCGAAGTCAAAGGTGAGAAGACTAGAAACGGCGGGATCGATTCCACCGATTGCAGATAATAAAGCTTTTCGTTGCGAAGGAAAAATTTGAAGAACTTCCAATGCAGACATGGCAGAAGGCGCCTGTGCCAGATCCTCAACAATATTGTAGTGCTAAGCGGCATGGGAATTCGGATTGTAGGAAGACTTTCGTAAAACACCTTTAGAAGGTGGCCTCACAACAGGTTCAGTAATCGGCTTCTCAATTTCCAACGAACTGGAGACAGGTGGGAGACGTGGACCATCCGCAACTTCCTTCCCTGGTGCCTAACGCGATTTTTTGTAATCCTTCGAACGCGTAGCAATAGAGATAGGTGCAGCACCATTCATCATAAAGACCTGGGACCCAAATGGTGCAGATGGTGAAGGCTGTTCAACCATCTGGGTCTGCTAAGATGGGAACGGCTCTTTAAGAACTGCCGGAGTCCCTTTGGAGCCTTTTATAAGTTGACTAACTTTAGATCATCATGGAAAATCTTTTGTATAGTGATCTCCTTCAAAAATGAGGCAGGGGTACTTCGGTTTGCGTTGGGAACCATCCTCGGTACGAGGTTTGGACTCTGGCTTTGGGGCGTCTGATTTAGATTTTCCTTTGCCCTTATTTTTCCCTTTGGAGGCTTTCTCTATAGGATTGTCCTAAATGGCATTAACCTCCGCAGTTTTGCTAGAATTGGTAGGGGTGGGAGAAGCAGAATTATTAGATGAGTTGGACTTCTGCTTCCCATTCGAAGATTTCTTCGAATTCTGATAAACGGAACCAATAACACCATCCACCGCTGGGGTAGGTGGGGCTTTAGAGGTTCCAGACCGTGGAGCATCAGGAATAATATCATACAGCATGCCGGATTGTGAATATACCAAATCCAGATATTGAGCACACGCTATGGCTTGTTCTTCAGTCACACATGCTCCCATAGATATATCTTGGGCGATTTTGTTAACGAAGGAGGTGGTGAACTAATGTGTTAGTATCTGATCAGGTATATGAAACTTGATCAGTCTACGATGACGTCGCCACTCATGAATGTGATCGGAAATGTGGGTGGCTTTGTCCTGCTTCAAAGAAGTCAGTTGGTGCGTCCCGGCTTCGTAGCGAACTGGTAACTGAAAATGAGTCAGAAAAGCCATGGCTAATGTATTGAAATCTTGAAATATGCCACGGGGTAATTCAATATACCACTTAGCTGCAGCGCCAGTCAAAGTGCACTGGAAGAGGCGTAGACGAACTGAGTCATCCACCCAAGAGTTGGACGAACACGAAAGATGGTAAGTCATCACATGAGCTTGGGGATCCTCTCTAGCTTTTCCCTCAAACTTGGGGCAATCACTGAGCACCTTGGTAGGAACCGGAGGCCAATAAGGATTGTGCAAAATCAGATCATTGGTTAATTTTTAAACATTCGGTAACTCCAAGGTAGCCAGAAACGGAAATGGTGGATTAGACGGCATGCTTGGCCCTAGATAAGGACCAGTACCTGTACTCCACACTGGTTGGGAATATCCTTGCCCCCATGGGTTCTGTCCAGCAGGATTTTGACCGTAGGGGGTATAGGTCGTATAACCAGCCTGATTTGGTTGCTGGTAACCAGCGTACGGGGGTTGGTAACCAGAGTATGGACCCTGATTATGAGTCAGCCCTGTGTAAGCAGCATTTGGATTTGGCTACTGAGTATAGGTATAGCCGGGTTGTTGAGGACGATAGTTATAACCTTGGGGCTGGCTATAATTTGGTCGATATTGACTGTGAGAATAGTAGCCTCCTTGAGGTTGAGTGGGCTGCTGATAGGTGGGGCCCTACTGAGCCTGATAATTGGGGTGCAGAGGTTGATTTTTCTACGGCATCGAATAATTCGGTTGTTGTGTAGGGTTAATAGGATGTGAAGGCTGGCCTGCTTGAGCAGGCTAACTTGGCTGAGCGGGCTACCCTGGGTTAACAGGTTGACCCAGGTGAACAGGTTGTGCCGGTTGCGCAGGTTGACCTAGCTGTTGAGAAGCACCAGGTTGTACCTGATGAACCAGTCGACCTGGAGGTGGTACACCAGGTTGTGCCGGATAGACCGCTTGGCTTGGTGGAGGTACACCAAGTTGTGCCAGATAGACCGGTTGTCACGGTGGAGGAATGGAGCCAAGTGGTGGCTGGTAACCGGTTTGACCTGCAGCAGGACCATAGGATGGTCCAGGCTGGTGAGCAAGGTTTGGATTAACAGGATACTGAGGTTGCATGGGTTGGGAAGGTTGGACTTGCCCCCCAGGACCATATACCGGCCCCGATTGGTACCCCAGCTGAGGCTGCACAGCTTGACCGGAAGGGTTGTAATACTGTCCTTATGGATCGTATGATGGCCCTTGCTGGCCTGCAGGATAGCCTTGTAAAGGCTACCCTTGCAGGTCATAAGAATAGCTAGGCTGGCCCGAAGGTTGGCCTTGAAAAGGTTTCCCTTGCGGGTTATAAGGATGTCCAGCCTGGTTATAGGGTAAACCTTGAGCATGAAGGTGAGCCTCTGGAGCGGGTAAACGTAAAACGTCCCCGTGCTCATCATACTGATATGGAAAAGCATACACGGGCGTACCATCCTGTGCATAATGCGAAAAATATGGGCGATTGGGATCTTGAGAGGTTTGTCCAACCTCAGGGTTCGGCTGTTGTAGGGACAACTGATACTCCTCCGGAGAAATGTTGTCTGGCATAGCAGTTGCTATGTACACGTCTTCAGGAGGCGGCACAGCCCTCGCAGAGTGTGCCATGACAGCGGGCGCAGATGCGGCCACATAGACAGTGGGCCGAATAGGTACAGAAGTGACTTGAGCGGATGCCGTGACGGGTGTCTGAGGAGACATCCCCAATGAAGGAACCACCGGCCTCGTAGAAGGAGCTGATACCCCCATAGAGGTTGCGGCGGCAATGATCTGACCCAAGGATCTATACCTTACTGGTAATGAGGGACCGAGTGATGACATAACAGCTGGTTTAGGGTTGTCTCCTGGAAATAATCTCTGAGGAAATAACTGGTAATATTCACTGAACGTGGGGATTTTCTCCCTGGATTCACTCATGTTTGAGCCTGCTGCTAGATCTCGTGATAGACGACGAGGACTAGGAGGAATAACAACAGCTATAAAAGGCGAACCCGATATAAGAGAAAGGAAATCTGCCCCTACTCTTAATTCAGACCAAGGGTCGGAGAAGGGCCAATTGAACTCAACTGGTCCCCCAAAGGGTTGCTCAGACAGAATCGGTCCCCCGTCAGGAAACTTGGAAACAACGGGATGCTGTGGTTTAGCAGAGGATTGGGAAACCTCTGATGAATCGTCCATATATGGACTACCAGTAGATGAAACAGAAGGTTCCGCCACTGTGGTAGCAACGACAAGAGAAAAATACCAAACACACACACGGGCTAAAAAAGAGTCAAGACACACAATCAAACGGTCAACAAACAAAATCTAACAGGGCGTGTGATCGCGGGTGTTTTGTTTTACCACATTGAAACTTAGAAACTTTACCGTTTCATGTTTTAAGAGTCGAGAAACGGTTGAAAGGTGACTCTATCTCTTTCAGTTTTGAAGCAAGTGTGAAAGGACAAGCACTTGGTGATCCTTTCAAATTTAAAGATTTAGAAAATATCAAATGACTACTCAGGAATACTAGGCAAAGGGTGTACCAAATAACCGTGAACTGCAATATACACCTTGGTTTCAAAATGAAAAAGAAATCAACCAAGGACTTAACGTACGTGCAGGCAATCTCCCCGAATGCTGTGTCCGGTGTATCACGAGTATAGGGCAGCAGACTCAGCTTCCTGTGGATAAAGGATGAAAACCTAGTGGGGTCTCCCTTTATATACGCGACGGTACGAGGAGCACAAGTCCGTACTAGTGTTGTCTAAAGCCAAGAGGCGAACGCCAGCTACTAGGTTTAAAGACGCCGGAACACGTCTCTAGCCTAGACCTCTAAATGTGTTTCGTTAGATTTCAATGTTGCCTTAGTGTAAATTGAGTAAATTTTAAGGTTTATCTTCAATTATATTTCAGTTTTCAGGCCCTAGAAAATGTAATGTCTCAAAATCTCCTAAATGCACTCTATATGCCACAATATATCATTTCATTCGATGAAAGCTATTTATGAGAGAGTTGAGAGCTTTTCACACAATAAAGAAATGAACAGAAAACAACCAAGGATGTCTCTAATGCAGCTAGTGAAAACTAAAAAGCTTTTCGTTCAAAGTTACCAATCACTAATAACACCGAAAAGATCTAATTCACATTAACTAATGAAGAGAAAAAGAGATGTTTTTTTTATATTTTCAATATTTCAGAGAAAAATGCGCTAAAAAATGAAAACTAATGCAAGAGAAATTTGAGAAATGATGACAAGAGAGCAAAAGCAAGCAAATTTCACTCAATCCAAACGTACAATCAGACCTCAAATCAACCAAAAGTCCCTCAAAATGAAAAGAATCCCGAAGACTCCAAATGAGCCGTGTAATCTAGGCCCAAAATGAGACAAGGAGGAATTCGAATGAAGGAGGAAACAATCACTCAAACAATACAATGAGACAATAGAAAAGCACCAAATGAATGGAAAGAAGCGATCACAAGGTTGACTGAACCGATAGAGACCAAAACTCCCAAGGGAGGCTCGACACACAATAGCACCTAGATGACCTAGGGCTAGAATGAAAAATCGATGGAAATGGGCAAACAAACAAAGGATGAAGGTAACAGTCAGTCAATCAAGGCTCCAAAACACTCAAGCAATGGAAAAAACAAGACCAAACACACAGATCAGGCTCAGGAAGCTCAGAACTGAGCAAACCCTAGTACCTCACAGGATTGGCGCGACCGTGAGGCTGAAAATAGCGCCAGAGTTGAATTTGCGTCGGTAATACACAAGCAACCTACGCGAATGGGTGCGACTGTCAAGCTAAAAAGCGCACCAATCGAGTTTCCCAGTCAAAAACAAAAAAGAGCAATCCAACAAGCAAACCAGTGATGACCAAGCTATCAAAAACCCAAATTCACAGAAAGAACCAGCCCAAAAGAGCTGATCAAGCAAGGAGGATCAATTATCGACCGAAAATGCAAGACGATGCTCCAAGTGTTCAGTTTAGAAACTAAACCGGAGAATGACTGAAGCAGCTTTGACCTACTTCGCAATTGCAGAGAAAAAGTGTTTCGAAGGCTATCTGGCAAACTTCAGGCTCTGTCTATAGCTTATAAAACAAACAACAACAAGCTAACGCTCCCTAGCGGAGTCGCCAATTTGTTGTGGAGGTAAATCCCCTCTGCGGACAGAGGCGATCCCTACTAGCCCAGACCGGGTCTAGCAACAATTGTTCATGCTATAGTGCATGTTCCTAATTGCAAATAAACCAACTAGTGATGAAGGCCTACCTAGAATCCAACGATGTTGCTTGTAGGAGAGGTAGCACTCTTGTTCCTTAGCTCTGGCAAATCACAATCCCCACGATCTCCATGATGTACACCTACACACGCAAAAAACAAAACAAACAAAAGCGTAAAATCCAGTAGATGCAACTATATGTCCATCATAAAGGACATAACTCATCATCATAAACAATAACAAGAGTGGAACCATAACCAATAGTCGCTTATTATTAATCAATCAAAGGAAAATTACAACCAAGTTCTGACGCTGAATTCTCCTTCGGAGGGTCGCTAGCAGAAAACATCTCGAAAATCCAGTCAAGGATGGGACAAACCTCTCTCTTCGGATCTTGACAATAGTCTGCTTGCTTGAATTTGGCCTTAAGGGAATTATGGAGCCTCTTGCAGCATAACGCTCTTGGGAATTTGGGAACTGAAGACTAGCTTGCAATGGAGAGGGGCAAGCTTTTATAGATGGAGGAAGGAGAGTTGGGATCCCTATAATCATGGGATTGGCCCTATCATCAAGGAAGCTTCCATGAGAGGTGGCAAACGACTTCCTCTACATGGAAATCCGGGGCCAAACCTCCCAACTCAAGATATATACCAGTTCATGAATTGGTTAGGACAAAACTTTCGCCATTTATTTTAAAAAAAACTCCTTAAATTGGCTGGCGCGAGTGCGACTATGGGACAGAGCGCCAATTGGCGCGCGCTCTTTGAAGGATTTCCCCCACTAGCACGGGTACTAACCTAGCTGCCCGCGCTAATGCAAAAAGAGGTGTTTTTAGGTTTTTTTGCAAAGAGATGTCTTCAGGGAAATGAAAGCTCATTTTCAGAGGGATGTCATGAAAGTGTTTTCAAGTCTTGTCTCTGCTCACAGGTCACAGAATGAGCCCTCCAATGTGCGGGATGGGGAATGGCAGGGATGGTGACAAATTGTTGTGTAACAGGTGTTCATATGGAAGTTAATCATATACCATCTCCTCATTTCCTCCAAACCAGGTTAGTATCAACAAAAAATATACAACTAAATTACCTTTTATTGGCTTGTCAACAATAGTTAGATCAAATTGTTGTAATAATAACAACCATATGATGATTCTATCATTGACATAATTTTTATTCACTAAATATTTGATGGATGCATGATCAATATGGACAAAGACTTGATATCGAGTCATATAGTACCTTAACTTATTCAAAGAGTGCACCACAATTAGGATTTTTTTTTAGTGACATTACATTTGAGTTCAACTTTAGAAATATTCTTACTGATGAAATATATGGCATAGGGAAATTTATGTTCCACTTTCCCTAGGGTTTCTCCTACAAATTTATTGGATTCATTAGTGAGGATGTGGAAAGGAAATGCCAAATTGGGTCATATAAGGATTGGTACAATGGTAAGTTTATTTTTCATTGCCTCAAATGCCTCATGACATTTATTTGTCCAAAAAAAGTCCAAATATTTAGCCAAAAATCCAAACAGGGGTGAATCCAACTTATTAAAGTCCATGATGAATCTTTTGTAATATTCAACAAATCTGAGGAAGCTTCAGGAATCCCTTTGTATTTTAGGGGTAGGTACCCTTTTAACGATGGTAAATTTGTTGGGGTCGACTATGATCCATTCCATGGATATGAAATGGCCTAGGATAGTCCTTGCATTCATAATTCACATTTCATGGGAATTAATGAGCTATTCATCTAGATACATTTCCTAAAACATTTTCATAGATTATAAAGAGCTTCTAGAAAATCACTCCCATAAGGGTTGAAATTATCGATGTATATCCCAATAGTGTGATGCACAAGGTTAGCAAAGATTCTCTAAAATTTCCTCTCAAAAGTAGCTAGAGTATTACACAAACATAATAGAAGGACGCTATAGTAAAAGGTCCCCCATGGAAATGTGAATGTGGTCTTATCTTGGTCCTTAGGGTTGATCTAAATTTGGTTATATCCACTAAATCTATCTAGGAAGGAAAATAATTCGTTATTGCAATGTCGTTTAGGAATTTATTAATGGAAGGAAAATGGAAATTGTCCTTATTTTTAGCTTTGTTTAGTTCCCTATGTTCAACACAAATTATCCACTTTCCATTTTTCTTGGGGACTATAACAAGAGGGGACAACCACTGAATATTTCAAATGGGTTAAACGAACCATACGTCCAACATATTTTGTGGTTCATCGTTTACAATATCCCTAAGGGAATGATTCATCCTCCTCCAAGGCTGGAAGATAGGTTTTCATCCATCCTTGATGTATATGTAATGAGTAAAAAATCAGGGATACACCCCTTTCGTTTCCTTATAGTTCTAAGTAAAGGAATAAAGATGTTGCGTCAGCACAATGCATAATTTTTCTTCTTTATAGGTTGGGAGGGAAGGGCTCATTTTTAGAGTTTTGGATGGATTGATCAACACAATCTTGGCATGTTCTAAATTAGAGTTAGCGAAGAACAATTCAGTCCATGGATTTCTCTTAGGAAACTCTAAGGATTATTCCATCGGTTCATCAATTGGCATGCCAGTAGGGGGTTGATTATGTAATAAGTTACAAATAAGGTCATCTTGATTTATCTGCCTACTTCCTACAGTAGTGTATAGTGTACAAAATGGGTAGATGGATGATTGATAAATTTCTTCCTCTTCCTCTTCCTCTACAGAGGGTTGAGAAGGGGGATATAATACAAGATACTTGGAGAGATGCCCTTTCTTAATGGTCATTTTCCCATCCCTGCAACTAATGTAAGCATAAAAAATGGCCAACTAAGGTCTCCCTAAAATGTGAGGGTACCCATTAAACTTGGTTTTGGGTTTGAAGACAAGGAAATTTTTGGGATACCTCCAGGAGTCAATGGCAACCATCACATCCAAAATAAATCCCTCTGGGGATACTATGGATCTATCTGCAAGTTGCAGCTCTGTAGTGGTCTTCCTCAAAGCTACCTGGAGGTGGAGCTTTAGAATGGTTTCCTTGGTCATAAAATTTATTGAAGCCCCAAGGTAAATAAATGTATTAGGGACCAAAATATTTTTAATGTGGACATCCACTATTGGTCTACAAGGATCCAAGTACTTTTGGGATATGAATATTTGTAGCATATATCATACAACTATTGAACCACATTCATAATGGGGGAATATATTTTTCTTCTCCCAAGAATTTTGAAACATTCCTCCCTGATGATCTTCTTCTAAATGGGGACATATTTGATGGCATAGAGAAGGGGTATTTTGACGCAAAAATTCTTAATTTCTTCTATAATTTTATCATGTTATGGGGTGTGTTGTTTATGTTGGGACAACCTTTTAGGATAGGGGGGATATTGGCTTCAGCGGTATTAGATTCCTTCTATTATTTGATGTATTTAGGTGGAGAATTTGGTTGAGAATATGGAATTACCTTCATATATTGAAGGTTTATTTCTTTTATTACCACAACATAAGTAATATAGGATGTTTCCCCACTATAGGCCTATTGTGTCTATTTAATTTTTGGGTTCATATTGGGTTGGGAAGGAATTTGAGGTTTCTTAGGTGTGCTATTGTGGGGTAGTTTTGGAGGAGGAGGAGGAGGAGGCATTAAGGAAGGGGATTGGGATGCTTTAGGCCTCCATCCCTATGAAGGGTTTCCCCATTAAGGAGGTTTAGCCTTATATGGACCAAAAGGTGGGTTAACAAGTTAAGGAGCGTACTGAGGGTATAGGACCGAGGAGATGGCATGGACCATTATGAGTTAGAGGGTTCCAAGGGTGGAAATGTGCACTCTGATTTAGATGGTAAGGAGGATATTTTGCAACCGTCATGTCCTATTGATATGGCTTAGGGCCCTGTGGCCTACTTTGCTTGATGAAGCAAAGATGCTCCAAGCCATTCTCTTCCTCTTAATATACAATCTTTAGGATTGGAAGATAGGGACATTTTTCTGTTGCATGTTTCTCCTCACATATAGGGTAAACATATATGGTTTTTAATGGGAACTCATTTCTGGGATGTCTCTTAGTTCATCTATGGAAAAATATAGCCAATGCCCTTTTCTCTTTCTCTTGCTTCCTCTTAATATAAATAGTGTTAATCTACAAGGGAAAATTATGCAACGTCTCACTCTTGAAATATTCTAACATACTCCATATATCATGTTTTATGGTCGACATGGAGGGAGAAGAGTTAACGAGGCCTTGGATAGACCTACCTATTTTCATAGTAGCCCTAGAATGATTCTTGAATATTGTATTCATGTCATCATAGATCATCTAGTAAATATATCCTCTAGACATGATATTGAGGGTCTCTATTACATCCTCCCTAATCCCCAGAAGAGGTGAAATTTTGAGTGATTTAGGGTCAAGGGTAAATTTATCCCTCTTATAGTTGAGTTGGAAAATTTCCTCATAGCCTTGTAAGGACTCATTTGACCCTAGGGTCGTCCTAAATATTTCTTCTTTTGTCTCCTTGGAACTATAGTAATCCCTATAATTTTCATTAAAGACTTGTTTCATTTGTGCCTAGGTAGTGATGTTACCTATAGATAGGATCATAAACCAGTGCAAGGCTACATCCTTGAGGGTGGAGGGAAACAGAGTCACCATTTTTTCATCGGAGGTATAGTCATAGGTCCTACAAACTACAAACTCAAACATGAATTTGTTAAGGTCCTCAAAGGCTAGGCCATGGAAATGTGGAAGAAAAGTGGGGCTACTATTCTTCATTCTCACCTCCCAATTAGTCTCTCAAATAGTAAATAACACATTATACCTATTTTTATACATGTTTTGGATGAGAGATACAATCTCTTACTCCCCAATGGGTTCCTCAAATTTTTTAGGTTACTCACCTAAATGTTCCTCTAACTCCCCTGTCGTGAGAGAGAGAAGTTCAAAGTCACCAAAGAAGACTGATGGTTGATTTCTTGAAAGGGTGGGGATTTTTGGCATAAATTTCCCTTGATTATCCATATTCCTACGACGTATGAAAGGTTTAGTGTTTTTTTTCTTCTGTTTTTTTCAAAAAAATTCAAATCAAACAATGTTGATGCAGCAAAATAGAAAGATGAGAAAAAAATGAAAAGTTTGTGTAGAAACAAAACCTAATTGGACACCTCTCAGAAAATGGCACCAAAAATTGATGAGCCTTAGTATTAGAACGATAATGTTCAGACTCCCAGGTCTACCAACTTTAATTATCAACCTAGGGTTAATACAAACTTAAGAGGTGACAATGTTATATGCATAGTAGGTCAAGTTATACTCATGCCACCTTCAAGCAATGGACGAGATCAAGGCATAGAGAGACCACTCTTTCAACTAGCTAAAGGAAGGAAATTGTATGAAAAGAGAGAGTTATATTCTAATTATAGGAATGAAAACATTACTCTACTTGAAAAAATGAAAATGATATTCATCCAAATGTAAAGTCTAACACTAGTGTAGGAATGTAAATACTATGCTATTTGCGGAAATGAAAAAAAATAATGTACGTACAAAATTTAAAATTCATGCCATTTTCAAGAATGTCAACATTAGTCTAGTTGTAGAATGTGAAAATTTTCTTTGAAGAGGAAAATAAATTATGAAATAACAATGGTTCTGACTGAAATCCTAAATAAAAATAAATTTAATGAAATAGGCCTAATATAACTTTGAATTAATAAATGACCCTTTTAATCATTGTGTTCAAATAAACTTAGCTTTAGTGATAGAGTCGATGTGAATTTCATAATAGAGTCATCATTACTATTCAATTTTGGAAAATATTCCTCTAACCCTAATTGTAGAATTGTGTTGCAATGATAAAAATAAATGTATAAAGTGGTATTTGGTCCTTCTAAATGATATTTTAAAATCCTAAGGATCATTATTAAATCCCAAGAGAAAAAATTCAAGCTTATGGAGAAAATATAGTCAGGTTCACACGTTTCTACAAGATGTTACATGATTCCCCTGTTTTTCTACGGGATTGGATCTATGAGCATCCTGAGGGAGGAAAATGTGTTCTCAAGGCGTTGAATGGTAGATTAAGGTATATGAAGATTATATAAGGATTTTTCCAAGGCCAACACCTCTCAAAGTCTAAGATAGTAGAAAATTAAATGTACACAATTCCCTTCCATGGCATAGAAATATAGTTTTGGTGGCATAGTTATGAGGGAAACGGGAGAGGAAGAGGAAGATTTTGATGATGAAAGAAGAAATGTAGGATGAGTGTGACAACCCTACAAGGCATTCGCAGTACCTGAAAATCAAATAAATAAATTTTTTATGCACTTGAAAATAATTCCAAATGAACGATCAAAGTACAAAAAATTGACTAAACAAGAAAGGATAAGTTGAATTTTATGAAACCAAACAACAAGAATGGATGAGTTGAATTTTATTATATCAAATTACAATCTAACTTGCATCATGCATCTAACCTACATCCATGAAATCTTAATTAAAATATCAATACCAAACACAACCAAACTAGATCTTTTCACCTTCATACACAATCAAATCAGACATATGCAACTACATACACAAACAAACTAGATCTTTGCATATCCATACACAATAAAATCATATCTCTACATATAATAATCATACCATATCTCAATGATCCTTCATTAGTTATCAACTAAAATTTTTTTCCATAATTACACCTCTAATAAGAAAATCAATCAAGCATATCTATTAGCTTTCCAATACACTTTCAAATCTCTTACATCTAACCATTCTCCTTTATCTCTAGTGCACATGAATTGTTAAAGATCATATAAAACATGAATAATACATCAAATGCACACCCATCCAACTTCCTGATCTACTTCTCATTTTATAATATCTTTTCCTTACTATTAACATGGGAGAATACTTTGTCATTTTTCCCAAAGCGCCTTCTGCTACTCCAATTCCTGTCTGCAGTCTCCTTTTGGCATTCACTGCAGGTTTCCTCCGACCCCTTCCTGTTCTTCTTGTCTCGGGCAGTTTCAAACTATTGCACTCACCATGCCAAGGCTCCGTCACCGAATGTGGTGTCGTCGGGGTGCAAGTCGAGGCTGATTTGTGCGCTCACATCCCTCCGCCAGTTCAAAAACAGAGACTTCCTCTGAGGAAGTTGAGTGGGGACGTTACCTAGACACCCACAGCCACAGAGGTCGCGCTAGCCATCCTGGCATTGCACGCGAAGCTCAACCCTCACCACCTCCTTTTTCTATTCTGACCAGACCTGTCTCCCCTGCCTCTCGTGCTTCTAAAAGTCACGCTCTGCGTCAAACCTCTTAGAGGGCAGAATTCTGCTTCGAATGCTCCTTCAACCAGCCCATTGTCACTGCCTTTTTTACTGTCACCCTGAGAGAAGAAACACCTCTCTGTCCTCCTCCTATGCCCGGTCCTACCCCCCCTCCCCTTGGTCTTAATCCCACCCTGGCTGCGAATTATCCTGAAAGACCGGTTGCACCCCCAGATTCTGCACCTCCCGACCTGGGTAAGCAACCCATGCAGGTGGACGCGGGCATCACAAGCAAAGATGGCGAACAGAAAGAAGATGTTGAAGATCCGGAGGACGAGTACTGGTGTCGCATAGTGGAGGAGCCGCCTTCTCCAGCTCACGCGCAGTAGTTTCGGTCTGCATTTGTTCAACATCGTACATTCGTTCCACTGTTTTTGAAGATACACTGATTTTCTTTGGTTTTCTACAGCAGCAACAGTTGCATGCTACTCTAGTCTTTTTTGCTTTTCTATGTTGTATGCAATGAACAATGCACTGGTTTCCCTCTCAAGGGCGATGAAACTCCTCTTAAAATAACTGGTTTCCCACTCAGGAGAGTTCGTTACTCTGTTAAAGCATGGACATCAAGCCCAGTCTTCAGGCTCTCACAGCTGAACTAAGGCAGTTTTGTAACAGTATGTTTTCATAAATAGAATTAGCATAATTTAGAAAAAAAAAAACATGGGAGAATACTTTGGGTTTGTTGTCAGTGATTGTTCACAAAATCAAATAAACATTGGCATCAAAAAACCACGGGAGATTACCATGGAAAATTCTCATGGTATTTCATGTGCGTACACAAGTTGGGAATTCCACTTTGAGTATTTATACACGATTTTCCTAAAGGAAGGTTGTGTATGTACTTGAATTTTACACACAACAGTACATATATTTTTAAAGCTTCAAATTCTTTAATCTATTTCAAATCCAACATGTGACTAAGTTTCCCAAACTCTTCCTCAAATTCTACAACACTTGTACAAGCATAAAATCATTTTCAATAGTTCAAGAAATCTTTGTAGCCATCAAACATCAATAGAAAAGTTGGGCTTATTAAATCATAATAAGAATGTGACATGATTGGAAATATGATATCGAGGAAACAAATTTTATATTCAGGCTAACATTATATTATATCAATTTTGACATCAAGGACAACATATTATCGATAATACCAAGTTGGGAATTGGAAAAACCAATGCTCTCCGTGTTTTTCATGACATGTTATTAACTGCCTCTCATGGATCCATTAACTCTGGCGATGCGTCTATTTATTAAGGCCTAAAGTTTTTGGTCTAATCAAAATTATGATTTATATGTGGTATCAGAGTCAAAGGTCTCTATTTTGAATCACACCCGAATCATGCTAGGGGCGAGATTATTGGATAGTGGATAAGCCAATGCGCCATGTGTGTTTTGTGAAATGTTTTTAACTACCTCTCGTGGATCCATTAACTCTGGTGAATCATGTGTCTACTTACTAAATCCTATGGATTTTGGTCTAATAGAAAACATGATTCCAACAAATATTCAACCACAAAGGCACACTTCCAACTCGATCAGAGACAAAACTTAATATTTAGCCACAAAGTGACACTTCTAATTTTAACAAAAGAACACAAAGATACGTTAATAAATTGAAAAACCTACCAGATGACATTAGACCCATGATACCATGACATGACTAGCTAGCCCCCGATGGCTATGAGGCTATTTTTTTGCCATATGATCTCACTAAGTGATAAAAAAATTATCTATCAATGAGAATCCTATTTCTGATGTAGGCATGATGTCATCATGCACACATGGTACACTTTGGGCTATGCCACATGTCACCTAAAATCAGTCATGATGGCAACTAAGTTTTTTTTGTCTAAAATGCCATGTGTCACATCATCAAGGTTCCACATGTCAAGATTTTTTTGCATCCACCAAGTCCACCATATATCATTATTCCACATTAACCAACCCTAGCACATCAATGATCTCTACCACATCAACTATGTTTGCTTCTGCCACATCAAACAACTCTGTGACATCAACTATCTATGCCATGTCAACTAATCCTTTATTTTTCCACGTCAACCAACATTGCTGCATCAACCATCTCTTCCACATTAACTAAATCTGCTTTTTCCATGTCAACTAATTTTACCAAATTAGCCATCCTTTTGATGTCAACTGATTTTCCCACATTGTCCATCTCAACCATGTCAACTAATTCTACCACATCATCCATCTCTTCCATGTCAACGTAAAAAATGTGTTATATCATACCTGCCACATGTATTAATTCTTCCATGTCAACTTTGATGATGCTAAATCAACCACATAATACATTATACTGGTTGCACGTCACATTTGATTCATGTGGGATGGGTTTGAGCACTTCTCAGTTCCCGTGTGGAACCATAACCTCATTCAAAATACCACGTTGTTAAACATCATCCAACTTGACTTTCCATTATCGTTGATCACCAGAGATGGACATTAACTACCAGATGCATGATTAGGTACACACACTAGTTAAAAAAATTGGGGTTTAACCCCTTTTTATTCCGTTATAAACATTCTTGACCTTAAAAGAGTTTTTTTCCTTATCATGTGGGAGTTTGACCAAGTGTCATATATCATTGGAATGACCTCAAAGATAAATATTAAACCAAATTCTTTGCGCTTTTATTTTATCAAAATAATTCTAATAAATTATTAGTAAGCTTTAGGTTATGATTTCATGGGTGTCATGTTCAAAATTCCCTATCTTCTTATTCTGGAGGATTTTCAACAAATTTATTATACTTTTGGAAATCTCTTAGTGAAGATTGTCCAACTACAGTGTTTACATAATTATTTTATTATCATAAATTAAAAAAAATATGAATAATATTCAAGCCATATTTGACATCTCTAATTTGTGACCTTTCAATACGTCATACCTTCAAGACAACACACTTCCTTTGAAACCAATGAAATGATGACACTATCTGCAATGATATCCTTCCTTTTACATATCCCTTCATTTCAATGAGATTGGTTTTCATCAATGATAACACTATTCCCAACACATAATTTCAAAATATTTGTTGTGATGATTACCTTTTAGCTTCTCACTCATCAAAATTGTGGTGATTTAGAAATGCTTCTCTTAGCTCTTTTTAGCATGAAAACATAATTATAAAGAAACCCACATAATTTCTCTACATTTCTTAAGGTTGAATGCGTGAAATTTAGTCCCAATGGATGTTCACCATCATTTTCGTTGTTGTCATTACAAAAAATGATATAGTCCCTTCAGAGCTCATTACGAGTGTAATTCCTTCCACACATAGCAAGTTATTTGCATAACTACCATTTAGGAAAAATATAAATAATAAATAAAATATTTCAATAAAATAAAAATTATGGTATGTAGTGTGTTGACCATTATTAAAGAGATGTGTAATTATTTTATAGTAAACATGGAGTTTAGACATGCACACACACATACACACACCCATATTCACCTTGGACCTATTATGGGAAAAGAGGGAACACACTCTTTTAGGTGTAATGTTATTTAAAATTAAAGAAATTGAAGAAAAGGATTGCATCGCGAGGGATTTGATCTTGACAAACATATAATAAATATAAAGTTAAGATGGATTTACACACATAACATGATCCTAGATCCATTTTAAACCTCCATCTATCAAGTATAAAAATGATCAATGTTCGTGATGTTTAATATATTAATGATAAAAATATTACACCTTGAAATCTTGCTTTAAAATTAGTCTAGATTGGTTTGATTTTTAGATATGTTGTCACATGCATATATATGTAGGTAGTTATTTATGATTTATTTTGTTTTAATTGATTATTTTAAAATTATCTACATTTCATTTATATTAAAATGTA
The DNA here is from genome assembly GCA_034641835.2 of Pinus albicaulis. Classification (NCBI taxonomy): domain Eukaryota; kingdom Viridiplantae; phylum Streptophyta; class Pinopsida; order Pinales; family Pinaceae; genus Pinus; species Pinus albicaulis. The sequence goes on from CM076579.1 coordinate 1,104,051,432, forward strand.
AACACGTCACTATATAATTACTTTAAAATTTCAAGATAAATATTAATTTTCATCTTTGTAAGGGTAGTCATTTTTCATTACGACATTTAAATATCACATAGTCCAAAATATCCTCCTGTTGGTATGATCGAAGGGAAACCATACCAGTAGTAGAGATAAAAAAACTTTGAGGTTGCTGAGAACTATCGTGATTTTTTCACCGGATAACCAAAAAAGCATATGATGTTGTTGTGCCAGGTTGTTACATATGGAAGCTCTACAAGATGGAAAAAATAAAATATAATAAAGAGAAAGATAAAATAACTATGGACCATAATTTTCACTAAGGAGGATTACCACGCATCGTTCACTACATGTGATCATCCTTATTATCTCACGAGAAGAGAATGTTTTTTGATCATTTAGCTATGACTGTGAGCTTTTAGTCTATGTAATCTAACTTGTCTTCCATTCTCACGATTCTAATTACATTTTCCTATTGCAGATCATCACGATTAGTCAAGTCACTACCCATAAGGATTTTGATGTGTCAATATACATTGATGACCTACATGTACCATGAGAAGTAGGAGTGAAGGGAGGGCCCTAAGTTTGGTATCCAACCTTTGGTATCATTCTCCACATTTGGATCAGGGATGAAATGTATGCTATATTGCACTTCTGCTTTGATATTTTTAGTTTCCCTATGAACTAGCTCAGGTGTGATCTCTTGGAATCACACAAATACATTATGCGCTTGGGCCTGGGACCTACATTAACAGATTTATAAAAACTAATTATCAAAATTCACAAATGAAGAGGAGTGTTATAAACACCCAACACTTCTTCCTATTGTCAAATTCCCTTGAGGCATGTTTACAAGCAATGAGGTGAGAAATGTTGCGAGGTGATAAGTGTGGATAACATAAGAGGAAGTAGCTAGGCTAAACAGGGAAAAGGTGGTAGATACAGTAGCATGATATGGAATTCAATGGAAATGAGAGGAGAGGGTTGGGGTAATGGCACATAGGGACAAGAAAATAGGGACAATGTGGAGTCAACAAGGAAGCCACCGAGGGAGGTCATGATAGCTTTACAATATTATAAATAAATCTCTACTATATAAAATAAATCTTGATGGAGAAGAATGTCGATTTTTTGGGATACATGGAGGGTATTCATATGCAAATGACCAATATAACGAGATGGAATTCCCCCACTTTGAACCCAAAAAGAATAAGGAAAAATCCAAAAGGAGAGGTAGAAAAAAGAACAGAAACAAGTAGAGAGAGACAAGGAATCTATGATGAGAATGTACCTAGAGACCAAGCCTTATAGTAAAGACAAAGGCCTCGAACCATAGAGAGAGGCCATAAAGAGAGGCCAAGTAAAAGACAAAGGAAGTGAACACAACTACCACTGGCAGAAACAAAAGCATATAATAATTGAAAGATGGCGATGACTAACAAAATTCATAAGTTAGAGAGGTTTGGTCCTGATCCTTCTAAGGATTGAGACCTTGATGGCCAAAATACTACGGATGAAGATCACAAAAATGATTAATTACATTATTTGACAAAAATCCTAATTAGGGTGAAGTTTAATGAGATCAAGAATTATAAATTTCATCATTGCCTTGATTGTTATTTATGAAACTTAACACATTAACCATACTCGTGCCTATTAAAAAAAATATTATTTATGAAACTTAACACATTAACCATACTCGTCTCCTACCTATCAAAAAAATATTAATTTTTATTGAAAAAATAATAATTGATATATTTTTATGAATATAAAATTTAAAATTTCCTATCAAAAAATTATTATGATTTTAAATAATAAATAAAAATATTAATTAATATGAATGTAAATAGTAAATAATAATTAGTATTTTTAAATTAGGAAATTCAAAATCATTATATCAGAATTTTTAGAGTTTCTCATGGCTCACATCTATGTTATATAGATAATTTTAGTAATAAAATTTTAAAATTAATAATTTTTAATTAGACGGTCTCAACAAACTAAACAGTATAGATTTAGTCCGGATCTTCATCATTCTTGCCCCTTTTCCCTAAATATGATTGGGGAACGTTTTCATAATTTTTTTCCATCACCATCATACATAAGATCGTGCAACCATCATCAATAACGTTGTGCCTTCCTAGTCTTATCCCACTTTATCCTTGTCCTTGCCCTACTCCTACCCTTCCGGTGGACTCACTTAACCCACCTGTCGGTATGGTGAGACCATAAAGTTTGACGCCACTTAACATTTTCCCGGGCCCATTCCTCCCGGTCTTGTACAAGTAGGTTTGAAAGTTACATGTATAGGTATATGAACTTTAAGATATGTATATTGGTGTTCATGTATTCTATATTTGAAATATTTTTACATATATAATATTTTGTTATATATTAATTAGTGATTTAGTTTTTCTATTAGATACTTATTGTGTAATGAAAATGATGATGATTATTAATTTTTATTAAGATTAATGTTGTTTATAGGTTTTTAAGAAAAGAAAAAGAATGTAAGTGTGATTTTTCAAAATCTTGTTTTTATGATCAAAGAGAAGGGAAAGAAGTGCTCAAACATAGCTATAGTTCGGTTTGCTTAATAACTCAAGAAGATTGGAACTGGGGAAAATGTTAAGGAATCGAGAACGAATGTTAGTAACACCTGAGAAGTTTAAAAAAAAGTGTTTTTCATCTTCCACCTTCGTTTCATATATATATATATATATATATATATATATATATATATATATATATATATATATATATATTTAAAAAAAAATGTTCAGTTTAAATAAGTTGACATACTAATTTATATTGAAAAAAATTATTAATTTTTTATTTATTTTTTTATTATAAATATTAGGTACTTGAATTATTTTTAATCTTATTGTTAATTTTCTTTATTGTTTATATGAGCATCTTAAACTCAACTACATTAATCAATCATTTAAGTTATATAAAGTATATATACCAAAAAAAATTGCAATTCTATATTAGATTTCACTAAATCTACTATATAAATTTCCATATAAATTTGATATATCTTAAAAGCTCAAAACACTAAAATTCATTTTTTTGATAAATCTACTATATAAATTTCCATATAAATTTGATATATCTTAAAAGCTCAAAACAGTAAAATTCAATTTTTTGACCTGTTGGTACCCAACTTGAAATAAGTAGAAATGGCTTAAACTGTTTTTCCTTATCTTACTAACTTATATTTGATAGTAATGATTTTTTTTTTATAAATTTAAATTAACTCTAAATTCATATAAACGGAATATATCTTAAAAGCACAAAATATTAAAATTCAATTTTTTGACATTTTGGTACACCAACTTGAAATGAGTAGAAATGGCTTAAATTGTTTTTCCTTATCTTACTATCTTATATCTGATAGTAATAATTTTTGTTTTATAAATTAAAATTAATAATTAATATTTTAGTTATCAAATAAGATATTCTAAACAAATTATAAAATGGAGATACACAAATCCATAATTCAATATAAAATAATTTTATTTTAAATACTCAAAATCCTAAAATGCAAATGGTTGACATATTAGTCTATCAATTTGAAACAAGTAGAAGTTGCCTAAATTGTTTTTTTCGCTTTATGTCTTATATTTTGAATTAATGATTATTTTATTGTTTATTGTTTTATTTTTTATTTTATTATTATTATTATATTTATTATTTTCCAATAATAACTTTTTGATAGATATTTTAGTTTATAAAAAAAGATAAATTAAAAAAACTTATATTATATCACGATATACAGTTGCATAATTTTATGTTGGATTTGGGTACATCTAAAATCCAAACTTCCATAAAAATTTAGTGTACCAAAAGCTGAAAATCTTAAAATCCTAACCTGTCAGAGATTTCTTAATTTGAAATGAATGGAAGTTGCTTAAATTATTTTTTCCTTTCTATATTTTAAAATAAAATACATTGTCATTACTCATCAATTTTTTTTAAATAATTTATTTTAATATTTTAATATAAAAACAAATAAAATATTAAGATAATGTAAAAATGAAATACATTATATCATTACTCATCATTTTTTTAATAATTTTTTTTAATATTTTAATATAAAAAAATAAAATATTAAAAAACTGATCTAATTACATTAGTAAAAAATAGGTTTTTAATTTTAATACACCATATTCTTTTTTAATTAAAAATAATCTATAAATTTAACATTTCAGAAAATTACTATTTGAAAAACAGAATTTTAATTAATTATAAATAAAACAAAATTAAAGAGACACTCCAATATTTCACATTCGGTGTGTTTTAAACTATTCTCTTCCCTTGCGTTCTTGCCTCTTACAAGAATATACGTCTTTAGTTTGATCACTCATTGCACTCTACATAGGTCCTTAGTAGGTTATTCATGTTTTCTGAATATATCTTCAAATTTAAAAGAAAAGGGTGTGTAGATTGTTCATGCTTTGTTAATGTGTTTTTATATTCAAAAGCTAAGTTTTTAGCAGATATTAGATTTGCACTAAAAGTTGAATGCAAGTTTTTTTTATAAATAATTAATTTAAAATTAAATTATTATTTTTATTAATAAAAGGTTTTATTAATAATAGTTGATATTATTCTAAAGTTATTATTATTATTATTTTTAAATAAAATAAATAAATGATTTTAGTTTTATCTGTTTCTTGGGGTATTTGTGAAAATGAAAAGCTATATAAGAGGAGGTTTGAAGTTTATATTTCTTGAACCATTATTTAGAAATTATAATGATTATGATTGGAATCAATCTTATGTTAATAGATTAGCTTTTACTAATTCTTTTAGATAATAAATTAGTATAGATCTATTTTTAATAGTGGTGTAATATGAGTTGAGAGAGATTAAATTTCTTCAAGTGAAATTGACAATATTTAAATGTTTTGTACAAATATATATTTTTTAAATTTCTAAAATTTTTATTTTAATTAACAGCAACAAAATTTCATGAACAAAATTTCAACTCTAATGAAAAACAAAAACAATTACAGATCATAATAACTGTAGAACAAACCTCTAAAATCAATAAATAAATATCTTTAATTATATAAAATAAGTACAAAATCGTTTTTAATTATATATAATAAAAAATTTCAATTAAAAAACAATAATTATATTACATAAAATTAAAATAAATGAATTATATGAAAATAATAAATATATTTCTGTTATTTGAACATAATAATCCCTGTGAACATTAGTGCTCCATGTTCTTCGTATTTCCAGGTAAAATAATCAAAGTAACTCCAATGACTAGAAAGATGGCGATGGTGGTGGCAGTGGCAGGCGTGGCACATGCATGAACAAAGGCAGCAAAAAGTCAGTGGCCAATTCATGCATGTTCCGAATTTCATTTATTGATGAATGTTAGATGGACCTTACTATTCACTCCACTTTTCTGACTTCATTTTTGAAATTTGCATTATTACATTCCTCTGTCTATCATTGTCGCCTTGCTTACCTTTTCCAGCCAACTAACTTTATGTACTGCACAGAGCTTTCATATTATTGCTGGTCATTGATTTCAGCATTTATGGAAATTTACCTGGGTCCTGGATACTTCGCTTTATAAGAGGCCGATCTAAGAGAACTCTCAGTTCAAGAAAGCTCCCATTGGTGTTGTATTATCTTGCCATTTCCATGCCAAATGATGGTGTACCGTGAAGGTTTCAGCAGAGAACAAAGGTGACATGTGATTCTTTGAAGAAACTAATTTCGAAAATACAGTAATTTTTTCTTTTAAGTTCATCTTACACTATAGACATAGATTGAGTTTAATTTAATTTCTTGCAGAAACTAGAATTAGGCCCATGTAGTATGACCTCACTTTCTGGATTTGACTGATAAAATATTTATGGTAAAATCTAGGAATATTTAGTGTTCTCCTCATCATTCCAGAAGATCACCCAAGTTTATTTGTTTGCAGATTCGTGCGAGATCTCCAGAGGCCTTTAACCTCTTTCTCCTTTCAGTACTGTCAGCGTTGGAGTCCGTCTTTCGTGTTAGGTACGTCGTATCAGCTCCAAGCTACTGAGGTTTTCGTTGGAGTTGTACTCTGGCCATGGTTCTACTGGCCTTTCCAAGAATGAATGGATGCTGCCTAGAATGGATACTTCATGTTGTTTAAAAGATTATGGTTGGGCGTTACTAATATAAAGTTTGACGCTATCCCCTCTGAGCTTTTTTAACTCAAAACCTTTCTACCCTCTTCCAATGCATGTTGTTTTATCATTCAAATATCGCATCTGAAATCCCTTTTTACATCGCTAGACTATCCCATTAAACCCTTCGTCCCCTAAAAGGTACTCAGGTTTGTTCAGGATCTTGGTTTTCGTTTTCCATTAACACCAAATTGTGGTCTTCTTGACCTTGCAAGGCCCCCACTCTTCGAATCCGGACAGCAGCACCACATTTCTACTCATTTCTATGTTGTATGCATACATGCCAGAGTAAGGAGTGGCAATGAGGCCACTGAGCTTATTTACATGTTGTATGCAAACATGCCAGAGTTGGGGTGTTAATGAGGCCATTGAGATTTTTTGAAAAGAAAATTTGTATGAGTATACTACAATTAAAATTAATTTGATTATAGATATTGGAAATATTTTAATAAAAAATTCAGAAATTTAGTGAATGGTCTCACTTCGCTCTATAAATTGTCTAACCATTCATATAAAGATGCCGTCTATCCCTCCTGAGCTATGTATATATACAGCTGACTTTGGTGTATTTTACTAGGCTGCCCTGCAATATATGAAGCCTGCTGCATGCATTTAGCATGAATATTTCTGGTGGAATTAATTGGTATGTAGATTCGTCATTTTCGATGTAAAAAGTGATTGGAGATGCATGGACATCTCAATCAATCTCAATAGGCGTGTGTAATCTCAGTGAACACGAATGATTTTTGGTATTTTCCTGATCGTGATGTGAAACAAGGAAATGTATATGAAATATATGTAATTTTGTCATACTTTTATAACTGCATTTTTTTTTTTATATAAATCTTTAAAAACCGCAATTTCTCCCTTACTCTTACAATTATATAGATTACAATGCAAATATATGTGAATATAACTTATTCAAAATGCTGAAAATGTATGTGAAAAAAACATTAACAACTCTTGAATGGAAAAAGGCCTAGTGACCACCTGTCCTATTAAAAATTTGAGAGAGCGTTGGTTGAACAGGAATAACACACAAATAATTAATTTCTATATTAAAGCACACTAATATATTACAATATTTATAGTGCTGCTGAGATCCAACTAATTCCACTCTTGGAGGGAGTAGTTGAGAGAATCTCTCAACATCCTCCAACACACCAAACCAATCCCTAAACTATAGTATGCATCATAAATGAGGCATTATCTCAACAACCCCCCTTAATGCCTACATTACAGAAATGGAGAACACACTAAATTAATACAAACATTTGTCTACCCTGGTGTTCATTAACATTTGTACCCACTCTGAGATCTCATAGACAACGCTCTTTTCTCCACCATTTTCGAGCTACCATTCAACCCATTTAAAATACATTTGTTTCTGACCAGCAATAATGAACTTTGCAAGATGAACAGTATTGACAACTCGGCTCGTCGGGGCTTCCACGATAGAGCTGACAAGTGATGAACCATCCTATGGCCCAATCACCATCTGTCGGATATTTCGCTTTCGGCTATCCATCAGTGGCTAGGCAAATGGTCTGAATACTGAATGTGTTCAAGAGCTAATCTAACAACTTGACCTGCTTCATACAAATGGATCTCGTACTGTAACCTGTAACTGATGCTCTTGGCCTGTAGCACAACAAGATCAGCATATAACAAATTCACACAATCAAATTAGCCAATTGTCCTCTCATCCCTGTAGAACGTAGGGAACGACTAATTTAAATAATGCTAAATTGTTCATAGTTGGTTTTGCACTCCACAAATCTTACAACAACAAAATTTACGAAATTATCCAAACATCATTCAAATAATTAATAAAATAGGCAACGACTTTCACTGTGTTTTTGGCTGCTAAATTAGTGAATATTGCAGCTTCATTTTGTTGGCTCGCTCCCCCCAAGATTGCACTAAATATTCTAGCATGCCAACAAGAATCTGCAGAGAATGCACTGCGCCAAAACAAACAACAAACCACCAACGAGAACTCTAAGTAACAAATTCACTGCAAACTTCACTTCACATACTTACACCACTCCAAACATAACTCTAACCCTAAACGATGTGCACTACATTTAATAATATTGCACTGCCTTTAGTGCAGTTTCAAAACTGCGGGCACTCACACATTTCGAACCTCTGCGTTAGCCAAATGTTCCTCGTCTGAAGCAGCGATATCACCAATAAGAATAAAGTGCCCAATAGAGATGCCGAAACTAAAGATACAGTCTTTTGGCACACACAAACTTTGGTTGATGAAGTCTCAGCCATAAGGAGGAAAATTGGCTTTGCAATATGTTGGAATGTAATTGTTATTTCCCGTATCGCCATAGGAATCGCCAAAGAGTATGGAAAGTGCAGCGTGAAGCAAAGAAGAAAAGTATACAAAGGGTCTGCGATTTGGCAGGGGCATAGTCAATATTAATGATATGCATAAAGAGTCAACAGTAATGACCCCGAGACTGTTCGAGAAGGGAATAAAATGTAGCGATATATCTGGAATCTCCAGCGGAGTATTTGAAAAGTGAATGCGTAGGAAAAACAATGATATGGCTACCAGGACACAAGATCTGCATAACAAAACTGTCAGAAGATTTGGGCTCGGTTCTCTGCGGATCTGAACCGATGTTCTCTGTCAGGAAAGGGCACTAGATAGGCTCTTTTCAGAATCGCGTGACATAATAGTTGATAATGCGCTGCTTGAGAGAGGCAAAGGAAATATGAAAATCTAAAGCAGGAAAGAAAAAATGTATGCTCGGCATGCGTAACCGAGAAGGACTCAATGACTACTCGACATGACAAAGATTGTTCACTGTTTTTTTGAATTGCTGCTGTTATTTTCATTGGAGTGTTTCACATGCAATGCACCAGCGCTGTCCGAAATCCGTAAATGCTGTATGCTAACCTGCCACTGCCACTCTACACCCTGTCAGTATATGCCATCTGCAAATGCACAATAATACCTATCTAATCTACTTATGTATAGAAATTCTCTCTCAAATTATTTCATTTTCTTGGGCACTCCTGTGAGGGATTAAGCCCAATTAGGCTCTAATACCATATTAAAAATTGGAGAGAGCATCGGTTGAACAGGAATAACACACAAACAATTAATTTCTATATTAAATCACACTAATATATTACAATATTTATAGTGCTGCTGAGATCCAACTAATTCCACTCTTGGAGGGAGTAGTTGAGAGAATCTCTCAACATCCTCCAACACACCAAACCAATCCCTAAACTGTAGTATGCATCATAAATGAGGCACTATCTCAACACCGGCATGGTTAAACTAAGTACTAAGAAAAGTTATTGTGTTTGTTAAACTGAGTATGAAGAATAGTGATCGTATTTGCTGATTTCTTTCTCTTATTTTTTATAAAATTTAAAAGGTGGCTAGATGAGCAACTGACGTTATTGTGAGTTTCAATGTTTTGAACAGATAGAGTTGGTGATGTAGACTTTTCATCAATGTTCAAATAAATCAATCAGTCTATTTGCAAAGTGGTGGAACATAAATCACGATGTGATTATTTGCAAAGCAGTTATACATCTCAACCCATAAGGGTGCCCAAATATTTGGTAACAATGATATTTGATATATTTTTGGTCTCAAAGACTACCATAAAAGGCATTATTTTCCTATCATTATTGAAGCGTCAAAGACACTAAGCAACTTTTTTATATGCCCGGTGTTAAGGAAAATATGGGTTCCTCATGTTTGTTTGTATGTTGGGGCAGGTCGGTACGCTGAGCTTAAATTTGTATATATAACACAATTTCATATTAAAAAAAATCTGTTTGAATGGTAACATTCCATTTTATTTTAATTATATTTAACAGAATTTTAAAAATACATATGAATTATTAAGTGAAATAAAATTAACCAATGTGGTTGTTGGTTAATAATACTTTATTTTTATTTCAAAATAAAAACTATAAATATTTGGACTAATGGATTAAGTTAATGGTAAAAGTGTTTCAACATTCCAGAAAAAAAGATAGGGATAGTATTTGACAGTTACTTTTCCCAAAAGGATAAAAAAGAAATCCCAAAGTGGAAAAGGGGTTCTGTTGAGAGAAGAAAGGAGGAGAGGGTTAAAAACAACATGTTGTGAAGAGAAGAGTTGTTCAAAGATGGGCATACCAGTGGAACTCTAATACCCTAAGGAAGTGTAGGCTCGATAGAGGTCCTGATGCTTAACCCTTGGTAGTTTTCCTATTTTCTAGTACTCTGGTGCAGAGCACGAGGGGAGAAGATGAGGTGATCGCCTCTCTCAAGGTTGGGAAATACCATCACTTTAACAAAGGTTGCAGAGATAAGTATCTGCATATGATGAAAAAGACTTAAAAGTTAGATGAAGTATGAATCTTAGATTATTATTCTTTTAATTGCTTATCTCTCTTTGGTAATGAGAAATATGGTTTCAATATACTTAAACAAAGTAGAAAGCAGACTCTGCTAGTCGAAATAAATAGCCAAGAAAAGTCATGACAAGTAGACTATCATTAAATAATATGTTGTTTGAAAGCTTTACAAAATCTAAAAAATGAAATGATAAAAATTATTACAATAAGCAGTAAAATGAAGATATATTGTTGAGGTTATGGTTTTTGATATAAACTAAAGAAGAAGAAGCATACAACATGGGAATACAAGAATGAAATGTGTTCATCTATATAAAATAAGGATAATCTCAGGAAATGAGGCTCAGCGGTTTAGAGCCGAGTCCTGTGGTGATAGGGCAAGGTCATGGCCCCCTAGCCATTATGATCCCAGTACCAGAAAGAAGAAAACTATAGAAGAGTTATATTCTGATTAAAAATGTACAATTTTTTTAAAAAGAACTACAACTACTTCACCGTAAAGGCTAAACAGTGGACATAAAAAAAATACACTCTGTCTGAGAAGCCAAAATTCTTAAATATGAACCTAGAATGTTTACAAGCCAAAATTCCATAGTGTAGTCCAAGCAACCAAACAAGTTTATACAAAATAGTTTCATCATGTATAAAGGAATATCCACTACAATATCCTTTACAAAAGAGAAAAATGAGAATAGAATAAAAATTTCTATTGATATCATATGGTTTTGCTATAGAATACCTAGAGCATATATCGCAAACAAAATTAAGGTATACATGTCAAACAAGTAATAATTACAACAATCCATCAGACCCAAGTAGGGCAAACACAGTAATAAATTTAAACGCTAAACAAGGAAGCTAGAACAACAAACTACTTGAATAACCCTTCAACTAAATATAAAGACCCATTAGTTCCTTGCATGCAAGAGAGGTACAGAGGTCGGATGCTACACTTGTGCATGCAGAGGGTATAGCCCTTAGTGAACCGAAGTTGTAAACTATAACATGAAGTAGAAATAATATCGTGTTGAAAACATACCTAGGTTGGTTGACCTGAAGCGATTGAGCCAAGAAGGAAGAAACCCCCCTATGATTCTTTTGTTGCCCGACTTGTGAATAAACAAGAGACAAAACATGAGACCTATAGTCACTGGGGATCATAGAAATGAACATATACCTTTATTGAAAAAATAAAACTCAGTGAAAAATTCTTGAATGCTACCTTTGGTGGACAGGGTAGGAACATGACTCTCCCTCACTTGAAAAATATAGAGAAACGAAAGGACTGACACTGGATTCAACCCATGAATCATATAGCCTCATTTTCCCTTAGCTGAAATAAGTTAATATTAATAAAATAACTAAGTAATGAAACCTTCTCATGGGTACATCTATGGAAAAACCCTCTTCAAGATTAAACAACAGAGAGAAATAGAGACATACCAAGTAAAAGATGCCAGGAAGCAATGAGGTATCTAGTGCGAAGAGATGATAGTAAGGCTCTATGAGACGCGAAGCTCCACCATGGAATTAATCTGCCGAAATCCACGACAAAACATAGACAAAACCTCTTCATTATGGAAGAGCCGAAGTTGGTGTAGCTGAGCTCTGGCTCATGGAGGAAAGGAAAACCATTTCAACAGATCGAAGGAAAGAAGTTGCAGAGCGGTAACGTGACCAACACATGAGCAGAACAATGAACCAGAACGATGGTGCTTGGGGTGGGTTAGTTACCCTAACCATCCCCGGAAGACTCCTGTCTGTTGGATTAAATGGGCTCCAAATCAGTGGTAGAAAGAGAGTAGTAATAGATTCAGTGACACATAACTCTCAACCGGATCTCCCATATCCAAGAGAAAAAAAATGTTTATTTGAACCGAACATAAAACTATAGTAAGAACCTGCTATGGATGTGCTATCAGCAGTCAAAGGGAAAGGGTGAAGTTCAAAAAAATTGGCCACCAAAGAAAGGGCATAAAGTCTCTTCAAAATTTCAAAATAGCAGACCTGGGATTATAAACCTGTTGTAATGAATTTAGCAAACATGTAATTTGGGAAAAATCACCGAAGGCCAAAATGGGTAGATGAAGAAAGAACGACTATGGAATCTAGTAGGCTAGACCTGGACAGTCCCAGAAACCACCATTACAATACTGGGGTTGTGGTGAGGCACATTACTTTTAGAATTTTCCTCATCGTGTAAAGAATGAAGTGGCGGCCAACCTCCAAGAAGCGTCTACAATGAGGGATGTTGCTCGAAACATACCAAGGATCAATGTTGTTGTAGAAGATCGACAAGCACATTTATAGCTAACTATGATAGAATTGGAGGGTAGGATACAATCCCAAACTGTTTCCATTTTGGTTGATCTTGGTGCCAGTTTAAGTTACATAAATAACCGAGTAGCTGAAAACTATAAGTTGCAAAGCCAGAAATTTAAAAGCCCATGGCTAGTACAATTGGCTACAGGGGCAAGGAGATGAGTTAATGCCAAAGTCTCAAATTTAGGGAAAATTTTAAGGATGCATACCTATTTGAAAGTTTAGAAACCTTGGCGAATATTAGTAATCTATAATAGAAATTTTTTAAAATTTTTGATGATATTTTTGTAAAATTATCTAAAATTATGGTTATATTATATTAGTCTAGATAATATCTTCGTGATTTTAAAAGGGAAATAATTTCATAATATAAAACTTGGGTGAATTATTTTTAGCAAAAAGGGAAATTGGCGAATATTTTTTTTGGAAATAGTATAGAAAATTAGCCTGCGTGCGAATATTAGCCCCTAAAATTTCCCATGCCCAAATTTTACTATAGATCTAGCAAAACAACATATAAGTGTAGAACTGAATATTATACTTTAGGGCTCATATGATGTTTTTTTGGGAATGGACTGGTTAGAAAAAAACTATTCATTGGTAGATCCCAAGGAGAAAGTTATCCATTTTAAGGCAGAAGATGGAACCCGTAAAGAACTGCAAGGAATTAAGAATCCACTTCAATTATGTCATATTACAACATCCCAGCTGGGTAATTGCATTAGAAAGGGGTATCAGCTTTATGAAATATAGGTGTGGTTTTTTAACTCCAAAGACAAGACCCTTATAATGGAAAATATACCAGTTTTCGAAGAGTTCAAGGACATGTTTCCTAAAAATATTCCAGGACTACCCCCGAAGCAAGATATTGATTTTATTATAGAATTAATATCTGGGGCAACCCTTGTGTCATGACCACCATACAGAATTAGTGTGCCCAAATTGACAGAATTAAAAATCCAGCTGCATGAACTATTGGGCAAAGGATATATTCGGCCAAGTGTGTCTCCTTCGGGAGCACTATTTTTGTTTGTTAAGAATAAAGATGGTATGCTGCTTATGTGCATGGATTACCGACATCTTAATAAGCTGACTCTCAAAAACAAATACCCATTTCCACGTATATATGACCTTTTTTATCAAGTCAAGGGAGCAATGTTATTGTCCAAGATTGACCTAAGATCTGGATATCATCATATACAGATTAAGGAGGACGACATATCCAAAATGGCCTCTTGTACTAGGTACGGGTATTATGAAATTTTGGTATTGCCATTTGCGTTAACCAATGCACCCAAAACTTTCATGAGCTTGATGCATGGTATATTTCACCCCTTTTCGGATAAATATATTCTGATATTAATTGATGATATAATGATCTATTCTAAGAATATTTAAAATCATAAAGAGAATTCATGCTTGGTGTTGCAGATGTTGCAGGAACACCATCTATATGCCAAATTTATCAAATCTGACTTCTACAAGGATCCAATCCAATATTTAGGCCATGTGATATCGGCTAAAGGAATTTTGGTAGACCCCAAAAAGATAAAGACAATTATGGAGTGGAGAGTTCCTAGAAATGTAGTTGAAACACGTTCATTCATGGGCCTAGCTGGTTATTACCGACGATTCACTGAAGGCTTCTCTAAGATAGCCTTTCCCATTACCTCCTTGCAGTGCAAGGGGTGAGTCTTTAAGTGATCTAAATAATGTCAAACCAGATTTGTGTAACTGAAAGAACTACTAACCACTCTCCATGTGCTGAAAGTGGCAGATCCATGTAAAGAATTTGAAGTCTGCACTGATTCCTGTAAGGAAGGAGTGGGAGAAATATTGACCCAAGACGGAAATTTATAACATAGGAATCCAAGAAGTTGAAGGACTATGAGCAGAGGTACTCTTCCTATGACTTAGTGTTAAAAGTTGTTGTTTATTCCCTTTGAGTTTGGAGGAATTACTTGAGAGGAAAAAGGTTTGTGCTAAGAACTGACCACAACAGTTTGACTAGCTACTTTAAACAAGCTAGTTTAAATACCTGTCAAGCAAGATGGAATGTGTTTCTAAGAGAATTTGATTTTGACATTAAATGTGTAAAAGGTAAGGAAAACTGTGTTGTTGATGCCTTAAGCAGAAAACTAAATTGCATCTATGAACTTTATTTTAGTAAAGTTGAACCTAAGTTCTAGGAGAAAATCATGGAGGCAACTAAGAGAGATCATGAATATCAATTTTTATGCCAGCAAGTAAGGGAAGCTGAAAAAAAAGGAAATTAATTAGATTATGAAATTAATGATAGAAATATCTTGATATTTTGAAGAAATATATGTGTTTAAAATCGTCTCAGCTTAAAGGAGTTTATTTTGGATGAATATCATTATATTCCCTATGCAGGACATCTCGTGTATCAAAATATGGTAAGACCAATTAGGAAAGACTATTCTTGGCCCAAGATGTGTAAGAACATTGCTGAATACCTGATTAAATATCTGGAGTGTCAGTGAGTCAAAGTGGAGCACCAACACCCAATATGATTGCTTGAGCCTATTCCTATACCATAGTGGAAATGGAAAGTCATTTCACTTGATTTCATCATAGGATTACCAAGGAGTAAAATACATAATGATTCAATTATACTAGTGGTGGATAGGCTCATTAAGGTTGCTCATTTCCTACCTGTCTAGTCAACTTAAAAGACCTTAAAAATTGCTGACATATTCATTAGAGAAATATTTAGACTACACGGTATTCCGAGAGTTGTAATCTCAGATCATGATGTGAAGTTTACATGAGCTTTCAGGAAGGCACTAGTCACTAGCTTGGGGACGCAAATTCAGTTTATTACTGCCTGTCATCCTCAAACATATGACAGACGGAGAGGGTGAATTAGATATTAGAAGATATGTTACACATGTATGTGATGCAGCAACCCAGAACGTTGGAAGAATATTTGCATCTGGTTGAATTTTCTTATAATAAGGAATATAAAGAATCCCTTAAGATGAGTCCTTTTGAAGCATTATAGGGAAGACAATTCTCAACTCCCATAAATTGGAACAGTCCGAAAAAAAAATTGATGCTTGGACCAGACATGTTGGAGGAGATGGAACAAGAAGTAAGAAATATTAGATAAAATTTAAAAGTAGCCCAAAATAGGCGAAAGGTATACGGAGACTGAAAAATAACTTTTTGGGAATATGAGGTAGGTGACCACATATATGTGAGAATTAAACCCAAGAATAGCACTCTTAGATGGGATAATTGTGCCAAATTGGCTCCTGGGTATTGTGGTCCATTCCCAATTTTGGAACAGATAGGGCTGGTGGCTTATCGACTAGCCCTGCCTAATTAATTTTTGGTACATAATGTATTCCATGTCTCTCTATTGAAACGATATATGCTGGAATAACGATTGTTGTTAGACCAAAACCCGCAGGTGTTAGTCTCCACTACAATGTCTAGACTTAGGCTCTATGAGAGGCAGTTAGTCCGTGTCGCGAAACACACGGCGAGCATTTAACCCAATGTCCAACAATCTCCTGCCCAATGCCAGCTGGGTGAGTTTCGAACTCGAGACTTGCTGCTCTGAAACCAATTGTTGGAATCACGATTTCCGTTAAACCAAAACTCGCAGGTGTTAGTCTTCACTACAATCGCTAGAGTTAGGATCCACGAGAGGCAGTTCTTCCATGTCGCAAAACACACGGGGATTGTTGAACCCAATGTCCAACAATATATACATGACCCCAATTTCCTGATAAACTTTTAGAGTGTACATGTAAATTGTGTTTATATTATGGTTACAAATGAGAAGAATAGTTAATTAAATTATTTTTAAAATCTGTTGTTTGCAGGTAGAACAAGACGACAAGTTTCTGGTAGAACCCTAGCGTATTCTCGACCATAGATAAATAACACTATGGAGGTGATTTATCCCCCAAGGTAAGGTGTAGTGGAAGAACTTTAGCCCAGAGGATGCTACCTACGAGGAGAAAAATTATATTCAAGAAGCATATCTTGAAATGCTTTCCATGATCAAGTAACACCGAGGACGACATTTACCTTTAGTGTGAGAAGATGTAACACCCCGTTTTGTTTTACTTATTCTTAACAAACTTTCACAAAAACATTTGAATTGTTAAGTTAAGGAGAGTTAATGAATGTGGTTATTCATTAATAAGACTTGAGTTTTATTTCATAAATAAAAACCGATAATTATCTTGAGTAATGGATTAACTGAATGGTAAAAGTATTCCAAAATTCCAGAGTAAAAATATAGGGGCAGTTTCTAATAGTTACGTTTCCCAAAAGGGTAAAAAGGAAATCCTAAAGTGGGCAAGGGGTTCTGCTCAGAAAAGGAAGGAGGGTTAACAACAACATATTCTGAAGCAAATAGTTGTCCAGAGTTGGGTATACCAGTGGAAATCTGAGACCTTAAAGAAGTGTTTGCTGGACAGAGGTCTTGAGGCCTAACTACTGATAATTTTCATGTTTCCTAGTACTTTGGTGTAGAGCACGCGGGAGAAGAGGATGTGATCACCTCTCTCAAGGTCAGGAGGAACCATCAGTTTAAACAACATTACAGAGATAAGTATCGACATATGTTGATAAAGACTTAAAAGTTAGATGAAGTATGAATATTTTATTATTATTTTGTTAATTTTTTAACTATGTTTTATTATGAAAAATATGGTTTCATTATACTTAAACAAAGCAAAAAATAGACTCTGGTACTCAAAATAAATAGCCTATAAAATTGATGATAGAGAGACTCTCATTAAATAATATGCTCTTTGAAACCTTTACAAAATGTTTTCAAATCTAAAACTCAGTATAGAATTGAAAAATATCATAAAGTGTAGACTATAACTACAGAATGCATTGATAAACCTTATTACAATAACCAATAAAATGAATATATATTCTTGAGGTTCTAGTTTGTTATATAAACAAAAAAAAAGAAGCGTACCACATGGGAATACAAAAATGAAATTCCTTCAGCTATATAAGAGAGGGATAATTTAAGGAAATGAGGCTCATGGGTTTAGAGACAAGCCCTGTGGTGACAAGGTAAGGTCATGGTCCCCTGGTCATTATGACCTCAGTACTAGAAAGAAGAAAACTATAGCAGAGTTATATTATGATTACAATTATACAAGAAAATTTAAATATAAGTACAACTACTTCACCGTAACTACTGAATGATGGACATCAAGAAAATACACTCTCTCGAAGAAGCCAAAATTCTTAACTATGAACCCAAAATGTTATAGGCCAAAATTCCATAGCGTAGGCCAAGTAGCTGAACATGTTTATAACAAATAGTTTCTACATGTATAAAGGAAGATTGACCATAGTATCCTATGTATAATAGAAAATTGAAAATAGAATAAAGTTTTCTGTTGATATCATAGGGTTTCGCTACAGAATACTCATAGCATATATTGCAAACAAAATTAGGTTATACATGTTAGACAAGTGATAATTACAACAATCTTTCAGACCTAAGTAGGGTGGACTCAATAATAATCTTGAAGGCTAAATAAGAAATCTAGAAAAAAAAACTATTCGAAGAACCCTTCAACTAAATATAAAGACCTATCAGTTCCTTGAATGCAATATGGGTACAGAGGTGGACTACTACACCTATGCATGCAGAGGGTATAGCCCTCAGTGAACCAAAGTTGTCAACTATAACATGAAGTACAAATAATATAGCGTTGAAAACATACCTGGTTTGGTTGACCTGAACCCTTTGAGCCGAGAAGAAGAAACCCCCCTACTATTCCTGTGGTGCCTGACCTATGAATAAAAAGAGAAAAAACATGATGACTATAGCGACTACAGATTACAGACATGATAATACACCACTATTGAAAAACAAAACTTAGTAAAAAACTCTCAAATGCTAGCTGTGATGGTTAGGGCAGGAACAACACTCTCTGTTGCTTGAAAAATACAGAGAAATGAAAGGATTAGTGCTAGATTCAAGTCAAAAATAATATAACTTCATTTTACCTGAGCCGAAATAAGTTAATTCTAAGAAAGTAACTAAGCAATGAAACCCTCTCATGGGTACAACTATGGAAAAACCATCTTCAATATTAAATGACACAGAGAAATAGAGACAGACCAAGTAAAACATGCCTATAAGCAATGATATATCTGGTGCGAAGAAATGAAAGTAAGGCTCTATGAGACAAGCAACTCCACCATGGAGTGAATCCACGGAACCCCGCGAAAAAACAAAGACAGAACCTCTGCATGATGGAAGATCCCAGCTCGATGAAGTCGAGGTCTGCCCCATGGAGGAAAGGAAAACCATTTCCATAGAGTGGAGGCGAGAAGTTGTAGAGTGGTAGCATGACCAACTTCTGCAGTAGGAAAATAAACCATAATGGTGGTGCTCGGGGTGGGTTAGTTACCCTAAACATCCCTGCAAGACTCTTGTCTGTCGGATAAAATGGGCTCCAGATCAATGATGGATGAAGAGTAGTAGTAAATTTAGTGACACACATCTATCAACCAGATCTCCCATATCAAGGAGACAACCAATTTTTATTTTAACCGATGATAAAACCATAGTAGGAACCTGCTACGTGTGAGTGTGGAATTATCGAAAATCAATGGTAATTATAATGTTAAATCATATTATTTTAAATAAAAACATTATAATGAAAAACAATCCAAAGTACCAATTTGATATCATTATGTACGAGCACTCAATTCTAACACATGCTGACCATGTGCTAATCATAAAAGTTGGTAATAGAACTATAGTATAGTTATAAATATGCCTTTGGTTGTTTTATTTAAATTAACAATGAATTGTATTCAGAGTAAATGGTAAGTAAAGTATTTTTTTTTATGTGAATAGTATAGTAGAGACCATAGTTTTTTCTTTTAAATTTAGACACTTTATATTAATTGGAATAGAAGTTATATAGTACAAAGTTTCCAGTTTCTTCTTTGCGCCTAAAACTTATATAATCCAAAGTTGTAATTTCTTATTTGCACAGAGAAAGCTAGACAAGAGATTCAACTACATAATCCAGAGACTATAAAAAATATATTTTACTAATGAATATGAACGAGTAAAAACTCAACATTTATGCTAATTTTGTTCTCATATATTAGCCAACTATTATTAATATGAAAAGAAAAGAAGCTCATTTTGATTTAGTTTGAATAGGTAGGAGGAGGTACTTGAGAGGTCTGGCCCAAATCTTGGTCATAACTTCTGGGCTAAAGTCCAGAGCCACTATTGGTTTGCCTTGGTCATAGCTTCTATATTAAAGTCAATAGTCGATATTGGTTGGAAAAAAGTGATGGCTACAGTGAAAAATAAATAATTCATATATATAGGTGAAGATATTACTAGAAATTTAATGACATATATAAAGGTGAATATCTTACCCAAAGGTATTCAATGAAAAAGTAGTAATGAGTAAATTAATAGTGTGTTTACTATTGTAAACTCACATTTTTTAGAAGATGCATGCATTTTTGAAAATAGCAGTGAGGCATTGCCTTGTAAATTTCCCAAGTAGTGTCCTAAATACTATTTAAAGGAAAATTCACATATTCATTCCTTGTAAAAAAAAAATTATTCACACAATATTCATTGTGTTATATTGACATGGAGCATAAGTATGATTGAGACCTTAATTCACCATTGCCAAATGAATAAATTCCCAATATTAATTTCCAACTATCAAATGGAGATGTAAACACACTTTCCAATGTGTATGGACATGTTACATGCCACATGCGATAATTGAATCCCTAGTGAGAGAATAATAATATTTTTGGAACCCAATCTACATCTAATTAACTTCAATTTCCAAATATTTATTAGGTTTTCAATTCTAGATGTCCATTATAAGTCCTCCATGTACAGTTCCTACTACATATCCTAGTGTCATGTTTCATCAATAGAAAAGGAATTCAAATATTTTTGCATCAAAGAAGAAAAAAGGGGTTTACATATAGATTTGTATAACATGTTCATTGGAAATATGTCATTATTATTAGATGAGATATTTGTTCATTTCAATTTTACTTAGTTTACGAAATTATGATATTTTGTATAATATACACAAAAATCACAGTTATTTGTATTTCCATACTTCAAGGTCATGAGAGGATGAGATTCTATTATGTGGATCTTTTTGTTTCCACTGAATTTAAAAATATGATTCACTTAAAATATGGGAAGGTAATAAGGACCAAGTGATAAAATTTTGGATAAGTATTTGGCTTGAAATAATTTTCTATATGTTATGGAACAACATATTTTAATCTTTTAGTTTATTTAGTTTTTCATTTTTAAAATTTATAAATTGTTTCCTTTAAAAATAAAAAAGAGTAAATTTATGGATATTTGTTTTTTAATTATTTGCACGTGGTTTTTTTCATTTTTTTTTGTTTTTTAATGATATTTTTTTATTTTAATTTTATTTTTCAATTTTAATTTTTTTTTTTTTTAATTTGTTTTTTTTGTTAATTTTAAAATTTGTATTTTTTTTCTTCTTATTATTATTATTTTAATCTAAGTTTTTAAATTTAATTTTTTCTTTTTTGTATTTTATTTTATTTTTATCTAAATTTTAATTTTGTAATTTAAATTATTTTTAAATTTTCTATTTAATATTTTTTTTTAATTATATGGTTTTTTTTAATAACTTAGAAAAAAAAGTTTTCAATGTTTTTTTTTTTGGTTAATTTTTGTTTTTTTCCTTTAAATTATGTGGTTTTTTTTCAAAATTTTCATTTCTTTTAATATAATTTTCAAATATATATATATATATATATATATATATATATATATATATATATATATATATATATATATATTAAATTTTTTATTTTTACGAGTTAATTTTGTTTTTTTTTACATTTTTATTGGTTTTTTTATTTTGTTTACATATATTTATTTATATAAGTTTTGTGTTTTATTACCTACATGAAAATCACCACTCTAAAAAAGAAAGTTGATGATGCATCAATACATTTCAAAATTAGCATGAAAATCACTGCTCTAAAAAAAAAAGTTGATGCTGCATCAATACGTTTCAAAATTAGCATGAAAATCACTAACATTTTAAAACAAATATTCATACTTCATAAATAAAAATATTATAGTGTCGAAAATGTGCTCAAAAAAAAAAAAGTGATTCTGCATCACCACTTTTCAAAATCAAGTGCTTTTTATGCTACCAAATTAAATTAGGTAACAGTGCGGTTACCTATTTCATCGGTAACACTGTTAAGATACAATAATACAAAATAGCGTTGACATTGAATTCAAATACATGGGATTATTTTATATGTATAAGATAAAAAATGGAAAATGAGTATTATTGGAAATATTATTTTTGGATATTTGATGCCTAGTTTTGATGTTCTATACATCAAGGTCATTTTATTCCAATTAAGTAGTTCAAATTGGAAAATAATATATATGGTTGGAAAACTAATTTTTTTACCTTTCTAATGGTATATGGAAATCCTTATAGCTCCATATAACTGAGAATATATGAAACATTTGACTAGGATTACCCAACCTAAAAGTACAAGCATATTGACCCTACCAACATTACAAGTCCACACCATAACTGTACGTAGAAAAGCTATAAATAAAAAATATATTATTTTATTTCAAGTGTATTCAAGCAATAATGTATTCGAGATTGAGAAGAGGTGTCAAGGAGTATTTTTGGGGTGATTCTTGAAGTTTAAATTTGGAAGAAAAAAGGGATTTATGGGGTGAAATTTGGAATTTCCACTATAACTTTTCTTCTAGGACATCTTTTACCATGACCCTTGGACAATATAGAAAAAAAGTTTTCATGTACATGATTTTAATGTTTTAAATATTAGTTGACTAAAATTTCGGAGATATGCTCTGAGGAAATTAGGCATCCTCAATTAGGCATCCTCCATACAGGATGCTCTTGGAATCTACCCCACACAGATATGCTCTTCAAATCTACTCCATACAAGTTAACTTGGTATTTTTACCATGATTTTTTTATGGGATGTTTTAGATCATGAAACATGGAAAATATTGCTAAACAATCACCATTTATGTATTATTCAATTTTCATACCTTTTATTGCTATAATTTTGGATATATTCTCTTGAAACCTGCTTCAAATAGGTAATCTTGGAATTTTAACTATAACGATTTCATTTAGGTTTCTTAAGCCATGAAACTTGGATAATATAGAAAGAATATAGTTATGTACCTATGGTTGAAATTCCAAAACTTGGTTTACTATAATTTTTGATATATTGATTGAGAAGGTTAGGCCTCCTAAATACTCCTGAAACATGTGTCAAATAGATCAGATTCACATTTCTCAAAATTATTTCTATGATATTATAGACCATGCCATCTGGAGGAGATATGTATAAGAGATATAAAAATAAACATGGTATAAAATTCAGATATTATTTCACTATAATTTCAGAGATATGATCTAAGAATGTTAGTGTTCTTAAATGCTCCCAAAACATGCATCAAACAAGTCAACTAGGTTTTCACTATAACTTGATTTTTATAATATTCTATATTGTGAAATTTTGAGAAGATATAGAAGGGATCTCATGATACCTATGGTATAAAACATTATACCTTGGTTTTCAAGAATTTTGAGGATATGATCCCAGAAATTTAGTGTTCCTGAATGTTCGTGATTTTTTTTTTCAGATAGGTTATCTTGGATTTTTTTCTATAATGTTCCTCCTATGATGTCTCACACTATCAAATCTACAGGAGAAAAGGAATATATCTTAAGTTACTTGTCGTAGAAATTGAATATCTTATTTCCATATAATTATGGAGATATGATATGAGGAAGTTAATGTTACTGATGATCATAAACATGCTTTAAATATGTCAACCTCGATTCTTTTCTATAATTTCCCTTCTGATTTTTTTTTAGAATGTGAAATATGGAGGATACAAAGAATAGTTCTATAGTTATTTATGGTGGAAATTATAGATCCATTTTTGAAAAATTTAATTTGTGGTATACAATGCAATTTTGTTCTTTGGAAGAAGCCAAACGAAATAAGTTTTGGGAGAAGTAGACATGGTGGAGAAAGAAAAATCAAGTAAACCTATTGAAGGAAGAATTAACTAACATATTTGATGAAGGAAAAAGTAGTGAGCATAATTTTTGAAACTAAAAGAATCTAACAAACATTATGAAGAAGCACAAAGTCAATGAAGTAGGCTTCTCCCTGTAAATATTTGAAGTAGTGGGCATTAGTTTCTCTTCTAGGTTGGTGCTTGCAAATATTGTGTAAGAGGAGATTAATGTCACCTATAGGTTGATTCCTGCAAAGTAGTCAAATGGATTTTTGTCTCCTATATGTTGATGCCTAGAAGGAAACATAAGGCATTAATGTCTCTTATAGGCTAGCTCCTATGAAATGTTAAAGGTTATTGGTGTCTCTTGTAGGTTTGTGTGTACAAAACAATAATTGGGATTGGTGTATCTTGTAGTTTGGAAGCCACAAATTGATGTGCTAGTAGGTTGGTGCCTACAATATCTTTCATATAAATAAATTTTGTGGCTTTTTACCGTAAGGGTTTCCACATACACTTGTGTTACTTGTTTAGTTTATGAGATTGGTGTCTTCTAATGTTCAAATGATTTTGTCATTATATAGACTCATTCCCCATTTGAGTATAATTGTGAATTAGACAATTGGTATAAGAGCAGGCTCCTTCAGAAGGAATCTAACCTTTCAAAGGTAAATCTTAGAGGGACAAATAGTTATTATGGATAGATCTTCGCAAATGGAGAACCACTCTTTCATGGAGAAAAATATTCTTTCTCGATGGTAAGGATGATGGCATATCGAATGTATTTTGGTGATGATTTACGAATCCCTATGTTATATGTTAATAATGTTCCAAAAATTCCTCTAACATATGTAGATGAGAAAAAGGATTTTGTAAATAATGGCAAGGTAATGTAGTATGACTATGTCAAATAAATTTGGAATAAGATTCATGGTAGTTGTGACAAAGATGAAAAATTAAAAAGGTACAACATTCAGACACATCAAACAAATTTTGAAATTTTAAAGATGAATGAAGAAGAAGATATTTCTCGCTTTTTTCCTTCATATTGATGAGATTGTGAATACTATTAGAGGACATCGAGAAAGAATTGATGTAGTAATTGTTTAGAAATTATTGAGATATTGAGATTTATGCAAAGGTATATACCATTGAAGGAATGAAATATCTAAAATATATGAATATGGATGAATTACATAGAATTTTCACTATATATGAGATGAGAATAGGAAAGGGAAAGTTAGCATTAAAGGAGGCAACCTTGAAAGAACCAATAAATGAAAAAGGACACAAGGACCATGATCACTTCATATTTGAATTAGATGAAGAAGAAGCTCAATTTATAAGGAATCTCAATGGAGAATCTAGCAATTATAAATGTAAGATACCACTCAAATGTTTTAAATGTAGTATAATACATTAGTATGCTTCTAAATGTACTCATACAAAATTGGAATATAGTGATGAAGAGGAAGAATATAAAGATACAAGAAAATGTCATAAATATAAAAATAGAAGAAAGTGTCTTGAAAATAAGGAGGGAATATATTTTAAGTAGAAAACTCCTTTTGCAAAGAAGGTGGTAGCTTGTTGTAGTCTATTGTATAGTATGGATTGGTTACTAGTAAAAAGAACAACAAGAACTCACATAATCATATGCCACATAAGAATGGTAAACAAAGACACAAAGTAGGAGAGAACAAAAAAAAAATACGTTATATTATATTCTCTTAATAATAAAATAGAATCATTATATTGATGTGGATATATATATATTTATATATATGATTTAGGGACCAACCCATGAAATACATAGTTATGTTATTACTTATCAATTTCTTTAAATATTTTTTAAATATTTTAATAAAAAAAAAATATTAAGAAAGGATATAATTACATTAACAAAAATAAAAATTTTCAATTTTAATGCATTGTAAATTTTATTTTTTATTAAAAATACTCTACAAATTTAATTTAACTTTTCAGCAAATTAGGAAATTTAATTAATTATAAATAAATAAAAAGTAAAAAGACACTCCAATATTTCATATTTGGTCTGTTTTAAACTATTCTCTTCTCTTGATTTCTTGCCTTTTACAAGAATATACACATTTAGTTTGATCACTCATTGGACTCTACATAGGTCCTTACATCAAGTGGTTTTCTATATTTTTATGGGGCTGTAGGTTGTCATGTTTGAATATAACTTCAAATTTGAAAGAAAAAGGTAAGTAGATGGTTCATGCTTTTCTAATGTGTTTTTAAATTATGAGGGAGATGCTCATTCTATAATCCAATATCACGGACATGTTTGAGCAGAGAGGTTCATTGAGACTAGAGGCTCATTGAGCTAAGAAGCTCATTCTACAATCTAGTATGAGTGACATGTTTGAGGCTAGAAGCTCATTGTGACGAGAGGCTCATTGAGCAGAGAGACTCATTCTAAAATCCAATATGAGGGACATGTGTAAGTATGTCAGGTCTTAAGAAAAACAAAAATTAAATAACCATATAATTAAACAACTTAAATTCTATTAACAAAACAATTAACTATATTTCACTTTGACTCTTCAATTAATAAAATACAGAGATATGATTTTATATAGATAAAACATCCAATGTGAGTTATGAATACAATATTTTAACATGAGTTAATATAAAATTGCTCAATACACATGTTATGTAATCCTTATCACATTCAAAAATACAATTTAAATAGTGAAAATTACACATTATTTTTTGCACTCTAAAATAAGTTTGTAACCAAAAAAAATTGATCTCTTGTCTCAGGTTAGATAGCTGCTTTCCATGAATCAATCTTGATAATAAAAGTTGTATACATATTTTTACTTTATTTTTAAAATAATTAATTTAAAATTAAATTATTATTTTTATTAATAAATGGTGTTAATAATTATAATTGATATTATTCTAAAGTTATTATTTTTCATTTTTTTAAAATAAAATAAATAAATAACTTTAGTTCTTGGGGTATGTAAAACCTTTCTAATAAAAAACAATAATTATATTACATAAAATTGAAATAAATGAATTATATGAAAATAATAAATATATTTCTATTATTTTAATATAATAATCGCTGTGAAAATTAGTGCTATGTGCTTGGTATTTCCACGTAAAATAATCAAAGTAAGTCTGATGACTAGAAAGATGGCGATAGTGGTGGCAGTGGCAGGCGTGGCACATGCATGAAAAAAGGCAGCAAAAACTCAGTGACCAATTCATACATGTTCTGAATTTCATTTATTGATGAATGTTAGATGAAACTTACTGTTCACTCCCCTTTTCTGACCTCATTTTTGAAATTTCCATTATTACATTCCTCTATCGGCCATTGTCCCCTTGCTTACCTTTTCCAGCAAACTAACTTTATGTACTGCACAGAGCTTTCATATTATTGCAGGTGATTGATTTCAGGATTTATGGAAATAACATAAGCGATCAATGCCTGGATGCTTCGGTTTATAAGAGGCCGATGTAAGGAAACTTTCAGTTCAACAAAGCTTTCATTGGTGTTGTATAATATTGCCATTTCCATGCCAAATGACGGTGTACCGTG
Organism: Pinus albicaulis; assembly: GCA_034641835.2. Classification (NCBI taxonomy): domain Eukaryota; kingdom Viridiplantae; phylum Streptophyta; class Pinopsida; order Pinales; family Pinaceae; genus Pinus; species Pinus albicaulis. The sequence goes on from CM076579.1 coordinate 1,104,079,012, forward strand.
AAGGTTTTAGCAGGGAACAAAGGTGACATCCGATTCGATGAACAAACTAATTTCGAAAACAGAGTAATCTTTTTTTTTAAGTTCATCTTACACTATATACATAGATTGAGTTTAATTTAATTGCTTGCAGAAACTAGAATTAGGCCCATGTAGTATGTCCTCACTTTCTAGATTTGACTGATAAAGTATTTATGGTAAAATCTCGGAATATTGAGTGTTCTCCTCATCATTCCAGAAGATCACCCAAGTTTATTTGTTTGCAGATTCATGCGAGATCTCCAAAGGCCTTTAACCTCTTTCTCCTTTCAGTACTGTCAGCGCTGGAGTCCGTCTTTCGTGTTAGGTACATGGTATTAGCTCCAAGCTACTAAGGTTTTCGTTGGAATTGTACTCTGACCTGATTCTATTGGGCTTTTCTGATTAGAAATCTGCAATCTACATAAGCTGCACAAGTTCAAGAATAGATGCTGACTGTTGTTTAAAATATTATGGTTGGGTGTTACTAATATAATGGTTGGGGCTATCCCCTCTGAGCTTTTTTAACTCAAAACCTTTGTACCCTCTTCCAATGCTTGTCGCTTTATCATTTAAACATTGGATCTGAAATCCATTTTTGCATCGGTTGACTATCGCATTAAACCCTTACTCCCCTAAAAGGTACTCATGCTTGTTCAGGATTTTGGTTTTCATTTTCCATTGACATCAAACTGTGGTCTTCTTGACCTTGCAAGACCCCATCCTTCGAATCCAGACAACAGTACCACATTTCTACTGATTTCCATGTTGTATGCATACATGCCAGAGTTAGGAGTGGCAATGAGGCCACTGAGCTTATTTCCATGTTGTATGCAAACATGCCAGAGTTAGGGGGTGACAATGAGGTCATTGAGATTTTTTAAAAATAAAACTTGTATCAGTATATTCTATTTAAAATTAATTTAATTATATATTTTGGAAATATTCTAATAACAAACTCACCAATTCACCAGTTTAGTGAATGTTTTCACTTCTCTTTATAAATTGTCCAACAATCCATATACTAAAGTTACCTTCTATCCCCCCTGAGCTATATATAGCTAACTTTGGTGTATTTTACTAGGCTGCCGTGCAATATATGAAGCCTGCTGCATGCATTTAGCATGAGTATTTTTGGTGGAATTATTTGGTATCCAGATTCGCCATTTTCCATGTAAAAAGTGATTGAAGATGGATGGACATCTCAATCTAATTTCAGTGAACACGAATGATTTTTGGTATTTTCCTAATCACGATATGAAACAAATAAATGTATGTGCAATATATGTAATTTTTTCATACTTTTATAATTGTAATCTTTTTGATATTTTGATTTATATGAATTTCAAAAACCAACAATTCCTCCCTTACTCTTACAATCATATAGATTACAATGCAAATATATATGAATATAACTTATTCAAAATATTGAAAATGTATGTGAAAAAAACAGTAACTCTTGAATGGAAAAAGGCCTAGTGACCACATGTCCAACTAGCATGGTTAAACTAAGTATTAAGAAAAGTTAGTGTGTTTGTTAAACTGAGTATGAAGAATAGTGATCGTATTCGCCGATTTCTTTCTCTTATTTTTGATAAAATTTAAAAGGTGGACAAGAAGAGCAACTGACGTTATTGTGAGTTTCAACTTTTTGAACAGATAGAGTTGGTGATTTAGACTTTTCATCAATGTTCAAACATAAATCAATCTCTCTATTTGCAAAGTGGTGAAACATAAATCAGGATGTGATTATTTGCAAAGCAGTTATACATCTCAACCCAAAGCCATTATACATCTCAACCCATATGGGTGCTCAAATATTTGGTAACAACGATATTTGATATATTTTTGGTCTCAAAGACTACGATAAAAGCATTATTTTCCTATCATTATTGAAGTGTCAAAGACACTATGAAACTTTTTTATATGCCTGGTCTTAAGAAAAATATGGTTTCCTCATGTTTGTTTGTATGTTGGGGCAGGTCGGTACGTTGAGCCTAAAAAAAATCAGTAATTTTTTCTCTTGAATTGTAACACGCTGTTTTATTTTAATTATGTTTAGCAGACTTTTGCAAATACATATGAATTGTTAACTGAAAGAGAATTAATCAATGTGGTTATTAGTTAATAATATTTGTGTTTTATTTAAAAATAAAAAATGATAACTATCTTGACTAATGGATTAACTCAATGGTAAAAGTGTTCCAAGATTCCATAGTAAAAAGATAGGAGTAGCATTTGACAGTTACTTTTCCCAAAAGGATAAAAAAGAAATCCCAAAGTGGGAAAGGGGTTATGTTGAGAAAAGAAAGGAGGAGAAGGTTAACAAAAGCTTGTTGTGAAGAGAAGAGTTGTTCAAAGATGGGTATACCACTATAACTCTGAGGCCCTAAGGAAGTGCAGGCTGGACAAAGGTCGTGATGCCTAACTCTTGATAATTTTCCTATTTCCTAGTACTCTCATGCAAAGCATGGGGGGGAGAAGATGAGGTGATCATCTCTCTCATGGTTTTGAAGAACCATCAGTTTAACCAAGATTGCAGAGATAAGTATCTCCATATTCTTACAAAGACTTAAAAGTTAGATGAAATATGAAACTTAGAAATATGGTAATGAGAAATATGGTTTCAATATAATTAAACAATGTAGAAAATAGACTCTGCCAGTTGAAATAAATAGCCAGGAAAAGTCATGACAGGTAGACTATCATTAAATAACATGTTGTTGGAAATCTTTACAAAAGCTACAAAATGAAATTATCAACCTTATTACAATAAGAAATAAAATGAAGATATATTTTTGAGGTTTCGGTTTGTCATATAAACAAAAGAAGAAGAAGCATACAACATGGCAATACAAGAATGAAATGTGTTCATCTATATTAAAGAGGGATAGTATAAGGAAATGAGGCTCAGGGGTTTAGAGCCGAGCCCCATGGTGATAGGGAAAGATCATGGTTCCCTAGCCATTATGGCCTTTGTAACGTAAAGAAGAAAACTATAGCAGATTTATATTCTGATTACAAATGTACAATTTTTTTTAAAGAGAACTACAACTACTTCACCGTAAAGGTTGAACAGTGGACATCAAGAAAATACACTCTCTAAGAAGCCAAAATTCTTAAATATGAACCCAGAATGTTTATAGGCCAAATGTCCATAGCGTAGTCCAGGAAGCTAAACAAGTTTATATAAAATAGTTTCAACATGTATAAAGGAATATTCACTACAGTATCCTATATAAAAGAGAAAACTAAAAATAGAATAAACCCTTCTATTGATTTCATAGGGTTTCGCTACAGAATACCCAGAACATATATCGCAAAGAAAATTAAGTTATACATGTCATACAAGTGATAATTACAACAATCCTTCAAACCCAAGTAGAGTAAACACAATAATAAATTTAAAGGCTAAATAAGGAAGCCAGAACAACAAACTACGCCAAGAACCATTCAAATAAATATAAAGACCCATCAGTTAATTGCATGCGAAAGAGGTACAGAGGCTAGTTGCTACACCTGTACATATGGAGGGCATAACCCTTAGTGAACCAAAGTTGTAAATTGTAACATGAAGTACAAATAATATTGCGTTAAAAGCATACTTGGGTTGGTTCACCTAAAGCCGTTGAGCCAAGAAGGAAGAAACCCCCGCACGATTCTTGTGTTGCATGACCTTTGAATAACAAGAGACAAAACATGATACCTATAGTGACTGGGGTTAATAGACATGAACATATAACTTTATTGAAAAAAGAAAACTCAGTGAAAAATTCCAAATGCTACCTTTGGTTGTTAGGGAAAGAAGATGACTCTCCCTCGCTTGAAAAATATAGAGAAACGAAAGAATTGGCACAATACTCAAGCAAGGAATCATATAGCCTAATTTTCCCTTAGCCAAAATAAGTTAATACTAATAAAATAACTAAATAATAAAACCCTCTCATGGGTACAGTTATGGAAAAACCATCTTCAAGATTAAACAATAAATAGAAATAGAGACAGACCAAGTAAAACATGCTTGGAAGCAATGACGTATCCGGTGCGAAGAAATGATAGGAAGGCTCTGCGAAACAAGAAGCCCCACCATGGAATGAATTTGCTAAACCCCACGACAAAACATAGACAAAACCTTTGCATGATGGAAGAGCCCAACTCGATGAAGCTGATGTCGGACTCATGGAGGAAAGGAAAACCATTTCAACAAAGAAAAGGAAAGAAGTTGCAGAGTGGTAACATGACAAATACATGCAGTAGAATAGTGAACTGGAATGGTGGTGCTCGGGGTGGGTTAGTTACCCTAACCATTCCCGCAAGATTCTTGCTCCTCGGATCAAATGGGCTCCGGATCAATGGTGGACATAGAGTAGTAAGAAATTCAGTGACAACAACTGTCAATCGGATCTCCCATATCAAGGAGACAATCAATGTTTATTTGAACCCATGATAAAACCATAGTAAGAACCTATTATGTGTGAGTGTGGGATTATCGAAAATAAATGGTAATTATAATTTTAAATCATATGGTTCCGAATAAAAACATTATAATGAAAAACAATCCAAAGTTCCAAGCTGATATAATTATGTACAAGCACTAAATTATAACACATGTTGAACATGTGCTAAGCACGAAAGTTGGTAATATAACTATAGTATAGTTATAAATATGACTTTGGCTATTTTTTTTTTAAAATTAACAATGAATTTTATTTATAGTAAATGGTAAGTAAAGTATTTTTTTTATGTTAATAGTATGGTTGTGATAAGTGGTATAAGAGTGTGGTTAGATGCTAGGGCCAGATGGGCCATTAAGATAATTAGGTGTTTTCAATTTCTTGTTTTGAAATATGCTCAGTGACAGGAAGATTGCTAGAACTTCCAATGAGGAGAGGATTTATTCATCAAATACCAAGGACTACAGGGGAAGCTCAATCCCTGTCCAACCCGGATATCAACCCAGAATTGTGGGTAAAATTGAGCGTTGACCAGCACCAATAAACCTATAAATTTGTGGAAGAATAACAATGACAGACCAAGAGATTATTGGACACAGTGCAACAAATCCAGACATAGATGATTTGGGTATGAAGTGACGATGAAAGGTTGATGAGGGAACAAGAAAGGATACTCAAGAGTCTCTTGGATAAGCATAATCATTCTACTACACAACCTAGCCCAAAGAGAGAGACCCATGAAGAAGGAAAGAAGAAACAAAAAATTCACGATAATCCGGAAGGGAGCCATACTCAGCGAGGTAATAAGAGTAGGAATTAGAATGAATCTAAATATGGTAATGTTTCAGATTAGAAAGAGTTGAAGAAGAAGAGAATATAATTACAAGGAGAGTTCTGAAAAAATAAGCATCCTACATTCGACGGAGAGGCTGAAGAAGTGGCAGAAGCATGGATAATTAACATGAATAAATATTTTCAAGTTTATGAGTATAATCGCTTGGCTATCTATCAACTGTAGGAGAAAGCTACATTATGGTGGGAAAAGGTGAAAAACATGCATGGAATTGAAAATCAGAATGTGACTTGGGATGAGTTCCAAGAGTATTGTTATAGGTCAATTTTGGCACCATTCCCAATGACCTAGCTAACTGGGCATCATCTCCAGGACCAATGATTAAGGGTCTATCATTCCCTATCATTTCAAGTTGCTACATTCCCTGAGAGAAGAACAAGATAGGTCAAGCAATTTTTTCCAAAGTTTGAAGCTTAGTATATAACATATGAGAGCTCACCAATGAAGGCTCTAAAGGGGCTAAGTGCATTGAATATGTAGGTAGCCCCATGGAAGGCTGCACTGCAAAGTACTTCTTGACATTCACAGGTTCGTTGGTCATATTGGGTGAGAAATTATAATTGTTCTAGAATCTCCACTTGGCGAATGCCTTCTAGAAGAGTTTACATGTGTCAAGCTTCGAATCCAAGTGTCCATTTGACATATACAAGATTGGAAACATGTCTTGCCTATTATTGGAAATTCATTGATTACAAAACAACCTTCAGTTCATCTATAAATTGAGCATAGATTTGAGTGTTTGAGAAGGAAGAATTTGAGTAGAGAAATGCTAGAGAATTTTCAATTGAGAGCTAGATTTGTATAGCGACTGCTGGAGAGATTTATACTGTGATGGGGCATGGGGAGGTTGCTGGAAGGGTCAGTTCAAATCAGTCACTTAGTTGTAACCTATCCTTCTATCAGTAATAAAGAGTACAACTTATTTTTCCCTATTTGCATCTATATTGGCTTTGATATTCCATATTGAAAGATCTTAGTTGATGTATATGGTTTATGCTTTACTAATTTAGCAAACTAACTTGAATAGACATCTATATTATTGCATGTTCTACTGTTTTAGTGTTATTTCTTGCGGGAAGCATTTATCACACAAACCGCTTGAATTTGAAGCTACAACGAAAGCAACAGAAGGATCCACTTAGAAGCACTTGGATCACAAGTAACCTTATATTCCTCTCTGTGTCTGTTCTTAGTTAGGAGAAATAGTCGTATAGTCTTTAATCTGTTGTTCTACACTAGCACCTGTCTAGGGAAGTGTGTTTTTTCCATAATTCACAATTCTGGCCCAACAAATTGGCAACTCTGCTGGGGAGAATTTCTCTTAGTTCTAGGTGTTTAAGCCTCTGATTTTCTTTGTTTATCCTCCCATTAGTTGTTACTCATCAAAATTAAACTTTTTCAAATCGAAATTTGCAAACAAAGTGAGTTACACAGTAGTATTTTTCCTTATATATTGTGCCCCATGAACCCTTGTTTCGGACACAGTGCTTTGCATAGAAATGTCTCCCTTTCTGGCCTATGTTACAGAGCACTGTCTCCCCTTGGAGACTGCGTTGATTCCTTAAAACACCCCAATTCCTTTGAATTTGTCTTTGCAGTTTTCTTCAGTTTTTTTTCTGCTGTGTTTTGAAAAGTTTGACTCTCATATTGACTAATGAATCTATAAACTTCTTCCTCCTTTGACTGAAAATTTGTTCAATTTTTTTTTGAAAAGTTTTTCTTTATCATTGACAAGTTGATTTCAAAGTACTTTTTATGGTTGCATTAAGAATCATTTTCTTTCGAAATAGGAAATTGTTGTAAAATCTTCATTCTCTTGATAGGAGAAATTTTTGTTAAAGTCCTCATTTTTCCTTCAAAAGAGAAATTGTTGTTTTTATTCTTCGTTTCTTGAAAGTGAAAAGCAGTTGAATTGTTGATTTAGTGCACTTAGTTTCTTTTTTGCATTCATAACATTAAAGAAACTGAAAATAAAAACTTGCATTTGCATGTAGAATTTTGTGTGTTTTGAAAAAAGGAACATTAGGAAATCTGCATTTAGTTTGTGCTCATTGATTTGTTTTTCTCATTGATTTTTTTTCTCACAAATTATTTTCTCTCTTCCCTTAGTAGCTAGGATTTTCATTCAAGAAACTGAAAGTGAAATATTGCTTATCATTCTTAGTTTGAATTTTAGGAATTTCATACACATCATCGCAGTGAACCTTTGAAAGTAAAATTGTTAAGCAAGATCATCATAAAATTAATCTCAATTTACCTAACAAAGCATTGGAACCATAACGATAACATTTAGAAGGTCTAGGCTGGAGACGTGTTCCGGTGTTGTAAAACATAACAACTGTCGTTAACTTGTCTGCGATACATTCCGAGTGTAATATCGCACTCCACATACTTAAGTATATCGTAGCTCATCCACGTACTTTCGGGTATATCAGGCAGTGTTATAGTATGATAAGTATAAAAATGTGCTCTCACTATGCGGTTTCGCATCAGATAGTGCTAATACGGACGTGGGCTTCCATGTACCTTCAGGTATATTTGGGAGGACATATTTTAGGTGTTATGCATCCATAGTGAACCGTGTCAAATACCTTGTAAATTGTGATACACCAAACACAACATTTGGGGAGATTTCCTGCCCATACTTCTTGGTTTGCCAGGAGGTATTCTACAGTTCACAGTTTCTTGGTAAACTCTTTTGCGTAGCATACCCTTTTATTTTGTTTATTTGTTTTTTGGTTAAAATAAATTAGTAATCATGGAATAACAAAGTCTTATCCCCCATCTTTCTCGTAGATTATCTTTAAAACCACCTTTACCACCAGAATTTAATTCTGGTAGGCAAAGGAAATCACGATCTACCAAATCAAGTACAATATGTACCTCTAGTGAAACATCATATTTTAAACCGGAGTTAGCTCAAATTTTTTCTACATCTCCCGGTTCATATACTGTTGTCGAAAAGGATTCTTCACAACTACCCGTGGTCACGATCCTTCCAATCAGTGATACCATACCTCCTATACCTGACGTTTTTCAATCAAAAATTGATCCAGATCTAGTCTCTTATTTTCCATAACATCTGAATCTAGAAGTTGAACAAACGAAAATTTTTCCTACCTTGGTCATCCCACAAATTTCTGTAGCCATTGAAACTCCTATATCACACAGTCAACCGTCTGAAATATATTTTGGGCCTGATGGTGAGATACTTCCACCTAGTTTAATTGCAATTGAAGAAATCCCACAAGATGATATACCTTTAACTCCAACCGATTTTGGGGGGGATCTTTACATCTACGAGTCTTTTCCTCAATCGTTTCCATCTACTTTCTTTTATCCTATTCCCATTCAGTATCCCATCGATTTTAAAGGGTATACATTTGGTCAATCAACCATGTCTGAGCCAACATCTTCGGTTGGGACAGTTGTTCCAATTACGTCATCTTCTACCCTTTCTACTTCGTCAATGTTCACAACTTCACCAGAGTCATACTTGCATGGTGGCCCTAGGGTCCCAACATGTTACAAATCATTATCTGGCACTTTCTCTGGTGCGTCTTCAAGACCATGGTCTTTACCAATGTCATCATCTGGTATTTTAACTGGTAATCCTATCATCAATACTAAACGGTTTGATTCATTATACACATCATTAAGGAAATATCAAGCTGGTACTTCTGGGTCAATTCCTTTAAGTACCATATTAACTGGACTCCCATCATTTGGAGAGAATTATTTTACATCTTATTATTCTCCTCATGCTGGGGGGCAAACTTTAGTCACCCATTATGACAGTACTCAGTCCCTTTTTGGTCAGCCTAATGTTGAATTGAATATTTTTCAATGGAAGCCCACTCTACCTATCCAACCACAAATGATTGTACATTCATATCAACTAGATAAACTTGTTACACCCACTTCATTACCACTTGTTAATACTTCTTTACCCCTGTTACAGAATCAAAATATTGTACATAAACATTATCAAGTGGGTAATTCAACTCAATATCATCAAATGTTGGGTCCACAGACTCCAAATCCTTTGGTTAATCTACAACAACCTGTATCAGGAATCATTTATTCAAAATTTGGTCTACCATTTTATGCGGTGTCACAACCACAACCAAGTTATACATATCAACCAAATCTAAATTATCCTAATCTGGGTTATATCATTGGTGGAGAGACCCCTTGGCAACCTCAGGCACAAATGCCTCAAACTTCATTTCAACAACTATCATATCCAGGTTTTGGTCAATAGAATCCTCAAGCATTTGCTATGCAAAACAACCCTTATTTGGGTTACTCGCAATAGATTCCATATGCTGGTGCTCAAAGGCTTGCTGCTCAAGAAATTCCATCTTACCCTGGCTATGCTCAACCTGACCTCAATAGACATTTTCCTTTTGTTGCAACTTTAGAATTACCATATTTAAATCATTTAACCAATGATTTTATCAATTATGCTCCTTGGTGGCTGGTGATACGTCATAAATTATCCTTTGATATTCCTAAATTCAATGGAAACCCTGGAGAAGATCCGTCGACTCATGTCATGACTTATCATTTATGGTGTTCATAAAACTCCTTGAATGCTAATTCTGATCGACTACGTCTTTTCTCATAGGTCTGACTGCTAAATGGTACATTGAGTTACCTAGAGCTTCCTTTGAAAATTTCACTGCCCTAGCTACTGTATTTTTGACCCATTTCCAGTTAGCTATTAGAAATGAAACTTGAACGGAACTCTTGACCAACTTCAAACAGATTAATGCTACTCAAATTTCTGATCATATTCATGGGTGGAGTCGTTGAGGACGAATGGTTAATATATTTGTTCCGGATCAGCTACTTGCTAAATGGTTCATTAAGTCCCTGTTACCATCTATAATTGAGGATGTGGCTAAGGGTGGTGTCATCATAGAAGAGCAATTTATTGCTCATGCCCAATATTCAGACTGGATTTACACTCAGTCTAGCATGCTTTATGAAAAAATTCCTAATGCGCCACGATATAATTTGAATGTTCCTCCTCAATTAAAGGACTCTCATGCTGGAGATGGCTTGATAGGCACTGTAAACACACACTATGCTACTACGTCTGATCCTACTTCTACTTCTGAAATTAATGTCGTGTCATTTGACAAAGGAAAGAGTGACAAGCAACGAGGAAGTAAGAAAAAGGGGGAATCAAAGAAAAAGAAAACTTCTAACCTGCAGGAAAGATAATCTAATCAACCGTCTGGATCACAAAAACCTCGTTATCCATGCATAATCTGTAACGAGGAACACATTTTTAGGGATTTTCCTCACTGTGCTGAAGTCTCAAAAATCATCAACACTTCCCATGCATCATCTGTGTTAACAGACCCATCTCCAAATTTGGACACAAATTTGGTTCCTACGAATCCAGCTCCTAGTTCCCAAGTGTTAATGTTATCCACCACAAAACCTTCACAAGATATTTTGGTCTCAACATGTAATAAATATTATGGTAGTCAGGCCAATTATAAACCTACCACCTTGACTATGAATACATCTACGGAATCAGTACCGCCTACTGTTATTCCCGAATTGACAATTAAGCCAGCAAAGGGAGTAATTCATAAATCGACATATAATCCTTGAGCAAGAGCTACACAATATTATAATGTAGTTGAAGATTTGGCTCAATCCCCTTCAGCTATGTGTACTCTTGAGGTATTACAAAATTTTCCCTCCCAGAAACAGCCTTTATTGTCGGCCATTGGTGGAATTGATCCGACTGATTCTAATCTTGTCGTCTTTAATCATACAGGCTATGTGCCGCAACTACCAGCAGAATTAGCATTCTCAATACAAGTAAATGCTCTCAATCACCTTGTTCATCGCACTATTATTGATGAGGGAGCATCTACATATATTATGTTCTTAAATTGCTGGAATTCACTTGGCTCGCCACACTTATCACAATCATCAACAACGTTGAAAGATTTTTAAGGAAGAACATATAAACCTTGTGGTATTATCAATAAATTTCATGTTGAACTAGGGGGGGAAATAATGAATTTTGATGTCGAGGTCGTTGATGGACCCCTTGACTATAATATTTTACTTTGAAGACCATGGGTATATGTGATAACTACAATTGTTTCTACATACTTTAGAATGATTTCCTTTCCACATAAAAGTGCAATCACAATCATTAATCAACTATCCTTCTTGGCCTCTGCTTCATAGGTAATTGGAAGTGTTATGCTTGTTCAATTGCCCCAACTAGAAATTCAGAACATTGGTGTAGGACTCTTAAAGGATTCCACTCTCATGGGAACATTTGCATTACCGCCGCTTGCGACATTGGCAGAAATTGCAAGTATAGAGACCTGCTACATGATCTCTTCCACTCAATTTGGCTTAAGGGAGAGTATGGGTAATTTTGATATTTCTACGATGGATGAGTTTTTACCACCCAGCCCTATTGAGCTAGCATACCAATCAATCTATTTGGCTTGGGTGGAAAATCCGAAATCAGTGTCGCCGAGTGTTTGGGTTAATTATTCCTTAGATTTTGGTACTCCATCTGATCTATTTTCCTCAATATTTTTGACAGATGAAAATATTTTGGAAGCTATGATGTCAGAAGGAGAACCATGGGAGGATTATCATCATCATTCCCATCTTCTTGGTAATGAAGAAAACAATCTTAGTGAACTATTTCACCCATCCATCAAAATATTCTTTTCGAATTCTTCACGAATTAATGCAATTGATTCTGAGCGAAATTTATCAAATATTGAAGAAACCATTTCTATCGATATTTAAACCAAACATGGCATTATAGGAAATATTCATGTCGGTGTATCTTGTTCTCCATTATAACTTGAACTATATCGCTCTCTTTTTCATGAAATTCGTGATGTATTTGCTTGGTCTTACAAGGAAATTCTAGGCATAGGTACTAGTATAGTTGAACACACTATTAATATGTACCCTGATGTCAAACCGGTGTGCCAATGACTTCATCTTGATCGTCCAAAGAAAGCCACTGCGATCAAAAAAGAAGTTGAAAAAATTTTGCATGATGGTTTCATTTACCATGTTCTGCTAACTGAGTGGGTTTCCAATATCATTCCTATTATGATAAAAAAATGGACCATTAGAGTGTGCATCGATTATTGGGATGTTAATCAGGCTTATCCAAAAGACAACTATCCTACTCCCTTTATTGACCATATCATTGACTATTGTGGTGGATGCAAATTTTTTCGTTCATGGATGGATTTTCCAGCTACAATCAAATCAATATCTACCCAGATGATCAATATAAGACAATATTCATTTTTCCTTCGGGTACATTTTCTTATAGGAAACAACCATTTGATTTAAAGAATGTTGGTGTAACTTTTCAGAGAGAAATGGATTATTCTTTCAATGACATCAAGCACATTGTTCAACCATATCTAGATGATTTACCAGCGCATTCACGAAATCGGACTGATCGCTCGATGCATTTGAGATCCATTTTATTACACTATCGACACTACAAAATATGCCTCAATCGACATAAATGTGTGTTTTTTGTTGGCTCTAGTCGACTGCTTGGATTCGTAGTCTCAAAAGAAGGAATTCAAATAGACCCATTGAAGGTACATGAAATTCTTGATTTGCCTGTACCATCATATTTACTTCAGATATAGAAACTTCAAGGAAAGGCTAACTTCTTGAGAAGGTTCATTCCAAACTACGCCGAAATGGCTAAAGGATTTACTCGACTATTGAAAAAGGGGGTTCCCTTCCATTGGGACCAAGTTGCACAAGATTGTTTTGATGCTGTCAAGGATAATCTTGTCCAAGCATCATTAATGTATCCTCCTAATTATAAAAATGATTATTTCCTATATATCGCTATGGCTGAAATGACCATTGCTATGGTATTGGTCCAAGTAGAATAAGGAATTGAAAATCTGGTCTATTATTTGAGTTATAATCTCAATGAAACGGATGTTAAGTACTTGTACGTAGAAAATCTTGCCTTGGAAGGTGTTCAAGCTGTCTAAATATTTCGCCCTTATATCCTGCTCTGAAAAACAACTATCATTTTGGATTGCAACCCCATGACTTATATCTTTTCCCATCAATTGGTCAGGGGAAAATATTCAAAATGGATTTTCATTTTGCAGGAATTTGATTTGGAATTTATCAAATCCAAGTTAAACAAGTATTTAGTTTTGGATGAGCTCCTCTGTGACCTTCCCTCTCATAGTACTACTAGTATGTTGGAACCATCTATTCTAGACGAGTCTCTGTTTTTGATCGGATCATCTGATCCTTGGTATGGGGATTTCATAATTTACCACCAAACCAAAAAAATTTGGCCTAATACTTCTCACTCTGAACAACAACATATTCGATACCAAGCCAAATATTATCTGATCGTCAGCGATACACTTTATCATCGTGGTGTCGATACCATTTTAAGGAGGTGCCTCACTCATGAGGAGGCCGAAAAAGTGTTAAATGATTGTCACGCTGGGGCTTGTGGCAGACATTTATCTAGATATACTACCGCGCAGAAGATACTCCGCACTGGTTACTTTTGGCCCACTATTTTTTGACATTGTATACTCACAGTCAAAAGTTGTCATGCATGCCAGATTTTTTATCATAATATCTGCAAACTGCCAGCGGCAATGCATCTTATTGTCTCTATGGGACCATTTACGAAATGGGGTATTGAATTCATAACCTGTAACCCTCGTTCGTTCGGGGGACATGGTTATATTATTCTCACAGTTAACTATTTTACCAAATGGGCCGAAGCGATGCCTACATTCAATAACATAGGACAAACAACTACATTGTTTTTCTTCAATCATGTTATTACATGGTTCGGGGTCCCGCAAGCTATAGTTACGGATCATGGGAAGAATTTTTCCAACCACATGATGTCTGAATTGACTGCCAAGTTAGGATTTTCGCATGATAATTCTACTCCTTATTATCCATAATCAAATCGACAAGTTGAGGCTATTAAAAAATTCTTAAATGAATGGTTCAACGAATGACAGGAGTTCATAAAAGAAACTGGAATTTTATCTTGTAATACGCCTTGTGGGCGTATCGAATCTCGGTAAGAAATGCAACTAGATTTACTCCTTTTTAATTGGTGTATGGTCTGGAAGCTATCTTACCAATATAATGCGAAATATCATCGTTAAAACTCATGATATACTTGTTACTTGACACCTCAGAAGAAGAATCTCATCTCCTTAACATCATCCATCTTGATGAAATGCGTCATGAAACCCAATTGGCCAACGAAGCACACAAGAGACGTATAAAGGTGCAATACGAAAAAAATTTCCAGCCGTGCATCTACTCAAAGGGTGACTTCATCCTTCTTTATGATCAAGAAGCTAATGTAATAGGTATAGGAAAATTTGAGCCATTATGGCATGACCCCTGTATTGCCAAAAGAGTTCTTGCTAAGGGTGCCTATGAGTTAGTTGATTACAATGGAATTCCATTGGCACAACCTAGAAATGGGTTGTATCTTAAACGTTACTATGCTTAATCATGAGCGTAGTGATTTTTTTGGTATTATATTGTATATATGCTGTTCATTTTCATTCACTATCTTAATTTTTTTTTAGAGTTTTCTTGAAATTAGTAATCCTCTTTTCATTTCATCGTAGATGTTTGAATATTCAGAACCATTTGTTGGATATGTTGATGGTGCGAGTTGTAGTATGCAAAATCTATCATCTGCAGCATGGGCCATTTTCGCTTGGAACAATGAGTTAGTGAGTCTTCAAAGGATTTGTATTGGTAGATTGATGAAAAATATCATTGAGTATAGCGCGTTGATCGAAATTCTCTCTGATGCCATTTCATTTGGTATTAACCACATAATCATAAGGTTAGAATCACAACTTGTTGCATTACAACTTACTAATGTTTATACTGTTAGAAATCCAACACTTCTTAGATTGTTCCTAAGAGTTCAAATTTTGGAAAGACATTTTGATTTTATTCAATATCAACACATTTCCAAAAATTTTAACACATTGACTAATTCATTAGCTAGTCAAGTTTTAGACAGAAATTTGCAACATATGTAAAGAAAACATTCACATCATTGAAGAGGATTGCATAATAAAAGTAGGAACAACTCTGAAATCATATAGATAGATAGTTATAGGTTTTTACAAAATTTGTGCCCAAGACATATTGGTCATCTGACCTCAAAATGTATGAAAAATGTCACAAGTAAACTAGTGGTGCTCATGGCTACATGCTCTAGATCTAGCAATCCTACGAAGTAACCGCATCTAACGGTTACTAACCCCAATAGTGTGTCATTGCAGTCGCATGGGTAACTCTTTGATCCGGAAATCCGAAATTTCGAAGGTCAACCCCTCTATGTGTTGTTGAAGCTCAGCCAAAGTCTCAAGCACATCAAGGCCCTGAAGGAATGCTCTCCCGACAGCCCTCTCTACTAGCGCATCTGCTTCACGCTCAGGTTCCTCTACTAGTTGAACACGGCCAATATCTACATTACATCAAACATTTAAGTTTAGTCTTGGGAAAATATCAAAATACAAAAACATTGTATAAACCTTAGGAAAATAAAAAAACATGGTCAAAACATTCTTACCCATTGCACCCCACCAAGCACCTTCTGGTAATACTATATCTGGATCTCCTTGAAAGTGAACGCTTGCATATGCGTCCTCATCAATGGCGATGATTTTTTGCTAGAACCAGGTAAAGAATGTAGTAGAGAACACAACAGTCGATTGGCCTCCATGACAACATATGAATTCTACCCATCTCTGCATACGAGGATCTCTAGGACTAGTTATATCTAGTGTCACATGTTGTGGCTGCATCAGTGGAATCCGTTCTGAAGCGAAGGAGATAAGGATTGAACCATAACTGAAATTATTCTTCCTTCCTCCCCTTTATTTTTTCAGTTGTTCCTTTATCTGAGATAGAACAACTTCAGACCATGTGAATACTGTTGGCTCTAAGAACTCTAGCGCGTACTACATATACGATCTATTTGCTACATGTAGTGTAACGGTGCTAGCAAGTTTAGCGATCACGAAAAGGATAGTTCTCAAAGGTAAATCTCTGACATCTCCAATGTTTATTTTTCCATATTTGCTAGGTTCTACCCCTGGACAACAATACTGCAGAATATAATCCCTCATTGTCTCTTCTCCAATTGTAGAACCTGAGAGTGAAATGGGCAAGCCTCTCCTCGAAAAACCTGTGAGAAAATACACATTCTCAATTGTTATGGGAACCACTTGGTTCTTAATATGAAATTCCTCTATCGCTAGATCCCATGCTCGAACTAAGAACTCCAAGAGTTCTATTTTTTGCCTCATTCTTGACAATTTAAAGTACTTAAGTAGTCAACAATCTCTTAGGGCTCTTATAGTACCTGGATCATTTAAGGAAATCATATCTTGTTCTTCATGTTCTCTTTCCCTCCATGTAATCATCATTGCAATTTGATGGAAACCTGAAATACAAACAAAAGATCCATTAGATTCCATTCATTGCAAAAAACTAGGCAAATTTTGGGCACAACATAAAAATCAAAAACTTGAACTGTGCCCAATGCACTCCTTGGGTTGAGACAGTCCATTGAACATGCAATTACCCTTCACTATACCTACTATGAAATGTAGGTTTCGACATTCAGGGGTGCGTTGCCCTCATTTTGGGTAGAATTTACCCTAGGGGCCTTAAAATCTTAAAAAATTGCAGAAATTGAAGATGAAATGGATAGCAAAGGAAAGAGGAGGTTTATAGTACTAACCTGGATCAAACAGAGACGAAATCCATCCATAGAAATGACCACAATACACAACTGAATTTTGGGGGCAAAATCAGGTTCAGAGCTCCAAAATACAAATGGTAACAATGGAATGGTAAAAATGAATAGTGAAACTACTTTTAATAGTCATTTAATTGTTTGAAAAATATATTTATTGCTATGAATATAGTTTTGTTATGTTTTTTATCGTGAAACAGGTATTTTTAATCCATTTGATGTTGTTTTGAATAGGAAATACAACTAATGAAAAAATTAGTCATGCAGATTTATTCAAAGAATGACTTGACCACAAAGCATACTTTTTCTCCTTATTTTTCGAGCCTTGTTAAAAATGAAAAAGGATTTGAAGCACACTTTTATTTCCTTTTCGTGCTTCGATAAAAGTGAAAAAGGAACCCCTGGAGTCTTCTTTCAACTCTTTTCAGACTCCAATAATGTGAGAAGATTTCCGAGCACTTGTCTTTTCGAGCTTGTAAAAGTAAATGAATTGATATCTACTCAGTATAAGTTTAACCCTTTTTCAGGTTGAGATAGATTATTTACCAAAAAGGAATAGATTGGTTAAACATGACCAAAGAGGTTCTCTCAGATATTATTCTACACTTTTCCGGGTCTGAGTGACAAATTTATGAAAAATTACTTATGGAGTTTTCTTTCGTCCTCTTTTTCAAACTCTCTAAATATGAAAAAGAATTGGGCTATCACTGTCGTTAATCTCGTTAAAACATAAAATAGCAACGGGCTTGTCGATCTTGGAAAGAATCGAGTTTAATTCATTGCTAGACTTGTTAAGTTATTAAATAGTGACACTTTATTCACCTGAAGGGTTGAATTATAGATAAAGAAAATTTTATCCTCCTCAAGCTTGTTAAAAAATAAAGAGGCACTGGTTCACAAATGACTGGGGAAAATTTGGGAAAAATGAGCAAGAATTCTTTATGGTAGCAAGTTTCTCTTGAACATGACACTTCCTTCACTCCATGTTTGTGACTGTTTGGGTTGGGTAATCATCTTGATGGTTCATTCACACCTATGGTTCATCATACCTTCACTTTTTGGGTCAATGCTTCCAACTCATCACAGTGTCATCGATATGTTCAAGAGAAGTCATGCAGTGAATACCTCATCCTTCTGGAATACTCATAAGCCTTCATTCTCATGACCATCATCCGTGAAAATTTCTATATCAAGTCATACCCTTGTCTTCGAAATCAGTAACTCTTGTTTCGTAATAAGGTAACTTCCTATCAACGAGCAATCAATATCTAGGAATTTCACTTAGAAACATCAAATTCCAGTACCATGAGGCTTGTTACAGCATCGACAAGATCCTCGCTTCTGGACCTTTGACTAAAATATTTTGTTTGGCGTTCGACATCAAATCATCTATTCACGCCTTACAAAATGTACTGCAGTACCTTGAGGGTCATTGACATTAATGGTGGTTCTCTCACATTTTTCAACAACTCACATTATTGGCTGGTAATCAAACGATGTCTTTCCATGTTCGACGACAAATCATATATTGGCATGGTTATACTTGTACCTGAATGATCAAGTGAACAAGATAAGAAGACCCCGGATCTAGTTTCATCCATTCGAGCTACGATTTCAAGATTATTGTACACATTATCTGTACGGTGACCTTACATACAGATTGTCATCCAAACATAGGCCTATATCTATATCCATGTCTACATCTGGGCAACATTCCAATGAAGATGACTTTCTGAATTGTGTACATGTAATTAGATTGTTCATGTGCTGAACATGGGAATTCCTACCCTTAGAAATTATGATCAAATAGGATATATCATGATATAATGTATTGTAATATTGATTCAGGTGACCACTCCACTTCATCTCCAGCCCATCATAGTGTAAAGCATCTCAATCAAAAGTTATTATTATTTCGACTTCATGCTTTAGGGGGGAATTTGTTATAGGTCAATTTTGGCACGATTCCCAACGACCTAGTTAACTCGGCATCATCTCCAGGACCAATTATTAAGGGTCTATCATTCCCTATCATTTCAAGTTGCTACATGCCCTAAGACAGGAATAAGACAAATAAAGCAAGACTTTCATCAAGCAAAGGTTTAGAAATTTTGAAGCTTAGTATATAACATATGAGAGCTCACCAACACAGGCTCTAAATGGGCTAAGTGCATTTCATATGTAGGTATCCCCATGCAAGGTTGCTTTGCAAAGCACTTCCCGACATTCACAGGTGTGTTGGTCACATTGAGAGCCAAATTCTCATTGTTCCAGAATCTCAACTTGGCCAGTGCCTTCTAGAAGAGTTCACATGTGTCAAGCTTCGAATCCAAGTGAGCATTTGACATCTACAAGATTGGAAACATGTCTTGCCTATTATTGGAAAGTCATTGATTGCAAAACAACCTTTAGTTCAACTGTAAATTGAGCACAAATCTGAGTGTTTGAGAAGGAAGAATTTGAGTAGATAAATGCTGGGGAATTTTTAATTGATAGCTAGATTTCTGGAGCTGCTGCTGGAGAGATTTATACTGTGATGAGGCTTGGGGAAATTGCTGGAAGGGTCACTTCAAATTAGTCACTTGGTTGTAACTTCTCCTTCTATCATTAATAACGAGTTCAGCTTATTTTTCCCTATATGCATTTGTATTGGCTTTGATTTTCCATATTGCAAGATCTTGGTTGATGTATATGGTTTATGATTTACTGATATAGGAAACTAACTTGAATAGAAATCTATATTATTGCATATTTTTTTATTTTAATGTTATTTCTTGTAGGAATAATTTCGCACACAAACCGCTTGGATTTGAAGCTACAACGAAAGTGACAGAAGGAGCCATTTAGAAGCACTTGGATCACAAGTAACCTCCTAATGCTCTTTGTGTGTCCGTTCTTAGTTAGGAGAAATAGATGTATAGTCTTTAATATGTTGTTCTAGACTAGAACCTATATAGGGAAGTGTGTTTAATCCGTAATTCACAATTCTGGACCAACAAGTATTTCAAGAACAAGTAGGTAACATAACGATTTTATGATGAAAAATCTTGAGAGTTTCATGATTTAAGGTTGGCTCAATTATCTATGGATGATTTCATCACTATGTTTACCTCCCTGTTAAGGTACATACAATATTTAAGGGATCAGAAAGAAAAAGTGAAATGATTTTTGAGTAGTTTCTCTACTCATGTGAATGAGGGAATTGAATTTGTAAATCTAAAGATGATGGCTGAGGTGATTCGAAAAGCACGGATGTGCTATTAGCAGTCCAAGGAAAAGGGTGAAGTTGGAAAAAATTGGCCACCAAAGAAAGGGCATAAAGTCTCCTCAAATTTTCAAAATAGAAGATTGGGGAGTTATAAAATTTCCGTAAGGAATTCAGCAAACAAGCAATTTGGGAAAAATCACAGAAGGCCCAAATGGGTAGTTGAAGAAATACCAACTCGGGAATCTAGTATTCTAGACTTGGGAAAGTCCTAGAAACCACCATTACAATGCTAGGGTTATGGTGAGGCACATTAATTTGAGAATTTTCCTCATTGTGGAAGGAATGAAGTGGCGGCCAACCTCCAAGAAGCATCTACAATGGGGGATGTTTCTCGAAACATACCAAGGATCAATGTTGCACTAGAAGATTGACAAGCAGATTTCGAACCAACTATGATAGAACTGGAAGGTAGGCTACAATCCAAAACTATTTCCATTTTGGTTGATGTTGGTGCCAGTTTAAGTTACATAAATCCCTGAGTAGTTGAAAACGGTAAGTTGCAAAGCAAGAAATTTAAAAGCCCATGGTTGGTATAGTTGGTTACAGGGGCAAGGAGATGATTTAATGCCAACGTCTCAAATTGTACTCTAGATATAGTAGGATAACATATAACTATAGAACTGAATATTATACCTTTGGGCTCATACGATGTTTTGTTGGGAATGGACTAGTTAGAAAAAAATTGGTCATTGGTAGATTGAAAGGAGAAAGTTATCCATTTTAAGGAAAAATATGGAACCCGTCAAGAACTCCAAGGAATTAAGAAGCCACTTCAGTTATTTCCTATTATAGCATCCCAGCTAGGTAAGGGAATTAGAAAGGGGTGTCATCTTTATGCAATCCAGGTGGGTTTTTATAACTCCAAAGACAAGACCCTTATGATGGAAAATATACCAGTTTTCCAAAAGTTCAAGGACATGTTTCCTAAAAATATTCCAAGATTACCCCCAAAGAAAGATATTGATTTTATTATAGAATTAATATTCGGGGCAACTCCTGTGTCTTGAGCAACATACAGAATTAGTTTTCCTGAATTGACAAAATTAAAAATGCTGCTGCACAAACTATTGGACAAAGGATATATTCTGCCAATTGTGTCTCCTTCAAGAGCACCAGTGTTGTTTTTTAAGAATAATGATGGTATGATGTTGATGTGCATGGATTACCAACATCTTAATAAGTTGACTGTGAAAAAAAAATACCCATTGCCACATATAGACATCATTTTTTATCAAGTGAAGGGAGCAATGGTATTCTCCAAGATTGACCTGAGATTTGGATATCATCATATATAGATTAAGGAGGAGGAAATATCCAAAAATTTCTCTCGTACTAGGTACGGGCATAATGAATTTGTGGTATTACAATTTTCGTTAATTAGTGTGCCAAAAACATTCATGAGATTGATGCATGGTATATTTCACCCATTTTTTGGATAAATTTATTTTAATATTCATTGATGATATAAGGATCTATTCTAAGAATATTGAAGAAAACAAAGAGAATTCATGCTTGGTTCTGAAGATGTTTCAGGAACACCAGCTCTACACCAAATTTATCAAATGTGACTTCTATAAGGAGCCAATCCAATATTTGGGCCATGTGATATTGGTTGAAGGAATTTCAATAGACCCCGAAAAGATAAAAAAAATTACGGAGTGGAGAGTTCCTAGAAATGTAGTTAAACTACATGTATTCATGGGCCTATCTAGTTATTACAGACGATTCATTGAAGGCTTCTATAAGACAACCTTTCCCATTACCTCCTTGCAGTGCAAGGGGTGAGTCTTTAATTGGAATAAAGAATGTTAAACCAGATTTGAGCAACTTAAATAACTACTAACCACTCTCCCTATGCTGAAAGTGGCAGATCCATGTAAATAATTTGAAGTCTGCACTAATTCCTGTAAGGAAGGAGTGGGAGAAATATTGACCCAAGGTGGAAGGTTATAACTTATGAATCGAGGAAGTTGAAGGACCATGAGTAGAGGTCTTCTGCCTATGACTTAGTGTTAAATGTTGTTTTGAATTCCCTTTGAGTTTGGAGGAATTACTTGCTGGGAAAAATGTTTGTGCTAAGAACCTACCATAATAGTTTGACTAGCTACTTTAAAAAAGTTAGTTTAAATGCTCGTCAAGCAAGATGGAATGTGTTTCTAAGATAATTTGATTTTGACATTCAACATGTAAAAGGTAAGGAGAACCATTTTTTTAATGACTTAAAAAAAAAACTACATTGCTTCTATGAACTTTATTTTAATCAAGTTGAATCTAAGTTCTAGGAGAAAATCATGGAGGTAGCTAAGAGAGATCATGAATATACATTTTTATGGAAGCAAGAAAGGGAGGCTAAAAAACAAGGAAATTAATGATAAGAATATCTTCATATTTCTAAGAAAGATATGTGTTCCAAATCGTCTGAGCTTAAAGGAGTTGATTTTGGATGAATATCATCGGATTCCCTATGTAGGACATCTTGTGTATCAAAATATGCTAAGAACAATTAGTAAAGACTATTTCTGGCCCACGATGCATAAGAGCATTTCTGAATACCTGAATAAATGTATGGAGTGTCAAAAAGTAAAGGTGGAGCACCAACACCCAGTAGGATTGCTTCAACCTATTCCTGTACCAAAGTGGAAATGGGAAGTCATTTCACTTGATTTCATCACAAAATTACCGAGTAAAATACATAATAATTCAATTATACTGGTGGTGGAAAGGCTCATCATGGTTTCTCATTTCCTACCTGTCCAATCAATTTAAAAGACCTTACAAATTTCTGACATATTCATGAAAGAAATATTTAGACTGCACGGTATTCTGAGAGTCATCATCTCGGATCATGATGTGAAGTTTACATCAGCTTTCTGCAAGGCACTATTCACTGGCTTGGGGACACAAATTCAATTTAGTACCACCTATCATCCTCAAATGGGTGGACAGACAGAGAGGGTGAATTAGATATTAGAATATATGTTGTGCATGCACGTGATGCAACAACCCACAAAGTTGGAAGAAAATTTCCATCTGGTTGAATTTTCTTATAATAACGGATATCAAGAATCCCTCAAGGTGAGTCCTTTTGAAGAATTGTACCGAACACAATGCTAGACTCCCATTATTGGAGCAGTCCGGAAACCAAATTGATGCATGGACCAGACATCTTGGAGGATATGGAACAAGAAGTAAGAAAGATTAGACAAAATTTAAAAGCGGCCCAAAATAGGCGAAAGGTATACGGAGACCGAAAAATAAATTTTCAGGAATTTGAGGTAGGTGACCATATATATGTGAGAATTAAACCCAAAAAGAGCACTCTGAGGTGGGATACTTGTTCCAAATTGGCTCCCAGGTGTTGTGGTCCACTCTAGATCTTGGAACAAATAGGCTCAGTGGCTTATCGACTAGCCCTACCTAATCATATATTGGCACATTATATGTTCCATGTATCTCTATTGAACAGATACATACATGAACCCAAGTGTGTGATACACTTGTAGAGAGTACATGTAATTTTTGTTTACATTATGATTACAAATGAGCAGAGTAATCGATTAAATTAATTATAGAAATCTATTGTTTGCAGGTAGAACTAGAGGATGAGTTTCTGGTAGAACCCCAGGGTCTCGACCAGAGAGAAATAATCCTCTGGAGGTGATTTATCCCCAAATTTAAGGTGTAGTGGAAGCGCTTTAGCCAAGAGGACGCTACCTGGGAAGATGAAAACTCTATTCGAGAAGCATATCATAAATGCTTTCCATGATAGAGTAACACCGACGATGGTGTTTACCTTTAGTGTGAGAATATGTAACCCCCCGTTTTATTTTAATTATTATTAAGAAACTTTTACAAAATCATTTGAATTGTTAAGTGAAAGGGAATTAACGAATGTGGTTATTCGTTAATAATACTTGAGTTTTATTTCATAAATAGAAACTGATAATTATCTTGAGTAATGGATTAACTGAATAGTAAAAGTATTCCAGGATTCCAGATTAAAAATATAGGGGTAGTTTCTAACAGTTACTTTTTCCAAAAGGGTAAAAAGAAAATCCTCAAGTGGGAAAGGGGTTCTGTTCAGAAAAGGAAAGAGGGTTAAAAATAACATGTTGTGAAGAAAAGAGTTGTCCAAATTCGGGTATACCAGTGGAAATTTGAGACCCTAAGGAAGTGTAGGCTGGACAAAGGTCTTGAGGCCTAACTCCTGATAATTTTCATGTTTCCTAATACTTTGGTGCAGAGCATGAGGGAGAAGAGGACATGATCGCCTCTCTCAAGGTTTGGAGGAACCATCAGTTTAACAAAGATTACAGAGATAAGTATCTACATATGCTGATAAAGACTTAAAAGTTAGATGAAGTATGAATCTTTGATTATTATTCTGTTAATTTTATATATATATTTTCTTATGAGAAATATGGTTTCAATATACTTAAACAAAGTAGAAAAAAGACTCTGGTAATTGAAATAAATAGCCTAGAAAATTCATGACAGGGAGACTATCATTAAATAATATGCTCTTCGAAATCTTTATAAAATGTTTTCAGATCTAAAACTTAGTTTATAATTGAAAAATATCATAAAGTGTAGACTATAGCTATAGGATGCAATGATAAACCTTATTATAGTAAGAATTAAAATGAATATATATTCTTGAGGTTCTGGTTTGTCATATAAACAAAAAAAAGAAACATACCACATGGGAATACAAGAATGAAATGCGCTTATCTATATAAGATAGGGATACTTTGAGGAAATGAGGCTCGCGGGTCTAGAGCCAAGCCCTATGGTGACAGGGCAAGGTCACGTTTCCCTGGCCATTCTGACCTGAGTACCAAAATGAAGAAAAATATAGCAGAGTTATATTATGGTTACAACTGTACAAGAAAATTTAAAGATAAGTACAACTATTTCACCCTAAGTACTGAACAATGGACATCAAGAAAATACACTCTCTCGAGGAAGCCAAAATTCTTAAATATGAACCTAGAATGTTTAGAGGCCAAAATTCCATAACATTAGCCAAGCAGCCGAACAAGTTTATACAAAACATTTTATGCATGTATAAAGGATGATTCACCACAATATCCTATCCATAAGAGCAAACTGAAAATAGAATAAACCTTTCTGTTGATATCATAAGGTTTCGCTACAGAATACTCATAACATATATTGCGAAAAATATTAGGTTATACATGTTAGACAATTCATAATTACAACAGTCCTTTAGACCTGAGTAGGGTGGACTCAGTAGTAATCATAAAGGCTAAATAAGTAATTCAGAACAACAAACTACACCAAGAACCCTTCAACTAAATATAAATACCTATCATTTCCTTGCATGAAAGAGAGGTACAGAGGCCGACTTCTACACCTGTGCATGCAGAGGATATAGCCCTTAGTGAACCAGAGTTGTAAACTGTAACATGAAGAACAAAGAATATAGCATTGAAAACATACCTGGTTTGGTTGACCTGAAGCCATTGAGTCGAGAAGGAAGAAACCCACCTACGATTCCTCTGTTGCCCGACCTGTGAATAAAAAAGAGAAAAAATGTGAGAACTATAGAGACCAAGGATTACAGACATGAAAATATACCATTACTGAAAAAAGAAAACTCTGTGAAAAATTCCCGAATGCTAACTATGATGGTCAGGGAAGGAAGAAGACTCTCCCTCGCTTGAAAAATACAGAGAAACAAATGTATTAGTGCTAGATTGAAGTGAGGAAGAATATAACCTCATTTTCCTTGAGTCGAAATAAGTTAATACTAAGAAAATAACTAAGTAATGAAACCCCCTCATGGGTACAGCTATGGAAAAACCCTCTTCAAGGTTAAATGATGCAGAGAAATAGAGACAGACCAAGTAAAACATGCCTAGAAGCACTAAGATATCGGGTGCGAAGAAATGAAAGTAAGGCTTTGTGAGACGAGCAACTCCACCATGGAATGAATCTACTGAACCCCACAAAAAAAACCTAGACAGAATCTCTGCATGATGGAAGAGCCAGGTCCGGCCCACGGAGGAAAGGAAAACCATTTCCATAGAGTGGAGGTGAGAAGTTGCTGAGTGGTAGCATGACCAACTCCTGCAGCAGAATAATGAACCATAATGGCGGTGCTCAGGGTGGTCTAGTTACCCTAACCATCCCCACAAGACTCTTGTTTGTCGGATAAAATGGGCTCCAGATCAATGGTGGACGAAGAGTAGTAATAAATTCAGTGACACACATCCATCAACTGGATCTCCCATACCAAGGAGACATCCAATGTTTATTTGAATGGATGATAAAACCATAGTAAGACTCTGCTACGTGTGAGTGTGGAATTACCGAAAATCAACGGTAATTATAATGTTAAATCATATGGTTCTGAATAAAAACATTATAATAAAAAACAATCCAAAGTACCAAATTGATATCATTATGTACAAGCACTCAATTCTAACACATGCTAACCACCAGCTTAGCACCAAAATTGATAATAGAACTATAGTATAGAGTTATAAATATTTCTTTGGTTGTTTTATATAAATTAACAATAATTATATTTAAAGTAAATGGTAAGTAAATAGTATAGTAGTGACCATAATTTTTTTCTTTTAAATTTAGACACTTTATATTAATTGGAATAGAAGTTATATACTCCAAAGTTTTGAGTTTCTTCTTTGCGCATAAAAGTTATATAATCCAAAGTTGTGATTTCTTATTTGCGGAGAGAAAGCTAGACAAGAGATTAAACTACATAATCTTGAGGCTGTAAAAAAATATATTTTACTAATTCATCGGAACGAGTAAAAAACCAACATTGATGCTAATATCATTGATGCTAATATCTTTTTTTTTGGGACATCAACTATTATTAATATGAAAAGAGAAGAAATTCATTTTGATGTAGCTTGAATTGGTAGGAGGAAGTACTTGAGAGGTCTGGCCGAAATCTTGGTCATAACTTCTGGACTAAAGTCAAGAGTCGATAAGTACTTGAGAGGTCTGGCCGAAATCTTGGTCATAACTTCTGGACTAAAGTCAAGAGTCGATATTGGTAGGAAAAGGTGATGGCTACACTGGAAAATCAATAATTCATATATATAGGTGAACATATTACTAGAAATTTAATGACATATATAAAGGTGAATATCTTACCCGAAGTTAAGTAATAAGTAAATTAATAATGTGTTTACTATTGGAAACTCACATTTTTTAAAAGATGCATGCATTTTCGAAAATAGCAGTGAGGCATTGCCCTGTAAATTTGCTAAGTAGTGTACTAAATACTATTTAAAGAAAAATTCACATATTCATTCGTTATAAAAAGTAGTCACACAATATTCATTGTGTTATTGTGTTATATTGACATGGAGCATAAGTATGATTGAGACCTTAATTCATAAGTATGATTAAGACCCGAATTCACCATTGCCAAATGAAAAAATTCCCAATATTAATTTCCAACTATCAATTTGATATGTAAACACTCTTTCCAATGTATATAGACATGTTACATGTCACCTGCGATAATTGAACCCCTGGTGAAGAGAATAATAATATTTTTGCAACGTAATCTACATCCAATTAGCTTCATTTTCCTAATATTTATTAGGTTTTCAATTCTAAGATTTCTATTATAAGTCCTCCATGTATTTCTACTGCATATCCTAGTGTCATTTTTGATCCATACAAAAGGAAATCAAATAATTTTTCTATTCAAGGTGTTTAATTATCAAAGAAGAAAAAGAGGATTTACGTATAGATTTGTATAACATGTTTATTGGTAATATATCATTATTATTAGATGAAATACTTGTTTATTTTAATTTTCTTTAGTTTAGGAAATTATGATATTTTGTAAATATAAACACACATCGTAGTTATTTGTATTTCCATAATTTAGGGTCATAAGAGGATGAAATTCGATTATATGGACCTTGTTGTTTTCATTGAATTTAAAAATTTGATTTCCTTAAAAGATGGGAAGGTAATAAGGACCAAGTGATAAAATTTTGGATAAATATTTGCTTTTAAATAATTTTCTAGATGTTATGGAATAACATGGGTTATTTTGAAATTTCAACTAATTACCATGCTTGTACATTCAAAGTTATCTCTAATACTTCTAAATTATTTTTTGGTATCATGGTTCAACTTCTCAAATGGATCTCTTCATGCCAAGTGCTATAATGGTTTTAATTTACAAAATCACCTCAAGATACAATAAACGAAATAGCGTTGACATTGAAGTGAAATACATGGGATTTTTTTTTTATATTTATAAGATAAAAAATGGAAAATGAATATTATTGGAAATATTATTTTTGGATATTTGGTGCCTAGTTTCGATGTTCCATACTTGAAGGTCATTTTATTCCAATTAAGTAGTTCAAATGGGAACATAATATATGTTTGGAAAAAATATTTTTTTACCTTTCTAATGGTATATAGAAATCCTTATAGCTCCATAGCACTGAGAATTTATGAAACATTTCACTAGGATGGCCTAACCGAAAAGTAAAAACATACTGACCCTTCCAACATTAGAGCTCAACACTATAAATGAACATAGAAAAGATATAAATCAATATATTAATTTATTTCAAGTGTATCCAAGAAATAATATATTCGAGATTGAGAATAGGTGTAAGGAGTATTTTCACGGTGATTCTTGAAGTTTAAATTTGGAATCAAAAAAGGGATTTATGGGGTGAAATTTGGAATTTCCACTATAAATTTTTTTGTAGGACATTTTTTACCATGACCCTTGGATAATATAGAAAAATCGTTTTCATGTAAATGATTTTAATGTTTTAAATCTTAGTTGACTAAATTTCGGAGATATGCTCCGAGGAAATTAGGCATGCCGCATACAAGATGCTCTTGGAATCTACTGCATACATATATGCTCTTGAAATCTACTCCATACAGGTTAACTTGGTATTTTTACCATAATTTTTTTATGGGATGTTTTAGATCATGAAACATGGAAAATATTGCTAAATGATCACCATCTATGTATTATTCAATTTTGATATCTTTTATTGCTATAATTTTGGATATATGCTCTTGAAACCTGCTTCAAATAGGTAAGCTTGGAATTTTCACTATAACGGTTTCATTTAGGTTTTTCCAAGCCATGAAACTTGGATAAAATAGAAAGAATATAGTTATGTATCTATGGTTAAAACTATAAAACTTGGCTTACTATAATTTTGGATATATTCATTGAGGAGGTTAGGCCTCCTAAACACTCTTGAAACATGTGTCAAATAGATCAGATTGTCATTTCTCCTTAAAATTATATCTATTATATTATAGACCATGCTATCTGGAGGAGATACATAAGAGATATCAAGATACCCATGGTATAAATTTCAAATATTATTTCACTATAATTTCAGAGATATGATCTAAGAATGTCAGTGTTCTTAAATTATTCCAAAACATGCATCAAAAAAGTCAGCTAGGTTTTCACTATAAATTTCTTTTTGTGATATTATATATTGTGAAATTTCAAGAAGATATAGAAGGGATATCATGATACCTATGGTATAAAATTTTATACATTCTTTTTTGACAATTTTGAAGAAATGATCACAGAAATTTAGTGTTCCTAAATGTTCGTGAATTTTTTTCAAATAGGTTAGCTTGGAATCTTTTCTAAATTTTCCTCCTATGATGTCTTACATTGTCAAATCTAGAGGAAAAAAGGAAGATATCTTAAGTTACTTGTGGTACAAATTGAATATCTTGTTTCCATATAATTTTGGAGATATGATATGAGGAAGTTAATCTTCCTAATGATCATAAACATGCTTTAAATAAGTCAACTTCAAATTTTTCTATAATTTACCTTATGATTTATTTTCTTTAGAATGTGAAATATGGAGGATACAAAGAATAGTGCTATAGGTATTTATGGTAGAAATTCTAGAACCATTTTTGAAAAATTTAATTTGTGGTATACAATGCAATTTTTTTCTTTGGAAGAAGCCAAAAGAAATAAGTTTTGGGAGAAGTAGATATGGTGGAGTAAGAAACATCAAGTATACTTATTGAAGGAAGAATTAACTAACATATTTTATGAAGGAAGAAGTAGTAAGCATATTTTTGAAGCTAAAATAATGTAACAAACATTATGAAGAAGCAAAAACTCAATGAGGTAGGCTTGTGCCTATAAATATTTGAAGTAGTGGGGATTAGTGTCTCTTGTAGGTTGGTTCCTACAAATATTGTAGAAGAGGATATTAATGTCACCTATAGGTTGATTCCTATAAAGTAGTCAAATGGATTTTTGTCTCCTATATGTTGATGCCTAGAAGGAAACAACAAACATTAATGTAAATTGTAGGTTAGCTCCCATGAAATGATAGAGATGATTGGTGTCTCTTGTAGGTTTGTGCGTACAAAAAAATAATGGGGGTTGATGTCTCTTATAGTTTGGACCCTACAAATTGATGTACTAGTAGGTTGGTGCCTACAATATCTTTCAGATAAATAAATTTTGTGGCTTTTTACCGTAAGGGTTTCCACATACACTTCTATTACTTTTTTAGTTTATGAGATTGGTGTCTTCTAATGTTAAAATGTTTTTGTAATTATACAGACTCATTCCCCATCTCAGTATAATTGTGAATTCAACAATTGGTATAAAAGCAGGTTCCTTCAGAAGGACTCTAACCATTCAAAGGTAAATCTTAGAGGGACAAATAATTATTATGGATAGATCTTCAAAAATGGAGGACCACTCTTTGATGGAGAAAAATATGCTTTCTCGATGGTAAGGATGAGGGCATATTGAATGTATTTTGGTGATGATGTATGACTCCGTATTTTATATGTTAATAATGTTCCAAAAATTCCTCTAGCATATGTAGATGAGAAAAATGATTTTGTAAATAATGGCAAGGTAATGTAGTGTGACTATGTTAAATAAATTTGGAATAAAATTCACAGTAGTTGTGACAAAGATGAAAACTTAAAAAGGTACAACATTCAGACACATCAAATGAATTTTGAAAATTTAAATATGAATGAAGAAGAATACATTTCCGT
Organism: Pinus albicaulis; assembly: GCA_034641835.2. Lineage (NCBI taxonomy): Eukaryota > Viridiplantae > Streptophyta > Pinopsida > Pinales > Pinaceae > Pinus > Pinus albicaulis. The sequence continues at coordinate 1,104,110,484 of CM076579.1, forward strand.
TTTTTTCCTTCATATTGATGAGATTGTGAATACTAATAGAGGACATCCAGAAATAATTTATGTATTAATTGTTTAGAAATTATTGAGATATTGAGATTTATGCAAAGGTATGTACCATTGAAGAAGTGAAAAATCTAAAATATATGAATATGGATGAATTACATAAAATCCTCACTACATGTGAGATGAGAATAGGAAAGAAAAAGTTAGGATTAAAGGAGGCAACCTTGAAAGAATCAATGAAGGAAAAAGGACACAAGGACCATGATCACTTCATATTTGAATTAGATGAAGAAGAAGCTCAATTTATAAGGAAGCTAAAGGGATAATCTAGCAATTATAAATGTAAGATACCACTCAAATGTTTTTAATGTGGTATAATACACGAGTATGCTTCTAAATGTACTCATGAAAAATTAGAATATAGCGATAAAGAGGAAGAATATAAAGATACAATAAAAAGTCATAAATATAAAAATAAAAGAAAGTGTCATGAAAATAGGAAGGGAATATATTTTAAGTAGAAAAACTCATTTTGCAAAGAAGATGGTAGCTTGTTCTAGTCTAGTGTATAGTATGCCTTGGTTACTAGTAGAAAGAACAACAAAAACTCACATAATCATATGCCACATAAGAATGGTAATAAAAAACACAAAGTAGCAAGAACCAACAAAAAAAAATACTTTATATTATATTCTCTTAATAATAAAATAGAACCATTAGATTGATATATATATATAACTAACCTATAAAATAGGTTGTTATGTAATTACATAATTGCATTATATAATTACTCATAATTTTTTTAAATATTTTATTTTAATATGTTAATATAAAAACAAAATAAATTATTAAAAAGGTTATATAATTGCATTAATTAAAAATAGTTTTTTAATTTTAATATATTATAAATTTTATTTTTTATTAAAAATACTCTATGAATTTAGTTTAACGTTTCAGCGAATTAATATTTGAAAAACAGAAATTTAATTTATTATAAATAAAACAAAATTAAAAAGACACTCCAATGTTTCACATTTGGTGTGTTTTTAGACTATGTTTCACATTTGGTATGTTTTAGACTATTTTCTTCCCTTGATTTCTTGCCTTTTACAAGAATATAAACCTTTAGTTTGATCACTCATTCGACTCTACATAGGTCTTTTAGTTTGATCACTCATTGGACTCTACATAGGTCCTTACATAATGTGGTTTTCTATATTTTTATGGGGCTGTAGGTTTTTCATGTTTTTCAAATATATCTTCAAATTTAAAAGAAAAAGGTATGTAGACGTTTCATGTTTTGTTAATGTGTTTTTAAATTCAAAAGATAAATTTTTAGTAGATATTAAATTTGTTAAGCGGAGAGGCTTATTAAATTTTTTAGTGGATATTAAACATTTGCTCATGTTGACCGAAAAAACAAAAATTAAATAACAAAAAAAAATGACTTTTCTTGGCTCATGTTAGATCCTAAATCTATGCTTTAGATGAATTTATGCTGATAGTAAAAATTGTGTGCAGATTTTTTTTATAAGTAATTAATTTAAAATTAAATTATTATTTTTATTAATAAATAGTGCTAATAATAATAATTATATTACATAAAATTAAAATAAATGATTTCTATGAAATAATAAATATATTTCTATTATTTTAATATAATAATCGCTGTAAACATTAGTGCTATGTGCTTGGTATTTCCAGGTAAAATAATCAAAGTAAGTCCGATGACTTGAAAGATGGCGATGTTGGTGGCAGTGGCAGGCGTGGCACATGCATGAACAAACACAGCAAAAACTCAGTGACCAATTCATGCATGTTCCGAATTTCATTTATTGATGAATGTTAGATGAACCTTACTGTTCACTCCGCTTTTCTGACCTCATTTTCGAAATTTCCATTATTACATTCCTCTGTCGGTCATTGTCCCTTGTTCAAGGATTTGACTGCTATGTTTAATAAGACATATATACTCTACGTTCTATAGTTTGGAACTTTTGTCTTTTAAAAAAGAAAATACATAATCTTCATTATTCGACCCACTCAAGCTCTATTACAAAAAGTGAAAGAGAATTGTTTTAAAATATATATTATTTAATTTATATTTTAAAAATATAAATTATTTTCTTATTTTAATTTTAATTTTAATTATTTTATAAAAATATGTAGATTCATTGAATTATTTATGGGAATAATATGATAAGGCTAATATGATGAAGTGACAAATTTAAATATATTAAATTATTAAATTAAATTTCTTTGTTAAATTATAAATATGAGAACTATTTTTTCTTATTATTATTTGATTAATAGCTCTAGGTTCTTAACGTAAAATTTATCAGTTATATCCATATTAATAATATTACTGGAAAATTTAAAGATAGAAAAACAAAGAGAGGGGGAGGTATATATATAATATGAGGTGGTTAATAGAATAAGTTATTTGGGATTAATGTTATGATATGCTAATAAGTAATGAATAAAATATTAATGAGAATATTCTCATATATATATTTATATATATAGTTTGGGGGAATATTTATAAAAAAATCAATTTTTTATATATAAAAATTGAAAGATATGATAGAAAGAGGGATAGAATGAAATTTAGGAAAAATGACAGTGCGAGGGACAAGGAGAAACAGAGGGGAAGAAAGGGAACCAAAAAAGGGAGGGATGGGATGAAGAGGAAAGAAGATGGATTTTAGGCTTCCAAGAGTGTCTAAGTTTATAGCCATCTTAAATATTGAAATTATTGCAGTGATTTTCAGTTTCCAAAGCTTCCCTCAAGACGTGATAGTTGTGAAAACGTATATAGGTTAGGGTTCAATCCTGGTCAAAGAAAATAAGGTTCTTTGTGTTCACAGGGGCTTCATTCAATAAACATCTAACATATCACGTGCGATCATAGCATATTAAAAAATACCTTTAATTTGAGTACATATTGGAAAATAGTCATAAAAGTCACATTATTTAACCCCCTACCAATATAAACCAAATATCTCTTCCCAATTTAAAAATCCCCTACTTTCACTATATATTGTAGGTATCAAATTTTTTATTAACTTTTTTTTATACCCCTTTGTATTTTTTCATTAACTTTGAGCTCCATTTTTTAAACCAACCAATATAAAAACCTTTTATCCCCTATATCCCCCAATATAATTGTCATTTTTTACCCATTATATATCCCCCAATATGAACCGATGTGCTATGGTATTTCTCCCCTAGTGAAGCCCCCGTGTTTGTGTTGTACGAATTTTCTTCAATGACAGAATTAGCCACTCTGTGTTTTTTGTTATCTACAATGTGTTCCTTAAGGTAAGCAACGATAGAACAACATGTTTAGGCATTCTAAAACTTACCACATGCCCATGGAATTTGGCAGTATCCTGATCGTTGCATGTAGACATAGTTATCTTTTGCTGATAGAAATAATTAACTAAGGGTTGTATGGTGCTTGGAAACGGTCTTAATGTTCTTATTTATAAATAGTATTATCAATGAAATAAATGGTCCCTTTTATCTAAGGGAGAGAGAATTGGCTAACATGAAAACAGGGGCCACAAGGTTTGGATTAGGGGAGGGAAGCATATTTGAATGCCATATGAATTTTAGAGGAAGAATAACCATTGGCTTTAAAAGCTTAGATTTGATGGGTTTTTTTTCTTAGGGAAGGAATTGGGAAGGTGACATTTTAAGGGTTTGGGAGATAAGGGTTTTAAAGAAACTTGATTTTTGGGAAGGGTGGTAGTGATAATAGGCATGAATGTAACACTAAGTATGGGTATTTTTTCGATAGACCTAGTGGGTAAGGGAACCATTAGGGAGTCGGGTGACAACTGCATCAAGAAAAGGGAGAAAATTATTAGATTCTATTTCCATGGTGAACTGAATATGTGGTGAAATATTGTTGAGATAATCGAGAAAGGAATGGAGGGATTGATGACCATGCTGCGAAACAAAAAAAGAACCATCAACAAATCTAAACCAATGTTTTCATTTGTGGTGCCCCGAGTTTACGGATATGGCTTCAAAGTGCCACAAAGATATTATACATGGAAATATAATATAATAATTCTCTCCCTTTTCTTGACGTTCTTGTCACCCAACTGCCTGATGGATCTATTACCCACTAGTTCATCACCACCCTTCCTAGAAATCAGATGTCCTTAAAGCCCTTATATCTAGAGCCTCAAAATATTTTCTTCCTTCCCTTTAAAAAATCCCATCTAATCCGAGATTTTAAATGTAATGGCTATTCTTCCCCTCAAATTCATAAAAGCTTTGAAGCTACTTCCTTCCCCAAATCCAGCCCCTTTGACCCCTCTTTACACATTGACCAAGTCTCTCTCCCTTACATAAAAGGGACCACCAAAATCATTGCTAATATTCTTTCGAAAAATAAAATTAAGATCATTTTCAATCCCCATATAACCCTTAGATAGTTATTTCAATTAATCACAGATGATACTAACTTGATGTAGGGATCACAAGTCTTCCAAATTCCTTGTTCATGTGGTAAGTTTTACATTGGAAAAAAAGGTCGTTCAGTCATTGCCCACCTTAAGGAACACATTGCAAACAAAAATCATCACATCATGCCTAATTATGCCACTGTCGATCATACCAATAATACCAAGAACCTTATTTTCTTTGACTAGGCTCGAAGCCTATCTTGTATACGTTTTCGTAACTCTCAGGTCATCACAAAATATTTGGAAATTGAAAAGCACCCCAACAGTTTCAACAAGGAAGATCGTTATATGATTAGCCACTCCTATAAGCCTATAATCCACCCTTTCTCTTCCTAATCCCATCCCTTGTTTTCTCAATTTCCTTTTTTCCCCTCCTTTCCTCCCCCTTCCTCACACCCTCCTTTTTTCTATATTTCATTCCATCCCTCTTTCTATCATATCTTTCAATATATATATATATATATATATATATATATATATATATATATATAAACCTATTCTCATTAAAATTTTATCGATTACATGTTAAAATATAATAAGATTAATGTGACACCCTAGTACAATAAACTGTTTTATTTACTATGGCTCTTTGGGTAATTAGTTAGTTCTGAAACTTGTTATTTAAATTACAGAAATATTGTTGAGACTAATAGAGTTGATATTATATATATATATATATATATATATATATATATATACACGTTCATATTTCATTATTGGTATGAAGTACCACAGATTGGTAATTAATGAGATAGAATTGGGGAACTAAAAATAAGATACCATGAAGAAGTTACCTAAATATCAAATAGTTAAGTGGTTATGGTTCTTGGCTTCCCCTTCCCTGTAGATAAAATGTATCTCAGTGTGAAATAAAGTGGTGCTAACCTTTTTGGAAAGCTACTGGAAAGAAATAAATACCAAACCATGTTAAGCAACCAGGATTTTTAGCCGAAGGATATTCTTGAGTTTTTCCTAGAGCTATTGGAATACCTTCCAAACAGAATTGAGACTGAACCTAGAATATTTTTTGATGTCTGCAAGGAGGCCAAATCTGCAATTCTTATCACAAACTGTGCTCGTAGTGGGAATCTTAGAGGGGGATTCAAACGTGATCACCGATCACTTTGGAAGGCTGGAGGGATCTTCTAGTTGGGTTCTCTAATCGTGCTCTCTATTGGAAAATAAAAAATAAGTAATTATGAATTTTAAATTTTCTATTACTATTCTTTTTTGTAGGTACTGTGTAGGAAATTTTAGCGAATGTGCATGAAGACTTAGAATGAAATAGTATAATCATATGATATATGGACTATCAAAAGGTTAGAATTTAACTTGTGGTGCAACCAAAGTAAATTAAATGACTGTAATAGTTGGTTCTAAGATAAACCATGTAAATATCGGTTTTTCCACCCTGGAACAACAATGTTCATACAGTCCAGTATGGCTGATAGGGTTATATCGATTTACAATAGGAAGAAGAAAGTCATAAAGTACATAATTGAATAATTGAACCTCAGAATCATGTGGAATTAATTGGAGTTGAGCGATAATTCACGACATTGTAAGATATATAAAAACCATGAAAGAAATATATTAAAGTATGAATAACAGACATGTAGCTTATATAACCGTTTCTACACGATTTTCTAAAATTCTATAGGAACAGTAAAATTAAATAATAAAAGATAATTGTAAGAAAAGACAATAAACATGTATATACATTGCCGAGATTTCATTGTAAAAATTGTACAATATACATTAATGGAAGAATTAACGTCTGATTATGGGACAAGAAAACCCCTTCCATTCTTAGATATAGTGGTAATGCATGTTCAATAAACCTCAATTAATAATAGTAAAGGGATCAAACCCTAAAAAATTAAAGAGTGCAAGTCTAGTCCGCAGACTATACGTTTTACAAAATAACAAAAAACAAAACAAATATGACTATAGAACTAACGTTAAGTCTTATAAAAATGTGAATGCAAGAGCCTCTCATCCCAAAGTATATAAATATGAAAAGCACAAGTCCTTTGATACAATTTTCACAAGAAGACATAGAAGACTTAATATGAGTACACCCATTGGCTACGATACTTAGTAATTAAATAATACCCAACTCAGTAACTCAAAAATTCAGACTCCCATAGGATGTATGCACTACGACCAAATGACATAGATGTCTTAACTTTCAAAAAAAGGAAGAACAATATTTGAGTCACTCTATGGAGAATCCTAAGGATAAGTATAGTCTTGAAGACAGGAAAATTTTAAATTACAACTAACAAAATTTTTGAGGGGCAGAGCCACCAAAACACCATGAGTGAAGAGAACCATATCCACCTAGCAAAGAGGGTTGATAATAAACATTATTCAAAAGCAAGGAAGTTGCAGTTGCAGAAAATACTGTGTGGGAAGATATCTTCATACACCACGAAAAGTGAGATAGAATAAGTCATGCCCAGTAGGGGTAAGGTACTAAAATTCACTAATAAACTACATGGGGGAAAAAAATAAACCAACATTGTAAGTGAAGGTTCCTGTCGGACCATTTTAGCCTGAAACATTTGCAATAAATAGCCTATTAGCTCATAAATTCAGTAATGATTGAGGTCTTAACTGTTAAATGTTAAAGTTCACAAAGGGTATTTACCTTTTGTTACAGAGGAAATATTTCTCCCGTAGTCAAAATAGAGGGAAGCACAAACCACCATTATAAACTGCTATGTAATGATAAACTTGATTGGAGAAAGAACAAGGTGACATCCTGCACCAAGAATGTAGCTTATAGAACCTTTCCAGTGATTTGATGATGAATTCTAGAGCTAGCACAATTGTGTAGGTTTTGAAGAGGTTCCAAAACTTGTAGAGAA